>JABSTQ010009612.1:0-564803 GCA_013358835.2 Ixodes persulcatus
ATTGCACCTAATCCCTCAAGTGGTCTAAACTATTTAATGTAAAGCGGAATGTCAACCTGCGACACCCCGCCCCCTCCGATTACGGCTCGGCCAGCGGCATAAATGCCCGACAGTTTACGTCATCTCATCTTGTTGTTACACCACTGATACGCGAACCACGGTCACATCGGCGATAATTCCAGTCTTCTGTTCACAACGTACAACACTGCCATCACGATGTTGCTGCTATGCTGCTGACACGCAGAAATACAAAGCCACGTTGATTGCCGGTTGGCACTCGGCATCGGAAAACAGAACCAAACTCAGCACGGAAGGCACCCAGGCAGCCAGCAGCAAAACCTGCCGGTCTTGGGCGCAGTTCCTGCGATTTCCATAACGTCGAAAATGTCGACACAGATCCGCGTGGTTCCGCTACTGTAGTTCCGCGTGGGCTGGCGTGGGGTGGGCAGGGTGGATTCCGCAATCCGGAGACGGCGGAGACGGCGACAACGGCGATCTTACCCAGTGTGCGTAGCTCTGCTGGCACTGCTCCGGAACTTCGCTGTTTTTAGCGGCTTCGTTTGCTCGTTTGCTAAAATTAGTGATAAAATCATCAATGCAACCGAAATGTTCTGCACGTTTGGACTAGAAGACGGAATTAACGGTGGCCTTCGTTGCCGCTGAAGCTCAATCAACTCAACAACTTTTCTTAAACAACGTGTGCGACGTGCTCGAAAAACGAAACCGAAAGAATATAAGTCAGGAGGGCGAAATCTTTCTCCCGTCTGCCTGGAGAAGGAGAAAAACGTTTTGTTCCTCCCTTTTTCTTGTGTCCGCTTGGGGGCGCGCCAGTAGAAGGGAGGAAGACGCGCCGTTGCTACCTTTTTCCTCCCTTTTTTCTTAGAGTGTAGCAGCGCTGCAGTCGAGCCTTGCTTCCGGATTGTCTAGACCGCCAAGTTTTAATAACAATACTTGAGCTTGGGCGAGTTTTTGATTCATACTAACACTTCACAGCGCAAGGAAACAGACGCACACAAAAATAAATTTCAAACACTTAAAGAAAGAACACTCACAATGCGCTGACTCTTATCTCTGTAACACTGTATCTCTGTGGTGTATTACACTTCATCTTCATCATATTTTTTTTTGCTATTATACACATGGAAGTAAAAACAAGGAAGAAAAGAAACAGAAAATTAAGCTCTCAACACGGTGGCAGTACACGACGCGCGAGACAAGGAAGCAAGATCCGACTGCAGCGCCGCTAGTTCTCGTGACCGCCACCTGGGCCACTCGCCTCTGCAGGCGAGACATAGGGAGCTGCGAAACTGAGCTTGCTCCAGTAACGTTGGCCGCAACAGCGCAGTCCGCCATATTACTGTAATCGCAAGAGGCAATATAACTCTTACCAAAAAGATGGCCGACCGTGGCGACATTCCTGTGCATAGGCGTAGCTGGGCAAACGCGATCTATAAAGCAGTCATTTTGATCAGTGAGTAAACTGCACATATATACTGTGTGGACAGGCATCGCACAGGTGGGTGCACCAGAACTGGGTGTGCCGAACGCGTTGGCCTTTACATAAGAGCTGGCTGTCGTGTGGGTCAATTCTGCCGCAGGGGCCTGGAGTGGCGCTGCTTGTCGCAGTGGGGACAGGAGGCCGGTCAGCTTGTCAGCCATAATTTGGCGAGGCTGGCTTGGGGTGTAGTTGGTGTGATTATGTCTTCTTGTTTTGCGCGGTGTGCAAAAGAATACACTATTCTGGGGCTGCTCGCTGTGCTTCAACAACAAGGCACTCACAGCGATGTCAAATACTGTGAATAAATAGACAGACCGGTGGTATTTTGTGTCGGGGTGCAACATGGTTTGCAACAGGTGCAAAAACAAACGCTTTTTGTTTGGACGCCGAGCGGTGCCGCTCCGTTCGCAGAAAGGGATCGTCTGATTTTCAGAATAAAATCTACTGCGTTACGCGATTGCATTTATATTTGAAGAGGGAAAAATGACTGGCGTATAGAAAAAATACAAGTCTAAAAAGAATGTGTTACATGTGTAACATGTCAACGAAAACAAATTTCACTTAGTGGGATTGCTCTTCAATAAAGACTGCATTTGAATTTATTTCACTTGTCTTGCGAGTCTAACCATTTATTTTCATATGATGCCTGCTCAACAGATGAAATCAATTCAGACATTTCTTGCTCTATAATCTCTGGATGATAATCCAGAAGTCAAGAAAAGCTCAGTATCGTCAACCCATGCTATGCAAAAAAAAAAAAGATTTATTGACATTAGAACAAAAACTACGGCTTTAAGGGGGATTTAACCGCTATTTATTTGTACCCTTTTCCTCATAGATGGCGCAGAATTTTCCGGAACAAACAAGTTGTATGTTCGCAGCTGCGCGTGCAGGTCGGGCGCTCGAGGTGTGCTCGGGCCACGGGCTGTTCGCCGCCGATCTCGAGCTAGATCTTCTTCGCTCTGCGTCCGGCGCTGCAGGAAGCGGCCAACAGGCGGCGCGAGATACGAGCCAGTACATACGTAGATTACAGTGGCTTATAAAACGTAGAATAAGCTCTGATTTACGAATGGATTCGAAGTTCCGTCCACGTTCGAAATTATCGAAAGCACAAGGTGCGGCGTTGCGGTCATTTGAACCACCACAATTAACACGCAAACGTTGTTTTGCAAAAAAAAAAAACACAAAAAACAAAAAAACAATAAGTTTAGAGCTTAATTTAAAGCTAGAAAACAAAAAAAGAAATAAAGTGTCAGTTTTGCACTTCCTATGTCGGCCTGCTCTTCGTCTGAATACTGGTTTGCAAACCCGCTCCCAGGATGTGTGGAGTAAAACCCATCTATAGTATATTCTGGGAAAGGTGGCGCCAATAATTTTTGTGGAAATGCTCGAGACACGTGCCGCGCGCCACTTCTGGGAAGAACTAGAGCCACTAAATGAGCTGCGCTTAGAGTAGCGGCACTCTGTTCCCCAACATTGTTGTGGGCGCCGACATGTTGGTGCTTGTGCAGAGTAGACGCAAATGCCGATCGTCATGATTCAAAAGTGCGACTTTCTCAGCATTAGATTCGGTGTCAGGAAGCTCAAGTAATATTGCTTTGCTCTGTCGCGAACTGTTTAAACATTTATGAAGGACGGGAAAGCGTTTCCATGTGATTTCAGATAAATCTTCAGATAACTAGCAACCATGATTTTAAGCCACAATATGACAAGTGTAGTTACTCTGAAGCGTAGCTTATTTAGTGGCACTAAATATAGAAGAACATGGCGTCTGAAATCTAGCTCACACTCTAAGAAAAAGAGGGTGTACACGGGTACTCCCCTTGTCCCATATGTAACTCCCCAAAACTACATTTCGTCGTTCTGTCCACTGACGTCAAGCTGGCGATACCAACTTTTACGAGCGGCTTGATAGTTGACCGATACAACTTATTAAAATATATAGTGTACTCATTAAAGGATAAATTAAGATAATCAAGGCTTTTTCGGCCCGGCTGAAAAACCTCAGTAATTTTTTTTTTTGTTTTTAGTCTTTGATACGCACATTAGCTATTTAGTATGTTATATCCAACAGCTCTCAAGCCACTCGTAAAAGTTGGCATCGCCAGCTTGACGTCAGTGGACAGAACGACGAAATGTAGTTTTGGGGAGTTACATATGGGACAAGGGGAGAACCCGTGTACATCCCCTTTTTCTTAGAGTGCAGTGCTGCGCTGTTCCGCCATGATCTTCCCTAGTGCCACTAAATAAGCTACTCTTCAGGGTAACGACACTTGTCCATATTGTGGCTTAAAATCATGGCTACCAGTTATCTGAAAATTTATCTGAAATCACAGGAAATGCTTTTACGTCCTCCACAAATGTTTAAACGCTTCTCGACAGAGCAAAGCAATATTACATGAGCTTCCTAACACCGAATCAAATGCCGAGGAAGTCGCACTTTTTAATCCTGAAGATCGGCAGTTGCGTCTGCTCTGTACAAGCACCAAGATGGCGGCGCCCACAGCAATATTGGGGAACAGAGTGCCGACCCTAACCATAGCTCATTTAGTGGTGAGGTCCACACTTCTGCGTGGCAAGGTCCACACTTCTGCGCGTCGAGTCAAAAGCAACAAGAAGCAACCGTTTCCCACCCGTGAACTGTTACAAGGAGTTCTCTGTCCAAGCAAGTGGCGCGGCTCTACTACTCGTCCAGAATCGCGCGCCAAGTGCACAGCAGCTGACAAGATTGGCAACGGGTATCGCAAGAAAGGACACTTTCCGTCTGTCTGCCCGTCAGCGAAAAAGAACCACTCAAATACACAAAGCCATGTTGCACTCGAATTCACCACGTAATTTCCATACGGTGAAGGCGCTCCCGGCAAGTGCAGACTAATGGCGAATTCAACTGGGCGTTTTGGAGCGCGCCGAGATCAGTTGACCAGATCCGGAATGGAGCACACGATCCGAACGGGGTCGCGCCGCCGATGGATCCCCACTGGAACATGACCACTGCTCCGGGATCGGCGGATGCCTTCCCGTCATTCAACTGCCCGGGAATCCCCTTTCCGCGGCCGCCGCGGTCGTTTCGAAGACGTTTTCGCAATCGCGGTGCTTACACGAGTTGGACGCACGAGCGGCAGGAATAGCTCAGGAGCTTCTATACTTCGTTTCACATTATGTGCGAGCGAAGGCAAAGCTGGAAGCGCGAGCACGGAAGCTCCGTGCGTTCAGGCTTTTGCTCGAGCGCGCAAGCTGGGGAAAAACGCACAAAGCGCTGGTCTCGCGCTTCTAGCTTTCGCTTCGCTCGCAGATAAAGTGAAACGAAGTATAGCAAAGATTGCCGGAATGCCCGTAGCGCGGCAAAACCTTCTCTTCTTCTTCCTGGAAAACGAACCGGCTGTCGAGCCAAGGGGTAAAGGCCCTGTCACACTGAGGGAACAGTTGGACAACTCTATCCGGCAACACGGGGAATTCGTGTTGCCGGCGACCCTGTCACAGCGCGGCAACAACAACAGTCGGGCAACATGTTGCTGGCGCGCGGCAACCGTGTTGCCCGATTTGTTGTCCGACAACCCTGTCACACCGCGCTGATGGCGAGGACAACACGGGGAACACTCCGCCATCTTGATTGTTTACCTTCGTTCGTGTGCGGCGCGGAATCGCTGGAAATGTGACTCTACAAAGTGCTAGTGCGGTCGTAGGGCCGGGAATTACCACGGTACGACATCAACCAGTGACTGTGATTAGAAAACTTGACACGGGGAGTATTTTCCGCTCTTTATTTTATCGAAATGTTCTTCATTCGCTGACAAAGCAGATAGCCCTAACCGAGGAAAGTGCCATCGCTGATATATGTTCGGGATTTACGCCACCGTATGAAGTGTTTCTGTCCGGTTCTTTCATGCAATTCATATTTCTACTGTAAAATTGCGTTAGCACCGGCAGTACCCCAAAGCGTCTTTGGTAACGTGGTGTTGAGCTGAACTGACAGTGCTTCGAAACTGCGACACGGACACCATCGGCCTTCATAACAATCGATGGAATAAATATTTTTCAACGCTGTCTACTTGTCTTCCGCCTGCTATGTGATCGATTCATTCCCCCAAAACGTCCTGGGTATTTTTAAAACAAATCAGGTGTCTGGTAGCGGCTGTTTCCAAGTTTCAAGCATCAACGTTTTCGCAATCGCGGCGCTAACACGTGTTCGACGCAGGAGCGGCAGGAATGGCTCAGGAGCGTCTAGCAAAGATTGCCGGAATGCCCGTAGCGCGGCAAAACCTTCTCTTCTCTTATCCATCCTGGAAAAAGAACCGGCTGTCGAGCCAAGGGGTAAGCAAGCGGCCATAACCAATTCTTCTGAGGCGAGATCAGGCGAGATGCCCCGCGAGAAAAGAAGTCACGTGTGTGCGCCGAGGGCTGGCCCGGCTGGCTTCCGGTTGAATCCGCCGAAATCGGGGGAGCGACTTTTCTCGGATCCAGATCGAGATCTGGAGCGGGAGCTAATCCCAAACGACCAGTGGAACACGTCCGTCTCGATCCCGATCGCCCAGTGAAATAGGCTCGCTCCAGAAAAGTCGATCCCGGCGCGCTCTAAAACGACTAGTGGAATTCGCCATAAATTCATTTGATAAAATTCACGCTTACAAGAACCGCTAACCATTGTTGTGGAAACGCGCAAGACACGTGCGAGGAGCGGGTGCTCCGCTGCCATTCGCTTCCAAAGGCCACTCATTTCACTACTGCGTCGACAACTGCTTCCAAGGGCCGCTCGAGACACGGGCCTCGTGCACTGGCGTATTTGACGCCACTTGCAAGACAAACGCAAACACATCGAAGGGCTTTAGTCCAGACAGATGAAGAGGGATCAGTGTCCAAGTGCAATAACGAAAAAAAAAAAAAAAAAGAATCGGTGGCCGAGTGGGCTAGAGCACACCAGCTTGGAGCACGTGGAGCGAAAGCTAGCGCTGTATAACCCAGGGATCCTGGGTTCAATCCCCACCCCTGTCCGTTTCGATCTGGATGACCATCGTACCGGCGTGCGGTCGTGTATCACTATTGCGTGATGCACGTTAAAGACCACAGGCTACCGGCTGTACTGCACTGGCTAAATTGCTCACCTCAGCTGGGAAACAAGCAGACATGTACAAATTACTCAAAAAAGGTAGTTAAGTTATGTTACTGAGTATCGAAGCAAAAAGTAATTGGAGTAGAGTAGAAATTACACATTTGTAATAGTAATTGAGTAAACTACTAACTACTGTAAAAAAGTAGCGAGTTACTTTGAAGTTACTTTCGAAGTTACTTTTTTATATTTTCGTGGTAGCAAAATGAACAGCAGTTTTGATTCGTGAAAAATCCTGCGAGCCTGAAATAAATGCAGTCATTTTATGACTTGCGTTTTCACCAAAATAGTTTATTCGCTCGCAGAAGCAATTTACTTTCAAAGTTATTGATAGGAGAGTTTTCGTCTTTTCCTCCTAACGACGTCCCCAGCTCAGCTAAAAAGACGTTCCACCGACGCGCTGGATGGAACGGCAGCGTTGAGTTTGAGAAACAGGCTGTGCACGCTCGGGTAAGCGAGTGTTGGCATCTTAGGTGTCCATGACGAAACATGTGAGGTTTGCCTCGTTTGTGGGGTTGTGTGACAAACTCTCCTCCTTTTGTCTTTTTTCTTCAGCAAGTTGAGATTGTTATGACTGGCCCCTCTTTATTCCCACGACGTTCGGAGAGTACGCTGAACGGGTGCACCTGACCGTCAAGGGTTCAAGTCTCACGCCACGACGATGAGATTATCCGGACGACTGCGCGTATCGTTGCAGTGCTAGTGCTACGCTACCGAAAAAAAAGAAAAGTTTTTTTTTTATTTAACAGAAGATAAAACGAAGTATACTTCGCCGCTGACGCCGGGTCCAATAAAAGGAACTCCCAAGGGTGACTCGCAACCCTCGCCGGCGACTACGGGCCTGACGCGCCTGACACACCTGACAAGTAAATCGTTTTCAACAAAGAGGAGGTCTCCCTGTCGTGGAAGGTCGGAAGGGCTCGAAGGATTACGTGAACAAGCATTGACGCTGGTACAGTTGCAGCTGGAAGCGGGAATGTGCTCCCATGAGCGGATTATCCGTGTCTGCGTTTCTGTGCGGTGGAGTCCGGCTGTGCAAGCGAGTATTCGCTGACGACGAGGCGACGATGGGAACAGGCGCCCAGCTGCGAGGTCATGCCAGTGGCGCCTCCTGTAGAACCCCCAAACCGCCTGAGTCAGAACTCACAAAGGGCAGGCAACATGAAAACAACAACCTTCGGAGTGCCCCCGTCTTTGCTTGCACGGTTGCAGCTGAAGGCGCGGCGCCTGCGTGCATTACCGGATTAGGTCAATACCCGACCAAGGCTTGTTAAGCATCTCTTCCTGCGTTCGTGCGCGTCGGTGTTATGTTTTGGCTGCTCATCGCCGCCTTGGCCCAAGGACGCTTGTGATGCATTTTCTACGGCTGCGAGGGGGCCCCTTGTTCGAGAAGGCCGCTTCATCTGCCGGCGATTTCGAAAGTAGTTAGTAATTTGAGTAGAAGTTACCTGAAAAATGTAGTTAAAGTAAACTACTAATTACCCAAACAAAGTTGTAATTGAAAGTTACCAAGTTACTCGGAAAAGTAGTTAAACTACAGTAGTTTGAGTAGAGTAGTTGAACTACGTCCAAGTCTGGAAACAAGTCGCCCGTTGAGGCAGACTATGTTCTAGGCTGTATAAACATACACACACCCAATTTCATTCCAGACAGATAAGGTAGCACCGCTTCACTCCACCGTGACAAAGTAAGATCACTGTTGAAAGAGGTGTTCATAGCGGACAATAGCATTGTGAATTCCCGAGGTTTTTTATGAAGACACTAAAGTTATTTAGAGGTTGATTTGATTTTGCCTAAAAATTAGAAAAGTGAAGAGAAAAAAAAAACGAAAAGAAACCTTATGTAGAAACGTATTTTCTAACTATTGATGGCCCGTTTGGTTTTCTTACTAATCCGCAAAACGGGAAGTGTTAAATTTACAAAAAAATTGTTTCGAGCGCCAAAACGCTAACGTCAAAATTCCATTTGCATCTCAGAGTAAGCACCTGTTTGTTGGTTAAGAAAATATATCGTAATTGTTCAAAAAATTAGAAATCGTGATTCTTTTTTTTTCATATCCACTAGCCACGAAACAAGGTCTACAGAGAATGAAAATATCTGAAATAATGTTTCATATAATAATTGTTGTTCGGAATATGTATTTTAGCCTTATTTGCAACGCAATCAACTATTTTGTTTTATTTCCAAATACCTATTAGTAAAGTGCCTTAATAGAGAGTTTTAGTAGATCGTTCCTATAACGATACCCAATAACAGAGAGTTTTAGTAGATCGTTCCGATGACTCCGATAACGATACCCGATACTCTGCCTCCGCCTTTGCGCTTACATATATAGTATCGTTATCGGGGGTATCGGAGGTATCGGAGGTATCGGAACGATCTACTAAAACTCTCTATTACGATAACCATACGATACTGATACACAGAACAAGAATTCACATTTAGTAGACCATTTTGAAGACGATACATCCGATACGGTCGCTTGAGGCCCTAGTGGAAACGATTTGCACTTTCCAAAAAGAAAAATAATGAATAAAAAGAAAAATGTTTTACTGAAGGAAAAATAACAGTTCGTACATTTAATACAATTAAAAAACATCAATTAAGTTTTATAAGTTGCAGAAATTACAGAAATGCAGCAGCAAGCTACATCTAGCCAAGTAGAGACAAGCCAATCTAGTCTCCTCCGGTGGCTTGTCACGGGTACGTATCACGGGAAGCCAGAGGAAGCACGGGTGGCAGGGGCGTGAGCGAGTCGAGCGAGTGACCAACTTGAGCCATGGCAACGTGCGTTTTCGAGGATCCCTTGGCCTTAGCATTTTTGAGGTGGGACGAAATCGAAGAACTCTCCTTTCTGGATATGGAGTACCCCGTTCCGCGGAGGTTTAGGTCCGGGCGAGGCTACTTGGATGTGCTCAACATATAATAGTGAAGCTTTCCGCCAGCAGTTTCATTTTGAGCAGATGGACTTAACGGAGCTGTGTAGCGCGCTGCGAGTCCCTGATACTATAAGGACGGCCCAGAACGTCGCCATCCCCGGGCAGGAAGCTTTTTGCACTGTCAACTGTCCAGGGTGTCTAGCGACCGGGAAAACCGGGAATTGTTAGGGAGGTTTTAATTACCAGAAAAAAATCAGGGAATTGTCAGGGATATTGTCAAAAAGCGAGCCCAGTCAGGGAAAATTAGCCGGAAGTGCCATCGAGTGCTTTGTGCGAAGACTTGTGGACTTGGGGCTGCTTAGAGCGGAGCGCGAGCTCTGCTCATTCGATGTAGAGAGTGTTACCCGATGCAAAGGGAAGAGCCGACAAATCCAGTCCACACCTGAGATTGGATTGGATTGAGAGCGCGACACTAGGCTAGATCAAATTAGAGCTACTAGGTTTAGTAACAAATGGGAAAGCCGTATAGACCCCATTCCAATCCAAGCCGAAAGTATCCGAAAGTGCCTCTGGCCGCCATGTTGCCATTCAGTTATTGACGTGTGTGTTTGAGCGTCATGTTTTCATCGTGTTTCCGGAAGTGGCCTAGCTCTTCACCGACGATATTGGCGGCAAGAAAGCGCTCGTTTATTCCGGACTGGACGAACCCGAATATTTCGGAATATGCAAGTTAGATTAAGCCCGTGCAAAATGATCCTCACTGTGCTCAATGCCTTGTGTTGTAATGGTTTTACATATTTAACCACCTCTACAGTGGTCAGGGAATTTCAAAAGATTAATTTGCTCGGCACCCTGACTGTCTTATGTTATTGCTTTGCCTGTTATTGCCAACATAGCAATTGCTGTCTGTTCAATATTACACTCAAAATAGTTCTTTGTATTGTAAGTCGAACGGGCCTACCTCTGCCGTTTTCTCCCAACTACATTGTTTAATAAAATGAAAGATTTATTGTAGTGCGTATTAGGATGTCATACCGCTTGCTCACACTTAACTTTGCTTTCTCATTTGACCATTCACCACCTGAACGTAATGTTCTTGCAGTTGGAGACGATGTCTCTTCTCCTCTGCTGCATCCTCCTGCAGCACATAAAACTTTTTTTTTTTTTTCAAACGCTAAGCGATCCTCGCTTAAGGTCACCTGGCGCTCTTCAATGGCCAGGCGCCTTTCTATCTGGCGCTCCTCCATGGCGAGACGCCTCTCTTCAAGAGCGATCTATAGTTTTTTTTTTTTATTCTGCGGTCCTCTTCTGCTCTCTTCTCCAGCGATCCAAGGTGCTCCCTGTACCGCTTCTGCCTGGTTGCTGGAAAAATACAACAAAGAAAACAATGCACATAGCATCATATAAACAACTTTTTTTTAAATTTTTCTTAACGCGTAGGTTGACAATTGACTGACTCTTTTTTGGACCTGGCCATTCAATGAAGGTTTCCAAACAACAAGCTCGCGCTAGCTCGCAGTTGCGCCAGCTGTTGGACAGGGTATGGCAGTATGCTAAAACTAGAGTGCCTCAATGTCCTTCTGTTTAGGGTGATGCCATCGTTTGAAGTACCCCATGCCGACAGCACGCGCTCACAGGGAAAATAGAAAGAAATCACAGGAAACAAAATGTCGCCGTAGCACAGTCAGCACCACGAGCGCGTGCAGGAACACGCTCTTTCACGCGCTTCAGAACAAAAATAAAAAAAAATAAGCGTTCGAAACAAAATGGCCAGATGTCATCACGCCAAGCAAAGCGCACATGAAGGCACCCTAGCTAAAACGCTTCTGAACTTTCAAACGGGACTCAAAAACTACTTACTTTCTCAAGTTTGTGCGGTCGTCTCGCTTGAACAGACCGAGGAGCAGATCGCAGCGGTCTCTCACTCCGGGAAGATTGAAGTTCCTCCCCAATGCTTCATTCAGGTTGGCCGCCACTGTGTCCCACCGCGTAAAATTCACAAAGGAATTCATCGCAAGCACTTCCCTTAAAAGGAGGATATCCTCGACGATCGTGAACCGTTTTCGACCCGCTTGGGCAGAAATAGGCTCGAGTGGGGCGGCAATGATCGCTCAGCTCTTGCCGGATCTCGTCAACTCTCGCGAGCCACGGGAGTGCGCGCAATATTTCTCGATATTCCCGATACCTGGGCCCGAAACACCCGATGCTCTAGCGCATGCGTAATAGAGAGTTTTAGTAGATCGTTCCGATGACTACGATAACGATACCCGATACTCTGCCTCCGCCTTTGCGCTTACATATATAGTGTCGTTATCGGGGGTATCGGAGGTATCGGAACGATCTACTAAAACTCTCTAATAGTAGAGAGTTTTAGTAGATCGTTCCGATACCTCCGATACCCCCGATAACGATACTATGCATGCGCAAGGGAGGCAGTGGCGGAGTATCGTGATCGGCAGTATCGGAGGTATCGGAACGATGTACTAAAACTCTCTAGTATCGGGTATCGTTATCGGAGTGAGAAAGAGAGCTTTAGTAGATCGTTCCGATACCTCCGATACCCCCGATAACGATACTATATATGTAAGCGCAAAGGCGGAGGCAGAGTATCGGGTATCGTTATCGGAGTCATCGGAACGATCTACTAAAACTCTCTGATCTACTAAAACTCTCTAATGTGCGGTTTGCTTAGGGTGGAGGCATGTGGCCATTTTGTCCCACACTTTTATTTTTCTCTTTTTTTGTTCAGAAGCGCGTGAAAGAGCGTGTCCCGGCACGCGTTTGTGGCGCCGACTGTGCTATGGCGACATTTTGTTTTCGTCGATTTTTTTTTTGTATTTTAGCCGTGAGCGCGTGCTGTCGGCCTCGGGTACTACAAAGGGTGGCATCACCCGAAGCAGGACATCGAGGCGCCCTACATCTTAGGATATCTCTGTTCAACCCTGCACGATCTTAGGGTGCTTACGAGCCACGCTTTTAGCGTATACAAGCGTTTGACCACGCGCGCTAACATAGCACACACAAAAAATACAATCAACAAACGTATCGCCTTCAGAGCCTTATCAAGCCTTTCGCTAGGAGTCTGCTGATGACTACTTACACTTTTTTGCAACGTTCAAAATGTGCCGACCAACAGAGCGATCAATGGTAATTCTGTTGTGTCTATGTTTATACAGCAGGAAGTTATACCCAATTCACACGGCAGCGCAAAGGTACCTTTAGCTTAGGTCCTAGCTGAAGGTACCTGTAGTAAACGGCGTTCTTGATCACACGATAAATAAACGGAGCCTTTAAGTTGATGTCAATTGCATTCCAGCTTAACCGCGAGAGGAGCACGTGATAAATAAGTATTCCTCGAAGTCGGTTTGACGCGCAGTTTTTTTTTTTTTAAATATTAAATATGAAATATCACATTTAAAACCGAAATATTATTTCCGTCTGCTTTTGCGGCACTTAACTTTTTTTTTTTCTAAGCCTAAGGGCGCACCTAAATATGTCTTGTTTTAAAACGTCCGACCCGTCTGGCCACACTGGCCCTAAATCATCTGCGTTTACGAGTTTGCAATGCGAGGTGGGCGACCTTTTTATGTATAGCAGTTCCATTTTCTTGCAAAGTTCTCACTGAAGTAGCTAAATATAGCCCGGCAGAAACGAACCCCGTCGCAGTCTCACGGTTGCGCCAGTCACACGATTGAAAGGGATGGACGGCGACGAAGATAAAGGGTCCTGGGTGGGAGAGTCGGGCGACTCGTCTACAACCTCGAAAAAGAGCTCGCAGTGGTCCATCGCGTTCGGGTTCGTAGCAGACACTAGAGAGTTTTAGTAGATCGTTCCTATAGCGATACCCTATAACGATACGATAACCATACGATACCGATACACAGAACAGGAATGTGCATTTAGTAGACCATTTTCAAGACGATACATCCGATACGGTCTCTTGAGGCGCTGGGGCGCTCCCAAGTGGAAACGATTTGCACTTTCCAAACTAAAAAAATAATGAATTAAAAGAAAGGATGTTTCACTGAAGGAAAAATAACTGTTCTTACATTTAATATAATTAAAAAAAACGTCAATTAAGTTTTTTTAAGTTGCAGAAATTACAGAAATGCAGCAGCAAGCTACATCTAGCCAAGTAAAGACAAGCCAATCTAGTACCCCCGGTGGCTTGTGGGTAGCACGGGAGTGCGCGCGATATTTCCCGATATTCCCGATACCTGCGCCCGAAACACCCGATACTCTAGCGCATGCGTGATGGCTCCGGCGCAGTATCGGGTATCGTTATCGGAGTGAGAAACGATCTACTAAAACTCTCTATTGTTTTACACGTGCCGCCGCTGCTACCTGCGAGCTAGAGTATGCGTTCATCATTGTTGTATTATACCATCACATTTGTGTTCACAATTATTTCATAATTTGATACTTATATAATTCAATTTGTTATAATGCATTAAACAAGATATATTTATATATCTGTGATATTATTTTGAGTTCGTGGGTCCGAGGCTACTCCCTGTAGCTGTTAAAGGGGTCAATAAACGATTTTCCTACTTCCTTCTCCTTAGCTTTAATCCTCAACTCAAATGCGAATTGTGAAATCACGTCGCCGTGACATTTTTTGGCACCGGTGCGATGACTCCTAGCTTTCACCGTGCTTTTTATGCACACCATAGAACTTGTCATTAGAGAGTTTTAGTAGATCGTTCCCATACCTCCGATACCCCCGATAACGATACTATATATGTAAGCGCAAAGGCGGAGGCAGAGTATCGGGTATCGTTATCGGAGTCATCGGAACGATCTACTAAAACTCTCTATTCTCCAGTGACGATAAGTTTCGTCAGGGCAATCATTGGCCACGAACGCGAATCCGAATATTTGTCGACGGATTTATTGTTGACGAGCGCATACGTCAGAGTGACGCAGTTCTCGTGTCCAATGCGTGAGCTGGGCACGGCTGACGTCAGGTTGGCACCGCTGACTCGCTTTGGGAACCGCGGACGTATCATAGTGAAAAGGCGGAAAGCTTTCGAAAGAAAGAAGGTACAAAATAGTCCGCTATATTTTCAAATGTTCGTACCGAAAAGCTGGCTTTTGACTTTCTGCCCTCTTTCTTTTGGCCAACTAAACGATATGCGATTAGTAAAGTCCCAATTTAAAATCATTTATCCCAGCCCAAAATTCGTTTCATGGCCCCTTTAAGGGAGCTCGGCGAGCTCCGTTTAACACAGGACCTCCCTTAGCGAAAGGGACCTTTATGCGCCGTGTGATCACGATCTCCAGCTTCCCTTACGACAGGTACCTGGGCTAAAGGTACCTTTACTCTGCCGTGTGATTTGGGAATAATACCCAATTCACACGGCAGCGTAAAGGTACCTTTAGCTTAGGTCCCTTAGCTGAAGGTACCTGTAGCAAACGGCGTTCTTGATCACATGATAAATAAACGGAGCTCTTTAAGTTGATGTCGATTGCATTCATGCTAAACCGCGAGAGGAGCACGTGATAGACAATTATTCCTCGAAATCGGTTTGTCGCGCAGTATTTGATTATTGTGTGCGAAACTAACACATTTAAAACCTAAATATTACTTGTGTTTGCTTTTGCGGCACTTCATCTTTTTATCTATATCTAAGGGTGCACCTATATTAGTCTTGTTTTAAAGCGTTCGTCTCGTGTGGCCACACTAGCCCTAAATCATCTGTGTTTACAAGTTTCCATCGCGAGGTGGGCGACTTTTTTTTTTCAGTTTAGCAGCTTCATTTTTGCGCAAAGTTCTCACTGAAGTAGCTAAACAGTGCCCGGCAGAAACGAACCACGTCAGTCTCACGGTTACGCCAGTCACGCCATCGGAAGGGATGGACGACGACGAGGATAAAAGGTCCTGGGCGGGAGAGTCGGACGACTCGTCTACAACCTCGAAAAAGCTCGCAGTGGTCCATCACGTTCGGGTTTGTAGCAGACATTGTTTTCCACGTGCCGCCGCTGTTACCTGCTAGCTGGAGTATACGTTCCTCGTTAATTTATTATTCCATCACATTTGTGTTCACAATCATTTCATAATTTGATACTCATATATATTCAATTTGTTATAATGCATTCAACAAGATATATTTATATAACTGTGATATTATTTAGAGCTTTTGGGTCCGAGGCTACTCCCTGTAGCTGTAAAGGGAGCTCGGCGAGCTCCGTTTAACACAGGACCTCCCTTAACGAAAGGGACCTTTATGCGCCGTGTGCTCACGTTCTCCAGCTCCCTTTACCACAGGTACCTGGGCTAAAGGTACTTTTAAGCTGCCGTGTGATTTGGGTATTAGTCAGCTCTGAGGGCATCTGGTGCCTTCGTTGGAGATGAAAGACAGTGCAGTATACCGCTGCTTGTCTGACGACTTTAACGTGCATCACGGAATTAGCGGCGAGATGTTTTGGTGGCGCCCTCTTGTGGTTCCCCCTTGTGACGTCATTACCTTGCAAACAACAAGTTCGATGGTGTTTGTTATTAGCATGGTGGAAGCTTGAAATCATTGCGCTCTCAAAGGAACACTGCCAAAACCGTCGAAATTAAAGTTCTTTCATTCCTCTTATTTCCGTCGATGATAAATCCCCTTTCCGACGTCATAGTCAGCAATCGGCCAATCGTGGAAGGCCGACCACAGCGGAGCTTTCGGTCGCGCACGGGGCTAAAAGTAGAGAGTTTTAGTAGATCGTTCCGATACCTCCGATACCCCCGATAACGATACTATATATGTAAGCGCAAAGGCGGAGGCAGAGTATCGGGTATCGTTATCGGAGTCATCGGAACGATCTACTAAAACTCTCTAGTGATACATGACAGCACGCCTGTACGATGCTCATCCAGATTGAAAAGGGCATAGGCGGTGGACTGAATCCACGATCAGTGAGCTTTAGAGCGTGAGCTTTCGCTACACGTGCTACCGATCCACGAGCAACCAGACATCGCAGTCGAATTCGAGCTCGAGAGAAAAACAACAACAGCAACAGCAAGAAAATCTCCGGTTTGAGGCATTTGGTACTAGTGTCGCCATCTCGTTTAACATGTTGGAAATAAAATTAACTGGGTGATTTTATTTACACAAATACGCAAATACAACAATATTTTGCTTTCTCGTCATGGTTTTAAAATTAAGATGAGAGGCACCCCTAGTACGTACGGCCAAGCGTTTTGTCACGTTTGTCTTCTAAATAATTGTATTTTCAAAAATGCCTCAAAACGCGCTAAAAACAGTCAAAACGGTCATATTTCTGAATTTTATTAAAAATTTCTAGCGCTCTAAAAGAAAAATCCAAGGGTCGTACAACCTTCATTACGTTATCATAAGTAACCCCAAAAAGAATGAATACTATCGTGCATTCCTGAAACTCAGGTTTGTGTAGCGAACTTCGCCCATTGAGTGACGAGCGGTTGAATCCCCCTTAAAGATCAGCAAAATGTGCAGCTGCCGAAAAAAAAATAAATAAAGGAGCTTTGACACTAAACTGGAAATAAAAGCATTGCATATTATATCATACTCAAAATTGTTTTTTTTTTAAGTGCTGGTATATAATGTGAGATACACAATTATTATTCAATAGCAACAAAACAAAAAAAAAAATAAAATAAAATAAAAAGAGGCTTTTATTGGCGAATTCCACAGGTCGTTTTGGAGCGCGCCGGCATCGACTTTTCTGGAGCGAACCTATTTCACTGGGCGATCGGGATCGAGACGGACGTGTTCCACTGGTCGTTTTGGATTAGCTCCCGCTCCAGATCTCGATCTGGATCCGATGGCGAATTCCACTGGGCGTTTTAGAGCGCGCCGGGATCATTTGACCAGATCCGGAGTGGAGCGCGGTCAATTCGAAGACGTTTTCGCAATCGCGGCGCAAACACGTGTTCGACGCACGAGCGGCGAAGATGGCGCAGGAGCTCCTAGCAAATGGCGAATTCCACTGGTCAGTTTTGGAGCGCGCCGGGATCGACTTTTCTGGAGCGAGCCTATTTCACTGGGCGATCGGGATCGAGACGGACGTGTTCCATTGGTCGTTAGGGATTAGCTCCCGCTCCAGATCTCGATCTGGATCCGAGAAAAGTCGCTCCCCCGATTTCGGCGGATTCAACCGGAAGCCAGCCGGGCCAGCCCTAGGCGCACACACGTGACTTCCTTTCTCGCGGGGCATCTCGCCTGATCTCGCCTCAGAAGTATTGGTAATGGCCGCTTGCTTACCCCTTGGCTCGACAGCCGGTTCGTTTTCCAGGAAGGAGAAGAGAAGAGAAGGTTTTGCCGCGCTACGGGCACTCCGGAAATCTTTGCTAGACGCTCCTGAGCCATTCCTTGCCGCTCGTGCGTCGAACACGTGTTAGCGCCGCGATTGCGTAAACGTTGATGCTTGAACTTGGAAACAGCCGCTACCAGACACCTGATTTGTTTTAAAAATACCCAGGACATTTTGGGGGAATGAATCGATCACATAGCAGGCGGTAGACAAGTAGACAGCGTTGAAAAATATTTATTCCACCGATTGTTATGAAGGCCGATGGTGTCGGCGTAGCAATTTCGAAGCACTGTCAGTTCAGCTCAACACCACGTTACATAAGACGCTTCGGGGTACTGCAGGTGCTAACGCAATTTTACAGTAGAAATGGGAATTGCATGAAAGAACCGGACAGAAACACTTCATACGGTGGCGTAAATTCCCGAACATATATCAGCGATGTCACTTTCCTCGGTTAGGGCTACTGCTTTGTCAGCGAATGAAGAACATTTCGATAAAATAAAGAGCGGAAAATACTCCCCGTGTCAAGCTTTCTAATCACAGTCACTGGTTGATGTCGTACCGTGGTAATTCCCGGCCCTTCGACCGCACTAGCACTTTGTAGAGTCACATTTCCAGCGATTCCGCGCCGCACACGAACGAAGGTAAACAATCAAGATGGCGGAGTGTTCCCCGTGTTGTCCTCGCCGTCAGCGCGGTGTGACAGGGTTGACGGACAACAAATCGGGCAACACGGTTGCCGGGCGGCAGCAACATGTTGCCCGACTGTTGTTGTTTATAGACGCTTTACACACGCGCCAGATTGAGCCGCCATAGCCGCCCTTCTCTTGTCTTACCGAGATGCCGAGCCACTGAAGCGGGCGTTGACGAGTCTCCACAACGGCCTATGCTGGGGGGAAGGACACAGTAACACTTAAAATGGCAATAACCTGTTCTGCTGTGGAAATGATGAAGTCAAGCGAACGGAATACGAGGAAACAAAAACTGAAGGTCGGTTATGGCGGCGCCCATGCACAGCTGCTGTAAAGCGTCTTAGATCCTACGGAGCAGAGTAGCGCAATCCTTTGATCCGCGTGTTTCGCCGACAACATGGCCGACAGAGCAGCGCGGCGCGAGTCACGTGGTCCTCAGGGTTCCAGGAGGCGGCCCGCTCTATGGGAGAATACATAGAGATCGACTCAACACGGCAGATTAAAAAATAAACGCCAACTTCACACGTTTCGAAACTAGTCTGTCATGAAGTCTGTAAAGCACTAAACACTTTATCAAAGTTTTCATCATATCGGATGCGTGTGAAAAGTTTGAAAAGGCAATTTCCAAGGCATTGGCGTTTGAAGCAGACGATTTTTGGACGCAGCGGAGATGGACTTTCTGGGTTGGCCCGAGCGGGTCACGTGGACGGTGCGACGTCGCCGTGACGTCGCTGCGTCGTCTGCTGCATGATTCCTCTCAGGCAATTTTTTAAAAACAATGACGTCCTTACATGGCACGCAACTTAGCGCGAATTATTCTAAAATGTTCCTTTTTTATGTCAAAAACGATTGACGTTTCGTACATCTCCACAATATTGAAGAAACAACGATTTTCTCAGGTTCCCCATGCATTTCTGATCGGAGTTGGAACCCCCGGGTATTCGCCACTAGTCGCCGAGAGATGGCGTTCTAGATTGCGCTACTCCAGAGCCTGCGCTACTCTGCTCCGAAGGAGCTATATAGTGCTCTAGCCGCGATGTGACAGGGTCGCCGGCAACACGACTTCCCCGTGTTGCCGGATAGAGTTGTCCAACTGTTCCCTGAGTGTGACAGGGCCTTTACCCCTTGGCTCGACAGCCGGTTCGTTTTCCAGGAAGGAGAATAGAAGGTTTTGCCGCGCTACGGGCATTCCGAAAATCTTTGCTAGAAGCTCCTGAGCCATTCCTGCCGCTCGTGCGTCGAACACGCGTAAGCACCGCGATTGCGAAAACGTCTTCGAAACGACCGCGGCGGCCGCGGAAAGGGGATTCCCGGGCAGCTGAATGACGGGAAGGCATCCGCCGATCCCGGAGGAGTGGTCATGTTCCACAGGGGATCCATCGGCGGCGCGACCCCGTTCGGATCGTGTGCTCCATTCCGGATCTGGTCAACTGATCCCGGCGCCCTCGTTCGGTTACCTTTCTTGACGTCATTACCTTGTGAACAACAAGTTCGATGGTGTTTGTAATGGGCATGGTGGAAGCCTGAAATCATAGCGCTCTCAAAGCAGCCGCGGAGTCAACTCAACGCACAAAACGAGGCAAGAGACACAGACCAAGCAGCCGAAGTATCCGCCCTCCGTCGAGTTCACGACTCCGAAGCCAACCGTCGTGCCGCACCCATAGCCACAGCCGCTGAAGTCGTTTTTGAAAGTTTTCAATGTTCGTAATAATTTTAAAAGTTTACTCTATACAATGAGGTTATTTATTGATATTATATATCTGACAAATGTTCAAAATAAGTGGCACTGTTGCGCCTACTAACGGCCAGTAGAGTCCCTAACTCCTGGGCCCGTTTGCTCGAAGCCGGTTAACTTTAACCGCGGTTAAAAGTTAACCACCCTTCCCTACTAGGTACCTAAAAGTACCTAGCCAAGTTTGACGAAGGCTGGATGAGCGATAACTCCGTGTTTTATTACGGGGTGGTAGCTGGTGTCACCTCCTGGCTGTAGCGAATATAATTGGCTTCCGTGGAAAGGTCCCCGAAATGGGGGGACCCAAAAATGCGCGCTACCGTGTTTTCGCGACGCAGCGCGGCATACCTTTGAGCTCAAGAAACAATTTTTATTGCTCGTGGTACAGATAATCGGTAAGGTAAAACTAAATTAACCCTTGTTTGGAAAATTTCTAAATATTTGGCTGTCTGAAGTGAAGACAAGCCTCGTTGAAATTTTCTTCCATGTTCGAAAGCGGACGACGAAAGCGGACGACCATGTCCTAGAAACGATGAGAAAGAAGTGAGCAGTAAAAGGCGGGCATTACCCCGGCAGCATGGTTGACCAGCATGTAAGAACTCACCGTCATAAATTGAAAAACCTGTAATTCGGCTCCAGTGAAAATTGACCTATTAGTAAATTACCCTAACATCGAGGAGAACACTGGAAGTGTAATTCAACGATCGGTGGCCTTACACTTATAAAATATTCGAAGTAAATAATCATAATAAATCTTTGACGAACACGCGTGCACGTCAAAATTTGTTGTAGGCTTTTTGCTTTAGAATACTGACTATTGCAGACGCCAGCACGCGCAGCGCGTGTAACTACACTCGTAGCATGCACCTCGGTCTTGGGAAATTTAGCAAGAGGTCTATGGGGACGCTGTCTGCTTTTGTGTGCTATCAGTACCCGGCCGATTGAGTCAAGGCAATCCGCTTTCCAAAGACGTTGCCATGCCGACAACTATCGCGTTCATTTAGGCTTAGGAATTGCCAGAATCGAAAGACGATCTAAAAAATGCTGCGAGGTCATTGCCCATGCTTTGCGTTTTAAATAGGGTAAGGCAAATCGAAAGCCTCCTGCACCATTCATTGCTGACAAACGCGCCCAATATTGCAGCTACAACGACGTATTAGTTCCAAAGCGAGCGGCGCTCACTCACCGGGGCACCGCCATGTTTCCCCGCCGTCCTTACTCTGCCGGTCACATGACCTAAAATTCCCCCTCGTAGGGAAATCCGTTTAACCGCGGTTAGTTAACCAGCTTCGAGCAAACGGGCCCTGGGCCCTTTTTCTTTTCCTAATTTCTTTCTTCTGCAATGGGCCCTTTTCCGTGTTTCCCTCTGGACCCCGTTTCCTTTTACATTAATATGAATTCTCAGAGTCCTCTTCTTCCTCTTTCTTTTTCTTTCTTTTATTTAATTGGAATAGGTTTTCATTTGAATTTTTTAGTGTAACTGTTCAATTTGTAACGTACTTTTTTTCTATTTCTTAATTTTGAAGTCAAAAAAAATTGTTGCTTTCTTTCGTTTTGGTTAGTCATCTTTTTCATTTCGTATATGTCCTTGCACTTCTGCTTTATCTTCCTTTTATTCTTCACTAAATATCAGTTGGGAGTAAGCGCCTGTCCGTGTCTGTGGGGGATCGGTGGCCGAGTGGTCTAGCGCACACCAGCTCGGAGCACGTGGAGCGAAAGCTCGCGCTGCAGAACCCAGGGATCCTGGGTTCAATCCCTGCCCGTTTCGATCTGGATGAGCATCGTACCGGCGTGCGGTCGTGCACCACTACTGCGTGGTGCACGTTAAAGACCCCAGGCTAGCAGTTGTACTGCACTGGCTAAATTGCACATCTACAGTGGGTAACAATGTCGCCATGTTCTGGCAGACTAAACTCCTGCTGTATAAACAACTAACGACTAATTTGTTTTGGTTTTTGTCAGTGTCTGTGTCTTCTACTTGTCCTCGTCTTTAGCGCTACTTTTAATTTTGTAATGTATAACCAACTAGCCCGTCACATGACCCTAGTTTTACTACGGTTCTTGAGGTGAAAACAGGTATTGGGCAGGACATCGAACTATAGGGGGCGCTTTATCGAGCTTGTTGTCCCCACAGCCCGGTGTTTACCAACACAGCATAACAAAGAAATTGAACCTGGCCGAGCACGGTCTGGGCACGAGCGCTTCGCTCTGACCAGTGCTTTGGTCGCACGAGGAGTGGCCTTCGAATCGTCATCTTCGATTTCTCGGATCAAAAACAAACAAGAAAATACGGTTTGTTGTCCCCACAGCTGAAGCGCACCGCTAGAGGCGTGACTGTTCGATCTCCTCCCCAATAGCAAAGATTGCCGGAATGCCCGTAGCGCGGCAAAACCTTCTCTTCTCCTTCCTTGAAAACGAACCGGCTGTCGAGCCGAGGGGTAAAGGCCCTGTCACACTGAGGGAACAGTTGGACAACTCTACCCGGGAACACGGGGAAGTCGTGTTGCCGGCGACCCTGTCACATCGCGGCAACAACAACAGTCAGGCAACATGTTGCTACCGCCCGGCAACCGTGTTGCCCAATTTATTGTCTGACAACCCTGTCACAGCGCGCTGACGGCGAGGACAACAAGCGGAACACTCCGCCATCTTGATTGTGTACCTTCGTTCGTGTGCGGCGCGGAATCGCTGGAAATGTGACTCTACAAAGTGCTAGTGCTGTCGAAGGGCCGGGAATTACCACGGTATGACATCAACCAGTGACTGTGATGAGAAAACTTGACACGGGGAGTATTTTCCGCTCTTTATTTTATCGAAATGTTCTTCATTCGCTGACAAAGCAGATAGCCCTAACCGAGGAAGGTGACATCGCTGATATATGTTCGGAATTTACGCCACCGTATGAAGTGTTTCTGTCCGGTTCTTTCATGCAATTCCCATTTCTACTGTAAAATTGCGTTAGCACCGGCAGTACCCCCAAGCGTCTTTTGTAACGTGGTGTTGAGCTGAACTGACAGTGCTTCGAAACTGCGACACCGACACCATCGGCCTTCATAACAATCGGTGGAATAAATATTTTTCAACGCTGTCTACTTGTCTACCGCCGGCTATGTGATCGATTCATTTCCCCAAAACGTCCTGGGTATTTTTAAAACAAATCAGGTGTCTGGTAGCGGCTGTTTCCAAGTTCCAAGCATCAGCGTTTTCGCAATCGCGGTGCTTACACGTGTTCGACGCACGAGCGGCAGGAATGGCTCAGGAGCGTCTAGCAAAGATTGCCGGAATGACCGTAGCGCGGCAAAACCTTCTCTTCTCTTCTCCTTCCTTGAAAACGAACCGGCTGTCGAGCCAAGGGGTAAGCAAGCGGCCATTACCAATTCTTTTGAGGCGAGATCAGGCGAGATGCCCCGCGAGAAAGGAAGTCACTGCGCCGAGGGCTGGCCCGGCTGGCTTCCGGTTGAATCCGCCGAAATCGGGGGAGCGACTTTTCCCGGATCCAGATCGAGATCTGGAGCGGGAGCTAATCC
This sequence comes from Ixodes persulcatus, assembly GCA_013358835.2. Classification (NCBI taxonomy): domain Eukaryota; kingdom Metazoa; phylum Arthropoda; class Arachnida; order Ixodida; family Ixodidae; genus Ixodes; species Ixodes persulcatus. The sequence continues at coordinate 23,707 of JABSTQ010009612.1, forward strand.
CTAACGACCAGTGGAACACGTCCGTCTCGATCCCGATCGCCCAGTGAAATAGGCTCGCTCCAGAAAAGTCGATCCCGGCGCGCTCCAAAGCGACACGTGGAATTCGCCATTTGCTAGGAGCTCCTGCGCCATCTTTGCCGCTCGTGCGTCGAACACGTGTTTGCGCCGCGATTGCGAAAACGTCTTCGAATCGACCGCGCTCCACTCCGGATCTGGTCAAATGATCCCGGCGCGCTCCAAAACTCCCAGTGGAATTTGCCATCGGATTCAGATCGAGATCTGGAGCGGGAGCTAATCCAAAACGACCAGTGGAACACGTCCGTCTCGTCTCACAGGCTTCGCTCCACATGACAGGGAAATTTAGTAGCCGTTTGGCGCCTCTTCAAAAGCTCCCCAGACAACACCCGACATCCTCAGGACGTCCTCAAAAGGTACAAACGTCCTCACGGTTTTCAAGACGTCCTCAGGACATCCTGAGAACGTCAGTCGCTGGATCATCCTAGAAACGTCCTTCCGAGGACTTATTGAGGACGAAGAATACAAAGTTAGAGGTAATATATACGTCCTCAATTTGTTGCGTTAAAAAAAAAACAATTAATGAAATGGCGGTAGTATACACAGTTCATGTTTACTGCTAAACTAAATTTCACATACAAATTATTACATGTAGTTGCGTAAGTTTAGGACATCTTTTAACTGTAGTTTTGATCAAACAATTCCTTAATAAAACCAGGACGCACTACAATTATTATTAGTTTTGTATTTGCGCAGTATTTCGGAATTCAGCTCCATTGGCAACATTCAATCTAGGTGGCGCAAGCTACCGCCTACTACAAGGCGTACCGTTATTGCAATTATCCACCCATCCGAGAGACCCAAGCAAGCTAAGTCAAGCCAGGACAGAAACAGAAATAGCCTCGAGGTCCTCGAGGTTGATGATGGCTTGATAATGTGGATGAAATTGGACTTGTAGGTAATTCATGATTGGATGGAACAGCGTGGATAAAGTCCACACAGTCACACTCACAGGCACACAAGAAGGAAACAGACTCGCAGCGCTGACTAACAACTCAGTGATATATTTCTTCTTCCTCAAATCGTCGTCATCTTCTCCTTCGCCGTTAATGAAAACATTTAAAATTTTTAAACACCAGAAACTAAATAGCCAATAAACATTAATAAAGAAATAATAAATAAATAAATAAATAAATAAATAACAACTAAAAATAAATAAAACAACAAAAATAAAAAATCAAGTTTAATTTTAATTATTTTTTATGTTCTACAATATTTTTAATTTTATTTTTATTTTATTTTTACTTTTTGGTTTTATTTATTTTAGTTGTCATCTATTTATTTGTTTATTATTTAATTATTATTGTTTATTGGCTATTTGGTTTCTGGTGTTTAAAAATTTTAAATGTTTGCAATAACGGCGAAGGAGAAGATGACGACGATTTGAGGAAGAAGAAATATATCACTGAGTTGTTAGTCAGCGCTGCGAGTCTGTATATCCGCGCTGTTCCATCCAAATTGATGATGGCAGCAATGCAAGGCAGTGACAAAGGTTAGTGTTTTTTTTTATATGTAATACTTCTTCGAAATGGCGGAAAGCAGTGAACGGCAATTTCAGCGGTAAAGATGCCGGCGCGTAAATGAATGCTTCGAGCTTATCAACTGTGCGAAAGTAGACTCGGTAGCAAGGGCATCTTCCTCGCACGAACCGCAACGGCCATAACCATCCTCGGCGGTGTGCTTTTCTCCTGAGTTCGATAAAGATGTGTGTGTGCCGTACCAACGTTTTCTGCTGTGACTGTCATCAGAAATCAATGTTTCAGGGGCAGTGAAAGCAAATGTTGAGTGTGCAAACAAAGCTGACGTTGAGACAATCATCAAAGTGTGGCTGCGCGCTGGAGAGAAACTGAAAAAGCTGCATTCAAAAGCCCGAGATGTTCGACATGATGGTAAGTTTCTCATATTACCTGTTTTTATTATTAATGCTTATGAAACTGATTTTGTTTTTCTAGATCCCGCTGACTATTCGGACTTGTGCTGGCCAAGATGCGAAGCCAGACTGCATGTCTGGTGCAGACATTGAAAAAAGTCATGTATCACATTTGCTCTCCAATAAAGTATTTCTTGAACAGTTACCTTTGTTTGCAATAAGGAATGGCATGATCATGCTCATAGTTACAGGCTAAGAACATAGGGCAAGGAAAGACGCAGAGGAGAAAGCAGACGGGATGCTAGAGGGGACAGGTTTTCTTCTCCTCTTCAGCATTCCTTTAGCTTTCTTTCCCCTTTCCCATGCCCTATGTCCTTAGCCTCTCACTGACTTGTAATCTAGAATTAGTCTGTGAATTTTTCTTTAAAATGGTACACAACAATAAATTTCTTTCTGCAGGCACTTCTTGCAGGAATGTTCAGGTTCAAAATCCAGTTGGAAAAACCTAGAAACAATAAAAATGAAAGCATCCTAATAGCTCAGTGAACAGCTGCACCTGCAGTGCATTGTCCTAAAAACGTACTAGAAAAATCCTCGGCTGCCCTCCTGAGGACGTTCTGAGGATGTCCTGAGGCCGGACAATGGGACGTTTTTAGGATGCTTCCAGGATCATTTGAGGACATCCTCAGGACATCATAATGTCCTCAAAAGGTTGTCCTGAGGACATCCTGGGGATGTCCAAGTGTTGTCTGGGTCATTACACCGGTTGGCTCCATAAAACAATTAACGCTTTCGCATAAAAAAAAAAGGCAGGCTAAAGCATTGACGTTACCTCGCCACTTTTTCCAGAAGGTATGTGCGGATAGCGAACCTGCGGCCTGCCAAAGAATGACACTCTTTTTTATTTATTGCAAATAAACGTATGATTTGACTAATAAACTTGATGAACATCATTGAAAACAACTGTGAAAGTGAATATTCGAAAACTTTTAAGCGCCTGGTGCGCTAAAGTTACCACTCAAATAGCGTGCGCAAGGAGGGTGGTTCGGAAACGCACAAGAAACAAAACAAAAACGCTCGAGCGTGTCGAATTATTACGCATTTGTGTGACGAAGAGACGAGTCGCCGGAGTGCCTCTTGTGCCAGCTCCTCGTGCAAGCCGCTCCTGTAATCTGCTCATGATCGTGATCATGATCAAAGCAGGCGGACATCCGTTTATTCTAGCTAATGCTATGTTCACACTACTAAAGCCCCTCAATCTGTTTACGCTTGTCTTGCAAGTAACGTGAAATGCGCCAGTGCACAAGACACGTGTCTCGTGCGGCGCTTGGAAGCAAATGGCGGCGCAGCGCTGAATAGACCGATCTCACCAAGCGTTCCACGCATGCGTGACGCCGCCATAACTGTAGTTCGTAGGAGGCAGATGCCAGTTCACGAGACAGCTCATGCCGCCTCGTGCTCTGCTCGCGCAGACCTCCAGCAGGGTTGTCGCGCGTGCAGAAAGACTACAGCTCCCACGATGCATGTCGGCAGCGGTGGCGTACTCAAACTAGCTGGTGAGATCGGTCTATTGAGCGGCCCTTTGGAGCGAATGGCCGCTCGTGGCACGTGTCGGGCGTGTTTCCACCACAATAGTTGGTGGTACAAAAAAAAAAAAAACGCCTTCATCAAGGGGATCTACATCCGCCTAAAGCCCCTGGATGTGTTTGCGTTTGTTCTCCAAGTAGCGTAAAACACGCCAGAGCACGAGGCCCGTGTCTCGAGCGACCCTTGGAAGCAAATGGAGGCGCAGCACTGAAATGAGCGGCCCTTCCTTGGAAGCGAATGGTGGCGGCGCAGCCTCCCGTGACACGTCTCTTACGCGGCGGCCAGAGACATAAAGCCCCTCGATGTGTTTGCGTTTGTCTTGCAAGTAGTGTCAATTGCGCCAGTGCGCGAGACCTGTGTCTCGAGCGGCCCTTGGAAGCAAATGGCACAAACACAACAATGAACGCACCCTCGTACTCTTTTATGGAAAGATGTATACTCCGTTAGTGGCGCGGGCGCGTGGAACACGATTCCCTGCATTCTCCTTGATGGTTGGGTAATTTAGTAATAGGTCTATAGGCTCAGCTCCGCGCTAAACGGATAATCGCATGGCGTTGAAGTGGCTGGAGGACATACAACCTCTTCCATTTCTTTTGAGTCACACATCTCGGCTCTACAGTTTACTATAGGCAACACCTCCTAGAGAAGAAGGCCGTAGCGCTCTTCTCGTGACGTCGCGAAGGAAGGCCATCGAGGGCGCGCGTCAAAGCGAAGGCAACGCGCGTGGATCAACCGTCGTAACGCGTGTTTAGTCACATACGCGTTTCATGTTAGCTGAAATGAAAGCTGCACATAGCAACGGGTCTAGAAAACATTTTATTACACGAGCAAAATATTACATCGCTAAATAATCGGTACGAAATGGCACGAGGTATGCGTATAAGAGGTATATAGAAAAATGTAATTGTTTTAAGTCGGAAACATTGAGTCACGCAATTATTGCTGCAGGAATGCATATTTTATACAAAAATACTTCAACAAAATGTCGAGACACGCGGTGATTGGAAACAGCAATACAGATCAGTTAAAATCAGATAGACGTAGTCAACGCGGACAAGGCAAGATAAGTGTCACAAGCGACGTTATCGCGTGCGGTCGCTGAATTCTTGCATCATACCTTGGCCACATGGCGAAATTCATGTAATTTTGATCGAATGACATTATGGGGTCGAGAAATCCGCTTGCGGCGCTCGTATAATCCCTCAAGACCGCGAGCGGATTAAATCCTATATCACTGAATGAAAATATAATACCTTTTCCGTGTGGCAGGGGTACTGAACTTAATACTTAGTCAACTAATTTACTTCTCCCTATGGGCTCAAGCTGCCTTAGAACAAAATATAACTTATTTTGTATATAATAATGCTATTACCTTAATACAGTTAAGCTTCTAGTATAAACGCGGTAAAGGCAATAACATAACATTAGTATAAATAAACACAGAACCACAAATAACGCACCCTCAATAATCACACAAACTTGTTTTTCACCTTCCAGTGAAAACAAGATTACCGCGCATATTTACAAATGTCGACGCAACTGCACACGAATAACGACAAAGAACAAAATTCCAATCTATCACGCGATTAAAAAAAAACGATTGCAGCATTTTACTTGCGTCCTACATGACCAAGAAAGCCCGTAAATAAGTTGTTTCTCACCTGTCGATCGTATCCATACGTCCCACAATATCCGTGACGAAAACATTTGAACACAAACTCCAAGAAGCCTTTCTCTGTCGAGAGAGAGGTCTATCGAATAATCGACCAGAGTCATCGTTGGCTAGTTGTCACACATGTCACTCAAACCGTAGCAGGACTTGTTTCACGAATCCACGTAAATGCCGCAGTATCAAGCGAACACAAAAAAACTACCCGAGACTACGGTCATGACAGAAATACGACGGGAAACAAGTCTCAAAAGTACCACACACGAGAGCAGCGGTGACGAAAGGCTTAACGTTGTCGACCCATCTCTTGCTCGTGTGCGCTCCCTGCGACAATGACTGGACTTTTTCGGTTTCCTTCCCTTCTGAAATGTCTCAGCGTTCCTTTTCAGACAGTTAGCAGCTCACACACAACGTAAATTTACGAGAATCGGAGCGCGTATAAGGGAAGATGTGGCATCGGAGGATCGGAGCCGGTTTTTTCGAAAAGTGTGGGGAGCTACGAGACTGCACGTAGTCCCGCGGTTACGGGGATACTCATAAATATAAATTTGGTACTCTCAACCTTGGTAACGCGTTGTATATTACGTTTATATTATATAATATAATAAATTGCACAAGACTGCGCCTTTAAAACGTATATTAATTTCGGAAAAACGCGCTCGAACACCACCGCGCCGCTTGACAAGAAACATTTTATTCACGTCGATAGCATCGATAGCAGATATTTTCTCACGTAGTTGCGCCATGGCCTTCCTTTCTCCGACATTGTGACGTAACCTCTCAGAGCGCTATGGCCTTCTTCTCTAGGAGGTGTTGCTATAGGTCAAATTTTCACCTTAAGTTCGCCTTCATACAGGTGTACAAGTACAGGTCCGTGAGGTGAAAGCGTTTATTCCTTACTTTTTCCTTTAACAAAATTTAACAGATTAACTGATTAAAAAGGTAATCGCGATTAAATCATTAATTGATTCATCGATAGGTGATTAGATCAAGTGCCCAGACCTAGTTATAACGCAACGTAGAAAAACATAAGCAAACGCCTCTGTGTGAGTGGACATTGCCTCGTTCAGCAGTTTGAGCAGCAATGGCTGGGTTAGAGTGAACAGGCACGATCTCTTACGGCCTTTGCACCGGGAGTAGTTGCTCCCTGCGGCGGCAGCTTGGAGGGGTCGCTGTAACTCTACCGCTCCTAGAGCGCTTTAACTCCTTCTGAGAGGCACGTCCTCCTCACCGTGTTGTCCTCTTTGCTCCGGGGTTTAGTTGGAGAAGTTTCAAGAGTAATTAGACCTAGGTCGTGAGGCCGGCTACCTTCAGGAAATTATGCGGAACACGCCTTCTTTCTCTTCGTCTCCTTAAGAAACAAGTTTGTATAGACCAGCATTTAATTATTGTAAGCCGAAACTTATTTCAGTCGGCTGATTACTGTTATTTCAAGCAAGTATAATTGCACACTTTTTTAATCACAGTGGTTGGAGAACAGTTGTTCAGGATGGCTCAGGCGGTGTTGGGCATGGTTATGTGGTCGCACCCCTACGCGGCTAAAGAAGTCCCATTGCTCCTCGGCGAGAGTGAAGGCCACAAGGAAACCGCTCTCTTTTGCCGGCCATGGAAGAACATGGCAGGGCCGCACTAAGCATCTTGCTTGATTTTATTTCGCAACACTTATTCCGGGGACTCCGAAAAACGAAAGAGAAGCGCGAGGAAACTTCACGAGTTGCGATTCTCATCCGGCTTGCTAGAACAGTGTCTCAGCTGAGAGTGAGTGAAAGAAAGCAGTGCAAAGGGTGGGGCGCGCGACTGTCTTCAGACGCGGCTTGAGTCCCGCTCAGCTGAAGCGCTGGCTTTGGCATTGCTTTCTTTCCCACAGCCTCAGCTGAGACGCTTTTTCTAGCAAGTCGGACCTGGCTGATTATAATTAGTTTCAAAGGACAAGATTCGTGGTTGGTGTAAAGCGCAAAGTGGAAGCTTGGAGTCATTGCATTATTAAACCCACACCATGAAAGTTGATCGTCTGACATTGTTCTTATTTGAATAAATGAAATAAAAAATTAATCCAACGAAAGACAACCTAGTGAGGGTTTCGCGCATGTGGAACGCTTTTGATAGAGCACTTCATGAAAAGGGGGTTAATAAGACCCTTTTCCTGAGCCTCAGATGTGAGCCACAATGACTGGCTGTTTGTGTCCTTACCATGAGGACCAGTCACTGCAGTTTGCACATAACACTCTCCCTAATACCCCTGTTACATGGGCACACTTAACCGCGGTTAACTCAGATTTAACTGCTGTTTCGCGGCACCCCAGATACCGCACTATGCTCTCAGACAGCCATTTCAAAAAAGTGAAGTGAGCGCGTGCACTGCTTTGATGACTGCTCAAGATGCTCAAGCGCACGTTCGCCCTTAGCGTAACTGCAGTTAAGTGTGCCCGTGTAACAAGGGTATAAGTTGTCGACGAGTAGAGTAACGTTAAAACTGAAAATCTCAAATTCAAGTTCGAACGTTTCTGGCAGACCCGTCCATCACGGTCGCGTACACTGATGCGGCGATGAAAATTGCCGGCCCAGAGGCTGCCACGACAGCCGCCGCCATGTTCTATTCTAAAGACAACCTAATGGGGACATCCATATCGACCACAACCCAACCCCGAGGAGCCGATCCTTACTCTCCCGAACTCGCCGAAGCCAAGGCAGTGCTGTTCGCGATAGAGAGCCACTCAAGACACCTAGAGGTGACACAAAGACAGCACGACGCAAAACAACTATACATATTTACGGACTCGCAGCACGTCATCCGAGAATGCAAAAGACACGGAGCCACGACGTGCAGAACCATCAAACGCATTTTCCACACGGCCCTGCACCTATTCCGTGTACACCAAACAAAGGTCTGCATCCGATGGATCTCGGGACACACGGGCATCCACGGCAACGAGGCGGCGCATGACGCGGCCGCGAGGGAGCTAAACAGTCCTCACCCCTCGCGTGTCCCAGGAGAATCCGACCCCTCATCGACTCACTCTGAAACTGCCGATACAACGTATTACCCCGTTGAAGCTATGCGGATGCACAAAAAAGAATGGAAGCACCGACTAAAGGAATCCTGGAACCCCGAACCAAATCCCATTCCACTGAACCACTTCAAACGCAAGGAAATGGTGATATTACGACGAATTCGTACGGGTGGCGCAACAACACCATACATGACTCAAAAATTTGAGACCATCAAGAAAAGGAAGCTGAACCCGGATTACGAACCTCCCGACCAAAGTTGTCAACTATGCAAAGGAAACGGCACACTCCCAAAACTTTACCACCTGATTTGGGAATGTGAGGCCCTCGCCACACACAGAAGCGATGCTTGGGCCCAGCTGGGCGAAGACACTCCTAGCTCCTATGAAGAGTGGATCCGACCGTTTGGCGACTCTGAAAGACGAGTCCGGATCTTACGGACCCTGCTCGATTATACGGTATCGGGCGACCTACGTCAGGACATCTAGAAGGGGGGCTTTCTAAAGGGAAAGTCCCGTGAAAGAAGTCACGCGCGAGTGCGACCACTTCTTTTTTTTTTTTCTCTCTCATTAAACGTTTTACACACACACACACATTATTTAGGACAATTAGTACGCTTTAAAAAAATTACAGTCATAGAAAGTGATTTGAATTAAAACGATAAAAGCTCTAATTAAAAAATCGTTGTTTAAATAGCTGTCCTCTTCTTTGAAAACGGTTTCTTGCGTACAGAGTCGAGCTTCAAAATAATCCCATAATTTAAAATTATTTTAAACAATTATGAATATGAATACAAAAACAAACACGCTTACAGTGAACCAGCTCAGTTACTCTAGCATACAATAAAAAAAAAAAAAAAGAATTGATCTCATGCCAGAACGCTGTCTGAGAAATCTTTGAAATATTATCACAATCAAGTTGTGTTTACAAGAAAACGGGTGGCGTTGCACTTCTAATATTGTGTATGCTGAGTTCCTAAATTTACCAGGAGCATGCCCTTAAATGTCGTTGCTGCAGTATTATGTGAAACTGGGTTACGATACTTCAAAATCGCATAAAAAGGGCTCCTTTTGAATAAATATTAAAAAAAAATATGAGTGTGCTAATTAAGAAAAACACGTATACACGGAACTAGACGAGTCCTTCATCTATTCAATAAAAAAGGAACACGTCTTGGATGCATTATAAGTCCAGAAACTTGGAATGCATAGAGGTATGTCTTTGAAAATATCAAAACTTGCACTGTTTGTTTTCTCATTGTGTGTTAAGTTTTGAAACATGCGTGTCATATTTTGCCCTAAAATAGTAATGAGGAATTGCCAATTTATTTGCAAAAAGAACAAAATACGTAACACGCGCACAGACGCGACATTTGCACCGCAAACAGGAGCGTTAGCACAGCAACCACCGGTATTATGGTTGGGGCCGTGGGACCGCCGCCTTAAGCATGGTACAACAGTAGTAGAAGGCTTAAAGAAACTATTCAATATTTAATTAGAAAATATTTGGCCAAGACCACTATTCGCTTCAAACTTCACCAATGTTTCATGCGTTTCTGCATATAAATAGGCCTGTGTAGTGGAAAGTGTAAAAAATCTGCTTGGTATATGTAACTATTCCTATAGCAGATACCTACTTTGCCTCACATCATATTTAGATGAATTTCTGATAGTTGACCTCTGATATTTTAAACTAAAGTCTCAGACTCTCTGGAGTTTAAAATAATGATAGTTGACTGTATGAACATTTTTCTAGTAGACATCACCAAGAATGTAGTGGTGCACATAGTGGCATTGGGGGTTGCTAGAAGTTTTGAAAGCATATTGCCGCGAGCGCAGCTGACCAAGCAGGCAGCGCGCTCGTGGCCTATCGGTTAACGTGCCTGCCTCCCACGCGAAAGGCCAGGGGTCGATTCCTGGGAGAGACGTCTATTTTGTTTATCCCTGCAATTTAGTGTTCTGGAAAATTCGAGAATCCTGTTGCTTGTTCGAGGTCCGAATGTTCTACGCGTCGAACCTTCTACGCCGATTATTCCAGAAACCCACGCGTGTACATAAGGAATTTCGCGTGGCGAGCCAAGGTCAGTTTCGCCTCAGCGTTCGATCTTGCTGCTTCGCCGCCTTCGCCGCCCGCGACGATCTCTTGTTATCTTTCTTTTCCCTTTTATTTTTGGGCACAAGTTCGCCCCATTTAACGCTCAGTTTACTCAGTTATTATCGCCTCATCACTTGTCATTCATGACATTTTCGTGGAGGTGCGGGGTATCGCATTCTATGCCCGTGGAGCGTACCCCTCCGAAAACACGCCCGCCAAGTGACGTGCTAAGCCCCGGGAGGCTACCCTTCGCAGAAGACGCCAAAGCCCGATCAAGCCGCCGTACCAAAGGCCAATCCCCGGAATGCGGACCCTTGCCACCAAAACCAAGGAAGAAGACCGCGACGATGACCACTCCACCCGCGGTTGTCCTACCCGTCACCGCCCGTGCGCCCGTGTCCTTCCATGGTGAGCCCTATGAAGACGTCGAGGACTGGCTACAGCAGTACGAGCGAGTGGCCCAGCACAACCGATGGACGGAAGAACAGCGCCTACAGAGTCTTTACTTCGCACTCGAAGGAACCGCCCGGCACTGGTTCGAGAATCGCGAAACTTCCCTGACCTCGTGGACCGCCTGCAAGGACGCGCTGAGACGAAATTTCACCAACCAGTACCGACGGGAAGGGCCGAGGACCTCCTTCGAATGAGGACGCAGGGCACAAGCGAGACGATCACCAGCTTTGTAGAAGATGTGCTGCGCCTGGTCGCTCGCGCCGACCCTCTAGCCACCGATGAAAAGAAGCTTCGGATCCTGATGCGAGGCGTAAAAGACGACATCTTCGGTGGCCTTGTCCGCAACCCCCCAGCCACCGTCGAAGATTTCGTCGAGGAAGCCACAATCATCGAACTTGCGCTTCAAGCACGGGCCTCCCATTACCAGCGACTTCCCGGCGTCGCTGCCCTCTCGACTTCCAGCTGCAACGGCCCGGACCTCCGCGAGATCATCCGGGACGTCGTGCGGGAGGAAATCAGGAAGCTTCTTCCTGCTGCCGAAAGCCCGAATTCGCCCTCAATCGCCGAGGTTGTCCGGGCAGAAGTTCAGCAGGCGCTGCAGCCACAAGTTCTTGTCAGCGCCGCTCCCAAATCACCGACGCTGAGCTACGCCGCAGCTACCCGACGACCACCGCCCCCTGCTCACCCGTATACGGCGCCACCCCGACGGGAACCTCCAGCGCCGCAGTTTTCCCGACGCCAGGAAGATCGGGCGCACGCCCACCTAGAACCAGCAGCGCCACGAAAGACCGACGTGTGGAGGACGGCCAATCGACGCCCGTTGTGCTATCACTGCGGTGAAGCCGGCCACATCTACCGCCGATGCCCCTACAGACAACTGGGGCTGCGCGGGTTCCACCCGAACAACCCGCGCCCAAGGTACGACGAGCGCCCTCGCGACATCGAGGAGTACCTCCGACGTTCGCCCTCCCCAGTGTCGTCTCTCCGCCGTGAAGCCCGCTCCCCATCGCCACGACGTTCAGCGTCCCCAGCGCCACGACCTCGCCGAGAGAGCCTGTCTCCCCTGCGTCGCCGGGAAAACTAAGTGCGGCAACGCCTGGAGGTGACGTTGCCGAAGACGACGGAAGCAAACAGCCTCCAAAAACGCCGGAGCGCTCCCACTCTCCGAACGCCCCGCATCGCACCGACGCGCCTGCAACGGTGTCCAACAATCTAAACGTTGTTATCGACGGCCTCGACGCATCGGCACCAGGGTTGTAAAGTACCTAGGTACAAGTAACTGGAAATCAGTATCTAGGTACTTTTCTTGTACCTGAGGTACAAACCTAGGTACTTTCATTTCTCGATATCTGTATCTGTATCTTAGGTACATTTTCCAGTAACTTGTAACTGAGTGAAGTTACTTTTTACAGGTACTTTTTTTTTCGCTTCGTCAGAATGGTAGAAACTATAAATCTGTAAGTTTTAACACACTACCATGTGCCGTGATTAACGGTGAGTTGGGTACGACCTGCGAGGCATTAACTTGATCGAACGACGTTTTAGCGAACGAAGCCCCGCCCATAATGTTTCATCGAACGACACTTTAGCGAATGGCTGTGTTCGTTTGAGCGAACGGTGGATTAGCGATGCCGTTCTAGCGACACCAATTTATCGAATCGCTTCGGAACTCCATTTGGAGAAAGTAGCGACCTGCTTCCTTCATCTTAAACTGAAACCGAAAAAGATAACGTGTCCTATACATCGTCTCACCTGAGCATGGACTAACTGTGAAGGCTGTGCAAGCGCGAGCGCCTAGCCTTGACTGCCTTGACTGGAGCAATCGCTGCACGAGCTCTCGTGGTACCGCCGAGGCTATATCCCAAGCAACCTGCTCGTGCTTTTAGCATGCGCTGCTAACAATAGTCCATGCTAAGGTGAGACGAAGTATAGAATAGTCATGTCAACGAGGTTTTCCTTATTTCTCACATTGACACCAATAAAGCATATTTATCAAACTCCTTAGTATATAAAAGCTTACTTCCAATATATTCTGGCGAATTTGGGGAAAATAAATAAAGTATCTTTAAAGTAACTGTACCTGTGCCTAGGTAATTTTTAAGCTAGTACCTAGGTACGTACCTAAGTACCTTTTCGTATGAGTAACTGAAACTGTATCTTAGATACATTTTTGAAGTAACTTTTACAACCCTGATCGGCACTCGTGACACCGGAGCAGACTACTCAGTCTTGAGTGGGAGGCTCTCTCGCCGACTGCGAAAAGTGACAACGCTGTGGGATGGACCTCAAATACGAACCGCCGGAGGGTACCTCATCACACCAGTAGGAAGTTGCACTGCTCGCGTCGAAATTCACGGCGAAACGTGCCCTGTAAAATTCGCCGTTCTACAAGACTGCTCTAGAAATGTCATTCTCGGCATGGATTTTCTGTATGAATACGGCGCCGTCATCGACCTGGGTGAGAACAGATTGACGCTTCGGAAGCCTATTCCGCCTTTAGAGAAACCCCAAACAGCGTCAACCGCCGTCCGAGTCGCCGCCGACCACGTGAACCTGCCGCCGCGATCATGTGTTGTTCGTACCCGTCGTGACCGATACAGCTACCTGCGGCGAAGTGGTCCTGGAAGGCAACCTCCAATTGCTCCTGGGAGAGAATCGGCGTTGCAAGAGGAGTGGCTGAACTTCAGGATGGGCGCACCGTGGTCCTCGTGACGAACTTCCGACAAGAAACGTAACACCTCACGAAGGTGCCGCTGTGGGCCACGTCGAGGAACTTCGAAACTCCGCCGGAATCACCGTGATCGCTGACGAATCCTCGCCCCCTCAGCAAGACATTGCGCCGCCAGCGCAGCTCGACATCGACCCGAAGCTTCTAGGCCCGAAACGACGACCGCTGATTGACCTCCTCGCCGAATACAGCGACTGCTTCGCGAAGTCGTCGAAGGTGCGCCAAACCGCCGTTGCGAAGCATCGCATCGTTACCGAGGACGACGCGCTCCCTGTGCACCGATCGCCATACAGTCTCCGTAAAAGAAAGGGAGGTCATTCAAGAGCAAGTGCAAGAAATCTGAACGACGACATCATCCAGCCTTCAAGCAGTCCGTGGGCCTCTCCAGTCGTGCTTGTCAAGAAGAAGGACGGAACGCTTAGGTTCTGCGTGGACTAGCGACAGCTGAACGCGGCAGCCAAGAAAGACGTATATCCACTCCCCCGCATCGATGACACAATAGACCGCTGCGCCACTCCCGGTACTTTTCATCGATGGATCTGAAGAGCGGTTACTGGCAGATCGAAGTGGACGAACGGGACCAAGAGAAGACAGCTTTCGTCACGCCGGATGGACTGTACGAGTTCAAGGTGATGCCCTTCGGACTATGCACGGCGCCAGCAACTTTCTAGCGTGTCATGGACACCGTACTGGCAGGGCTGAAGTGGCAGAGCTGTCTTGTCTACCTGACGACGTCGCTGTGTTTCAAGTGACTTTGACGAGCACTTGCGACGACTCCGAGCGGTACTCCCAGCCATACAGACCGCACGACTCACCCTTAAGCCGTCCAAGTGCCGGTTCGCCTATGACGAACTGAAGTTCCTAGGCCACGTGGTTAGTAATGACGGCGTCCGCCCAGACCCCGAGAAGACTCGCGCCGTTGCGCCATTTCCAGCGCCTTCAGACAAGAAGGCCGTGCGAAGATTCCTAGGACTTTGTGCCTACTATCGACGCTTCGTTCGGGATTTCGCAAGCATTTCCGCACTGCTCACAAAACTTACGAAAAACGCCGAGAAATTCGAATGGGCCGAGGAGCAACAGCACGCATTCGGCGAGCTGAAGCAAACGACTCCAGACTCCTCCTGTTCTGGACACTTCGATCAAGATGCGGAAACCGAGATTCATACGGACGCAAGTAACGAAGGCCTTGGCGCGGTACTGGTTCAAGTGCAAGGCACCGAGCGAGTCAGCGCCTACGCCAGTCGGACACTGTCCAGACGGAGAGAAATTACTCCACGACAGAAAAACAATGTCTGGCGGTCGTCTGGGCCATCACGAAGTTTTCGCCCGAACTTATCCGGGCGCCCTTTCCGCGTTGTCACGGACCTCCACTCGCTCTGCTGGCTCTCGAACCTAAAGGACCCTTCAGGACCGTCTCGCTCGATGGAGTCTCCGACTGCAGGAGTTCAACATGACTGTGGTCTACATGTCATGCCGCAAGCACAGCGACGCAGATTGCCTGTCTAGAGCCCCTGTCGAGACATCCTCCGGTAGCAGCGACGACGATGACGACGAGTGCTTCCTAGGCGCGGTGAACACCATACGACATGGCGCGACGTCAAAGAGACGACCCTGAGTTGCGCGCCCTAATCGAGCACCTCGAAGGACGAGGGGGTACTATCCCGTGTCTTCTAGAGAGCCCTGCCGACCTTCGTCCTCCGACAGGTGTTCTTTACAAGGAGAACTTCGGAGACAACAGCTCGCCATGGCTGCTGGTAATCCCTGCCGACCTTAGAGAGGAGATCTTCCAAGCCTGTCACGACGACCCAACGGCTGGGCACCTTGGCTACGGCAGGACGCTCGGCAGGATTCGAGAAAAATACTACTGGCCAAGGCTACCGAAGACCGTTCACCTCTACACTCGATCATGCCACGAGTGTCAGCGACGCAAGAAACCGCCGACGAAGCCGTCAGGACATCTGCATCCGAATGCTCCCCCGTCCTACGCCGTTCCAGCAGATCGGAATGGATTTACTTGGCCCTTTCCCGCCGTCAACGTCGGGAAACCGCTGGATAATCGTCGCCACAGATTATCTCACACGGTGCGCCGAGACGAAAGCCCTTCCATCAGGTACGGCTGCGGAAGTCGCCAAGTTTTTCATCGAGTCCATTGTCCTTTGGCACGGCGCCCCCGAAATCCTCATTACCGACCGTGGGTCATCGTTCATGGCCCAGCTGACGCAAGAAATTCTTCGTCTCAGCCACACCAGCCACCGGCGTACCACGGGGTACCACCAGCAGACCAACGGGCTGACAGAGAGACTCAACAAAACCATCGCCGACATGATCTGCATGTACGTCGACGTGGAGCACAGGACATGGGACGAGGTGTTGCCTTACGTTACATATGCCTACAACACGGCAGTGCAAGAGACCACAGGAGTAACCCCGTTCCAGCTGGTGCATGGCAGGAAAGTAATGACCATGCTCGACGCGATGCTAGAACCAGCCGACGATGGGAGCCCCGACGCCCAGGTGGTTGCTCAACGAGCCGAAGAAGTTCGCCAGCTCGCCCAACTCTGAATTCAAGATCAACAACGTGTCGACGCTACCCGGTACAACCTTCGTCGTCGGGACGTCCACTTCCAGCCCGGAGACAGGGTTTCCGGGCTGGAAGTGGACGTCGCCAACGAACGTATGCTCGTTGGCGACGTCCACTTCCGCCGCCAACGAACGTATGCTTGTTCGTTGGCGGCAGTTGGCGATGCCAACTGCCGCCAACGAACGAGCATACGTCGCCGAGAGCTGGCGTCTTTAGCAGACGATCGTTTCGACTCAAAAGCGGTGCGATCTTTTCTGGTATCAGTTGCCAATGCATTGTTTTATCAACCTTACTAATAAAACATATTGAATGGACAAGTAATAGTTTTAAAAAATGGTTTGTCGGATATTGTGATTGTTGTTTTCGGGGTACTGATGTCGTCTGGTTTGCAAGCTCCTTGTTGTTACCGCGCCGGTTTTTGTTTCTGCGACTGTCGCCGCCTGCGGAATATGCGCCGCTTTTGAAGTCGAAACGCACGCGAATCTTTCTCACTCTGCGGAGAGAGCCATACATTTGAAGATACGCTCTTTCAAATGGCGAAATAACACCGGGTACAGCATAGTTAGAATCAAGCATAGCTTAGCAAGCACACGGTACACGACAAAAGTTTGAAACAGCGGCGCACAGCGCAAGAAACAAACGAAACTTTCCTCACCGGGACTTGCCCCAGTCGGCCATGACTTTCCGCCACTTACTTGCGTTGGTAAGACGCAGCGTCTCCCAACTCTCAGTAATCGCTTTCTATTCTTGAACACGGCATTCGTAACTAAGATTTCTCAAATATCCGCTAAGACGGATAAACGTAAAAAGGGAGCGATGCTCGAAGGCCTCCGGTGCCTCCGGAACTCCAACGGGAAACGGCGGCCGAACGGAAGCTGATTGCAATAGCGTGGCCATGCGCAGTTTTCAAAAGTCTCTTTTTTGCTCTTCGTTTTGTTAAGACAAAACTAAGGAAATCAATATACGTTAACGACAATAATGTCACTATATCAATTTTGTAAACAATTAACAACAATTTAGTCAATCTTAGGGTTTATCTAAACTTTAGATTTTTTTCAGTGAAAACCGAACTATATCAAGCAATTTCGCCTTCGTCGCCAAGGCTATTCTGATTCATCTGCTCAGGCTTGCACTCCTTCGATTTCGGCTTTTCTGGAAGGCTCGGCTCTCGCGACAAATGAATAATGAGGGCTACCTCCGTATTTTGAAACAATGAGCGTGCCCGATTTGTTGGCGAGGGAAAGACACGTAAAATTTACGTCAATTTTTTACAGCGTGGAACTCTCGATACACTGTGTTGGCGTGTTTGTTGTTGCAATTGTCAAGTTGTTTCACGTGAATTGAGATGTCTTAGAGTTTTGCAAGATAAATCTACACAATGAAACACTTTCGGTGAAAGCATGAGGTTGTCACATGAAGGCGCCAATTTCTCCAGCGAATTTCAGAGCGAGATTCCATTCATAACACCACTTCGCTTATGCGGTTCCGAAGTTGATTTGCGCTGCAGGTGACTATGCAAGGTGGAGCATCTTATGTCCCCGTTATTAGCCGTGGTTTCGTTTGCCACCTGTCCTTTTGCTTGCTGCGGATGCAGATATCTGAAACAGCGTATAGTGAGCTGAGACATGCATTACAAAAACACTGGATCATCCTTCAAACGTTATCTGTCTACTAGCCTATGAGGCAGCAAGCAAGTGGCGGTGCACTTTGAAAACAAAGATATGTGCAGGCTTTTGCATCAGCAGCACCAAACACTTGGTGCAATTGCCCTCGATCGTCTAGCTTCCGAATAGTGATGACAGTTTTTTATAGTAAACTTTTATTCTTCAATAAATGTAACAAATACAGTTCAGGGAAAATAAAAGCTATCTTTGCAATAAAAGTAGACTTTTCAATTGATAAATATAGTAGAAATGACTAGCTAAAATAATTATTGACAAGTTAGATAACGCTACTTTCCGTAGCGTACATTGTAGGTAACTTTACTATTTGTGCTTTTTTTAGGGCTATAGTCCATGCTGCATTTGCGACGTAAGTATGCTCTGACAGTGCCAGTGCCGGTCGTTTCCCCAGGGAACTTTTGGACCACGTGCTCTGCAGTGAAATAAAAAATGAAGCAACCCTCTGTCACATTATGTCAGCTGTATACCCGGTGATATTGTTTAATCAACAGGTTTTTAGAAAAAAAAAAAGGTGCTTGCTGACACGTTGATGCAGTTTTCAGTGTTTCGTGCGACTCAGCGGACATTACATGGGTGGATAACCGTGGCAACATTTTTATTAATTAACTGATATCCGTAAAGTACCTTTTTTCTACTGCTGTTTTAGAGCAGTCATTATTGGAGCGTAACGCAATCAAAAATATTCACGAAAGAGCAGAAGGGAGGGACTTTGAGATATTTATTTATCAAATTTTTCACTTTCTTCCCCCAATTCAAGAACCACACGCGGCAGGGGCGGGGAAAATGGAGATCGACTTAGCCGTTTTGACATGGCATGTCGGTTATGGCATGTTTGTTTGTGTTAGTGAGAACTTCTCATATTGGAGTTCCATGCATTACTTATTTTCTAGTGAAGTTACAACACTTATAAAGTGCTGTCGGATTCAGCATGAAGAAACTTGCACACTTTTGACAGCGTGCTTTTGGTGGATGCTCCAGCATCATACTTCAAACGGTGCGTCTGAAGCGACAACGTTAGCATAACATCCTGCGCTCATTCCAGCGCGCTGTTTTTTGATCAGGCGACGGAAGGCAAACTTTGAGCTATGAATAACCCAAAACTCGTCGCCTTTTCGCAAATTGTTTCGGTTGGGCGAGAGTTTATTCATAACTCCTTTATAATTGAAAATTCATCATGGTCAATTACACTGTCAATTAAAAAAGTTAATTAGACAACGTACTGTGACGTTTGTTTACTCATCTAATGTCCGCCGAGGCTACAAATATCCTGTAAAAACGGCATCGGGCTATCTATCCCGTTTTAAGGTGTTGATCTTAAAAAAAATCGCACGCTATATATATATATATATATATATATATATATATATATATATATATATATATATATATATATATATATATATACCTGTTACTATAATTTGAGTACGCCTACCGGAAGCACTCAAAGTAGACCTTTAGTACACTTAAGTGCACTTCCTGTATACTGATTTTGAACTACTTTCTACCGCGGGCACTACGATTCTACTGTATGACTAGTTTTGTACGGACGAGTATACTTTCAGTCCACCATCATTGTTACTGGAAGTACACTTTAAGTACACTTAAAGTATACATTCAGTACGAAGAGCAGACTGAAAGTATACTTTAGTATACTTCAGTGCACTTTTAGTATACTGATTTTGTACGACGTTTCGCTAAGGGCGGCCTCAAAGTTTGTGTTTGACGAATCTAGCTACCCAGGTGTTTCAGCAAACAGCTAAGAATAAACTTGAAATGAAAAAAAAAGTGAAGACGTTTACAAATCTCTGTGACGCGTAATAAGAGCGCAGCACTTAGCGGAGGAGTAGGAGGGGAGGATACGGACGGGGAGGGAGGCATGCGCCTCCTTTTCTCCTTCTCCTCCTCCTCTCCTCCTCCTTGTCTATTCCTCCTCCTCCTCTTCTCCTCCTCCATATCCTCCCCTCCTCCCAGTTTCCCCGCTAAATTTAGCTGAAAAATTGACGCCACGTGACCTCAACACCGATTTAGTTTCCCCGCTAAATTTAGTGGGGAAAAAAAAAAACGCCACATGACTAGGTGTCATGTCACCTATAAACAAATCCAGTTTCTCCGATAGATTTAGCGAGACAATTGACGTGACGTGACCCCAACACCAATTCAATTCCCCGCTAAATTTAGCGGGGAATCGAAATGGTGTTGAGGTGACGTGAGGTCGATTTTCCCTCTCAATCTAGCGGAAAAACTGAAGTTGTCCCCTAAATCTAGCAGAGAAACTGCATTTCCCCGCTAAATGTAGCGGGGAATTGAATTGGTGTTGAGGTCACGTGACGTCAATTTTGCCACTAAACTTAGCTCAGTTACGCCGAGGCCGACGCTGACGCTGTGAAACACGGAAACGGACGCCTAAGAGCTGTGCACTAAAATGGTTCCTTTAGGATACCGCTTTCTGTTGCTCTAGATGTCAGGATAGACATAAAAAGAGATACTGCACATACAAGTTAGATATGTGTTGTCTATCGCTCAATTAGGCTCTAGGTCTAGTTTAAAGTAAGGAAACTAAATTACTTTCTTGCTGAATAATGGCGAAGTTAGGCTGTCTCAAGTGCGCCATGGCGAAAACTAGCGGGAAAGAATTAAGTCAAAGCTCAACGCTCGTTGAGACATCTGCGTCGTTTTACTATCACGTAATCCTTAGATAACGGGTCGCTCCCGGGTTGCTTTGCGATGATTCGGCACACACACCCGAGGTGTAGGCCGGCGTTACTTCCGGGTGGAAATTGTGTCGATATTTTATTTTAGGCTTAGGTAGCTGTCTTCTTACGGCTTAAATTTACCAGAGAACAGGAGGGAACACATTGTAGTTGACCTAATTCTAACAAGTAATAAAAAAATCAGACGACCGGCAACAAATATCTAATTGAAATGTTCTGGCCAAAGCGAATATTTTTAAAGATTATGAGTAAATTATATTTCATTAATTTTCTGAATATGCCTTTACGCTCTTAGTCTGGCCTCCGCCAGGGTAAAACAATGTTACCCCGAATGTCTCTGTTTTTGTTTTTCTCTTTTTGTAAGTGCCCCATTTTTTTTAAATTTATTATCAGTCCTTAGTGAAATACGTTGTGTGTGCTAAAGGACACCAGAAATGTTCATCAGGACCGTAATTTATTAGTCAAATATGGTCAATTAACTCAAATAAGTCGTTAGTACTTTTGACAGTACTGTACGACTGGTAGTCTTGTGTCTTTAATGTGCATCACACAGTAGAGATGCATGACGGTCATGACCTCATGCTGATACGATGCTGATATATATACAGATCGACATGGGGAGGGGTGGGAATTGAACTCAATATGTCTGGGTCCTGGAGCGCGAGCTTTTACTCCATGGGTTTCGAGCTGCGATGTTCTAAGAGACACCGGCCACCGAACATTCTTTTTTATTAGATAGTTTTGGTAGATCGTACGCTACGGAAACCGGCCCACTGGGCGCAGGCTTAATACAAGCTTCGAAGGAACGACACGAACTGCAGCCAGCAAAGCGAAGCTCCAGCGTACAATCTACCAAAAGAAGTCCCTAATTCCTCTGTCACCGATCCCGTTTACTTAGGATGATCTATGGATGACATCAATGAAAGGAAAGGACCATTGACAAATTCTCCTGTTTGATGTATATGGTGCACGGCAGCAGGGGCTGCACTAACAGGAATTGAGTGGGCGTGCGAGACCTATTGCTTACTTACGTGTAGAGCAGTGCAGATATTTATTTTCATAGCCACGTAAGTATTATGCACTTGGTTGTTTTTTCACTGCAGGAGTTTTTTCTTAAGTTTACGCTGAAGGTTTGCTCGCCTTATAAATTTTATGTGTCATGGTGGAGTAGAAGACAACTTGAGTAATGACAATTAAGCTACCTTTATGCTTAAAGTTATAGTTGCAACTTATTTTACGCTCTGCCTAGAATTATAGAAAAAGGTTTTTCCTTTTAGAGCTCAGCTCTTAGGCGCCCGTATCCGGCTAGACCGCCGTCACCGTCGCCGTCGGCGTAACCGCTTGTTGCATTATGGGACGTTTTTTTATAATGACGTAAAATTACCACTAAATTTGGCGGGAATATTTTTCATTAAATTTAGGTGAAAAGTTTTTCCGCTAGCTTTTACCTTCGCGACGCCACACGCGACGCCACTCAACGCAGGAAAAGTTTTCCGCTAAAATAAGCGGGAAACATTTTCCGCCAAATATGGCGAGAAAATGTTCCCGATAAATGTAGCGGAAAACTTTTTCCGCTAAATTTAGCGGAAACATTTTCTCAAAACATATAGCGCAAAAGTTCCCGTAAACTTTAGTGGAAAAGTTCCCGCAAACTTTAGTGGTAAATTTTAGCCTTGTGACGTCAGACGTGACGTCACGTGTGACGTCAGACCTTACATCTCACGTGACCCTCCCCTCCGTGCCCTAACCTCCTCCTCGTCAAGAACTCCGCTCTAATTCGGCATTACAGAGAATTGTAAACGTGTTTCATTTTTTTACGTTAAACTGGGCAAAACGAGATTGCCCAAGCTTTGTGACGCCGCGTCTAAAGCTCAGTAAGTTGCTTTTTTATATTGTAACAATCGCCCGTTGCACTGGCTCTGCACTATGCACAAAAGTGGTGACGGGTACAAAAATGTATTTGGAATAGAGCGCCGATATGCTAAGCGTGGTTTGCTTAGTGGCTCTAGAAACGAAGATATGAGAATGCCCAGCGTGTATGCTTCACGGCCCGATCGAACTTAGGATTTTCTCTTGCATCTTTCATTGCAAAACGTAAGCCTTTCGTGCACGCTAAAATAAACTACATTTATTAGCTATTGTCATTGAAGTTTGTTTTGTTCCCGGCACAACTTCATCATGGTTTGCATAGCCGCAGTAATCAGGTGTTCAGCGTGCGTGCAGCTTAAGAAACAGAAAGAAGTCCAGCTTGCCAGAAAAATACACCAGCTATTTTATTATAACAAATCTAGAATGACATTAATAAGCAATCATGTAGACTTGCTCATGAGCAGCATATATTTAGAGCTTCTGAATATTCAAAACCATCAAATTAACATTACACTTTTACGAAATTGGAGTTGCTCAAGAAGGCCGACGAGCAGACAGGAAGGAAGAAACTCTTCTTCATTTTCTTTTTTCCATTTGAGGGAGAGTTAAAGAATGTGCTTCACACAGTAGAGATGCATGACGTTCATGACCTCACGCTGATCCGATGCTCATACAGATCGATATGGGCAGGGGTGGAGTTTGAATCCATATCTCTGGGGCCTGCAGCGCGAGCTTTTGCTCCGCGGGCTTCGAGCTGTGGTGTGCTAACGCACAAGGCCACCGAACTTTTCTAATTTTTTTTTTATTATAGAGCTTTCGTAGAATGTACGCTGCGGAAACCGGCCCAGTGGGCGCGGGCTGAACCCAAGATTCGAGAACGCACGAGTCCTGCTAGCAAGAGGTAGTTTCAGCGTGCAAGCTACCAGAAGAAGTCCCTAATGTCTCTGCCACCGATCCCGTTTAGTTCGGATGATCTATGAATGCCATTTATGAAAGGAAAGGACCATTGACAAATTCTTCAGTGTGATGCATATAGTGCGTGACAGCAGCTACCGCGATTACAGAAATTGAGTGCGCGTGCGAGACCCATTGCTCACTTACATGTAGAGCAGTGCAACCATTTCTTTTCATAGCCACGCAGGTATTATGCATTAGGTTGCTTCTGTTCTTCCCCTTGCTCCAAGGAGTAGAACAGAGACCCGCTCCTGTAGGTAGAGGTGAGGACAAGCGCATGAGACGAAATGCAGAGAAGGAAAGTGGGAGCCGTTTTCTTCCCGGCTAAAGATGATTCTTTAGGTCGGTCTTTACTGGGAGAACGTTCCAGTAGCAGGCTGTTTACTGCCACACGACGCGAGTTAAAATTAGAGTGTGGCCGCAGGCTCTTCTCACCCCGCAGTTTTAGGTGATATAGCTCGTTCGAAGATCAAAGACGTTTAACTCCGCACAAGGAGAACGCTAAACTTTACCGATACATTTCATCGTGCGGTCGATTGTCAGTGGGGGCGTGGCTGACAGCCCAATCAGGTTTTCGTTTTGAAGAACGCCGAAGCAAAGATAACAGACACGAACCTGCTCGTATTTCCCCACCCGAGGGAGTGGCGAACAATCGGGAAAAGTTTGAAAACTTTTAATAGGATGCAACTCTCCGCCTTCCATCTATACGCAAGGCTTCTGTCTGAAGGGGGGGTCACGTGGCTCAGGCAAAACGATCGGGACGCCAGGCAGACGGGTGGAATTCGGAGCCTGCTGGAGAAGGCCCACACGAACAACGCTTTGTTGCAGATCGTTGACAGCCAGTGCCAACATGCATATCCTTCATGTCATTTTGTTGCTTTTCTTAGTGCGAACAACGATGTGTTGTACGTAAACCAACGACCTCAGAAGGTGAGTTTCCGCAACCCTGTTTATTCTTCTACTGATCGTTTATTGTTCTCATGAGGAATCTTTTTGTAGACCGCATGAGGAGATGTACGATGGAGACCCACAGCTGCTGCGAAGTAATGTATATCCTGTAACTAATCGGTCAAGAGAAGGATGATGGCAAGATGTCGCCTAAAGCGGAAGTCAAAGCTGAAGATCGACAAGTCGGTGGATAGGCTAAGTCGTCTTTTTTCTAAATCTTCGATTTTCTGAGCTGTGTAAAACTTGAAAGGAAGTTGCTAACAACAAATAAATTGAAAAGCAAAAAAACAAGGCCGCTGTCAACAGCAGTGAAACGGCAAACCATGTTCATATATCGTTCGGATTGCGTTTTGTGATGTTTTCGGCCAAGCTGTCGACTACATTGTATACCAATAAAAAAAAAGTTTCAGATTATGCTAGGCGCGAAATTTTGCATTCTTATATAAGCATCAAGTTAATTAAGTATGTACCAACTAGCTCAACTTCAGCCTGTTATTTAATGCATGCATTACGAATTTTATATATATTAATGCTTATGAGGGTATATTAGCACGTCTTTAAAAGTACACAAAGATTGCAGAGATTTTGCGAGCTACAGGGGGGGTATGGTAGTAACAAATCATAATGATGAGCATTTCAAGATACATTCACAAAGAGTGCAATTTCGGAAATTAATATTGCATATTTATTTCAAATCACATGTAAGAAGTTTTACTGTGTTTGCCTTATCCCACTGAAACTATTTACATATTAAACGAGCGCAGTATTTTTTCTCGGGGATAAAAGCAACACACATTTGTCGTTATTTGTGTAGACAGCAGGAGTCTAGTCTGCCAGAATATGGCGACATCGCTTTCCACTGTAGATGAGACATTTAGCCAGTGAAGTACGGCTCCTAGAATGCGGTTTCAACGTATGTACATCACACGGCAGTGATACACGACGGGAAGCCGGTAAGATGCTCATCCAGATTGAAACGGGCAGGGGCGGAGATTGAACGCAGGAGGCCTGGGTTCTCCAACGCAAGCTTCTGCCACACGCGCTCCTTGCTGTGGAGTGCTAACGCAATCGGCCACCTATCTACTTGCTTCTTGCTTCAGCGACAACGTATCATCGCAGGGAAGGCTTTTGCACACAAAACAAGAAATATAAAAAAACATCGGTTTTTAATAAAACCAGAGAAATCACATTAACTGGACCACAAGAGAAGAAAGCGATACAATATTAATCTGTTTTCTCGGAAAGACTGCCCTGTGTATCTGTGGCGCCGTGCGGCCAAAAACATATTTGTTCTTTATTTTTTTTTTCTTTCAGGCCCAAGGCGCCTCAAGGTTGCAGAGGGCGAACGCGCAGTCATTCTCTGCCCCGAGGCCACGGAGCAACTTGCAATCTTGCTACAGTGGTTCAGAGAGGGAGACCGAAGTCCAATCTACGAATTCCGGAAGATCCCCGAAACCGAATCCTCCTGGAAACAAGTGAGTGGTGATTTCTTTTCATTCCTGAGGTGGTTGACGAGAGGAAAATATAAGCGTAATGAGAAATGTTTCCAAAACTCAAGACCCTCTTTATTATTTGTAAGTTCGTGATTCTCAAAGTTTTGGTCGATTCGCTTGTAAAGAAGTAAATCCTGCAGGATGTAAAATAAGAAGAAAAAAAAATAAAAAACTAGAGTGATTGTGGAATGCACGGTGGAATGATCTATGCACCTGCTTTTCTTACCGCGACTTCGGATACTAATACATATTGCATAAGTACACTGTTCGACAGTTAGCCGGAGCAAGCAGTCGACGGTGTTTCTTTTTTTTGCTTCGTCTTACATTCTAAAACTGTCACCAATTTTACTATCAATTTGAAGAGTGCACAGTGGTTAGCAGTCATCTAGGCGCGATATATAAAACTCTCGTTTATATAATATATGTTTTGATTATTTTATACTATATATCCGCGCGTCTTCTTTTTCTAAAATATCCCCTTTTCCAGTGGGCAAAAAATATACAAATCCGCCGACCACGTAAAAGCGAGAATATGATGTGTGGTCTTGAAATCTTAGAATGTCAACGCAATTTACAGAATATTCTACGAATCAAAAATATTTATGGACAAATATACGTATATGTACAAATCCAAATACAATATTATAATGTACAAGGAACACCGATCATTTCAAAGAGCGTCTAACTGCCTACATAAGAATGCACTAACGTTTCTAATATTTATAGGTAATAATTAGAGTACGTATTATCTTGTTTTCCAAATTGTTTTATTGTACACAAATTTACAGTTGCCCACATTTCTGTTCATAAAAAACACACAATCTGAACCCCTTTCACGTGGAATAGTTGTATACCTATCACACCAAATTGTTACGCGATTTCCCTCGAATAACATTTGAGCAATTTGGTCAGTTTGTGCGCACCACCCGCTTTTGCAGCGCTTTCTGTGCGCGACGCCTATAGCAGTCATAGTCCCTGACTCGCCTACCGTACGTGCCATTCGACGGAAACGACATCACTTCTGCCATTTCAGAGGGGCATTAATGTGAGTTTCGTGGAATGCCATTTGCCCACTCGACGAAATAGTTCGCGACCACGACTGTGGACGCCGCGCGTAGAACCAACGCCCCCTATTGGCGACTCCTGCGAAACCGACGCCGCGTAGCGGCAACGCCGAGAAGCTCAGGAGAGGAGGTCATTTCAACTCGGTCGTCTGCTATCGCTGCTCGGTTCTCGTAGGAAGCGTAGAAACAAACATCGTTTCCAGTAATTATTTTTGTGCTTCTGCCGTGTCATTCCTACGCACTGACTGGAAAAAGGTTTCTACCGTCAAAAAATCCCTTTGCTTTCATATGTAACACCGATTTTACGCTGCAGTGCAAGAAATGTGTGGTATTCCGCGTGCTGAACGGCAAAAACGACCTCCTTTCGTCCGCCATTTTGTCTGAACAGCGCGCCCGCTATTGCTCGCTGGAGTCGCGAATCGTCCTTTTACTCTAAAGCGCGAAACACATGCGCGTCAAAACTGTCCGATCCGACCTGCGAACTGTCAGAAAGACGGCTGCTCCGACTCGCCGCACTCGACAGTTCGAGACGCATATGCTTCCGACGCGTCGTGGCGGCATTTTGTTTGGCTCCGCCCAATTTCGGGTACCCTCTACAGGATGGATGAACAAATACTAATGGCTGTATTTATAATGGGTGGTAGCTTGTGCCATCCAACCTAGAAACCTAAAATACTCCCCCGCCTTTCATGGTTTTTCTGACTCTAAAACGAGCACAATAATGTCATTATATTCATTAAAGGGATACTTTAACGACATTTGAAATATACCCGTTGTGTTCAGAAATAGGCTGAATATGATCTACAATATTCGCAAATGAAAATCGCACGTTTGTATAGTGAGCTTGATGGCTGTGTTTTTCGTTATAAACGGCCCAATTGTCAAGCGCTCAGAGAGCAGCCAGCGGAGAGCACGTGACAGCCTCCGCAATCGCGACGTAGATTGTCTCGGGACGAGCAAAGCTGCGGCAAGGCTGACGCCGAGAGGATGTCCTAGCCGTTCCAGCCACCGAAACGGCCGAAGCACGCCAACGATCGGGCCACCGCAACGAACCCCAAAGCTGCTTTTGTATGAATTTTGAGTGACGGCTTAAATCTTCTATAATCTTGTAGAGGGAAAATAGCGACGTCTGGTACACACAAACGAGAGTCTCGGGGAGAGGTGAGTTCCTGCTTCCACTCTGCTCTCGTGGTGGCCGGAGGCGAGAAAGTTATCGTCGCTACCTGTCAAGGATCCTAGACGGACATTACAAACGAAGCGTTAGCGACATCCACCAAGTTTACTTTTCTAATGGTCTCATTCGTTTTAAAATTCCTTTCCTGTCTTTTTTAACAATATATCGGTGTGTCTGATGTACTACTGCTCCCTTGAACACGAATAGAGCACGAAATTAGCATCAAAATTTTGTTGTAGCATTTACTTTTTTGCTGAACATCACTTAATCAGGATGAACTTCAGCGAAGTCGGCACGGCGTAGGAATCACGTGACTACGCACCCCGCACATTGCTGCTTCTCTCCCGAAGTTCACGTGACACTTACACGACATTGGAATCGCTCGTAGCGTCCGCTCCCGTCTACCATAAGGTGAAACGGAGAATATTCGGGTTTCGACGGTCTCTATCGGTCCCAGAAGGTCGGCTTGCTTTGGCGGGCGAAATCAGCAGCTCGTTTTGTGCGCGCGGGAAAACCCGATGGCGTCCGTCTCCTTCACAACTCCGACTCGTGTGCGGCGTGACGCACCGCGCACCGCCACATCGAGCTTCCCCGGGCCACGTAGCACCTTCTCTCCCGATCGGTCCGAAAGTCACGTGACAACACGACGTTCGCGCCATCCGTGCTTCCTTTGGCTGCGGCCCTTGGAAAATCGAACAGCAGTGCGACGAATATCTGGCAGGTTGGTCGCACGCCGGTGCTGGACGAAGCCCACGTCCGAAGCTCGGATGCAACAAAAACTGGTGCAACAAAAAACGGAGCGGAGAATATTCAAAGCATGTGAACAGCCGCCCTCCGAGTCTGATGGCATAGCGCCGTCGGACTCGAATGGCGCCCACTCGGCGTCAGGGCCCGACCAAGACGTCGAGCTTCCTTCGAAATCGCTGACTGGACGCTCGAATCTCCCAGTGCTGACTTCGAAATGCTAGTCCACGGGCTTTGCTCATCCTAGGAGGTTCTGGTGGAACGCGCAGCTCTCAGAGCGGTGCGCCCTGATTGCCCGACCGTTCCGGTGCATCGTTCGATGGAAATGAAATTGAATTGCCGCGTCTGACAGAGGTTTACCTCAGAAATGCCTGCACGTATGTTCTTCTGGCGCTCTGTTCATTGTAAAGTGACCACGCTCCTAAATGAATAATATTGTGCTTTAAAATCACTTGGATTACTTTCCGAACAGACAATGTGGCGCATTTCAAGAAGCGTTTGCAAAAGAAGCCCCCCTCGCAAGAATATTTTTTTTTTAAATCTAGACGCACAATTTTAGTCTATGCGTTTTATATATATATATTATGGCAAATATTAATATTGCAAAAATGAAAACAAATTTTATTCTGATAAGCACAAAAAAAAATAAAGCCGTAAAATTGCTATCGCTCATTTTATCAATAGTACGTTCTACTTGTTGCTAAAGATATAAATACACATTTGGGTGCTCGGCTGTGTTTTCTATAAAAATAACAAATGAATTACCCATTGATCAGCGTAAGATACTAAACTGTAGTCAGTGTCGCTAGACTAACAATTCATTACCCTAACGGTTTAACCTTCGGTAGAATGACACAACTATATTCGAACAACTAGTAAGCTATTTTCCTCTTGATTTCTACTACTTGAATGATTCAAAGCAGCAGAATTATTCACGGAGGCGCCAGCAGCACAGGCCGAGGCCGGACTGGGTAGGCCGAGCGTTCTTCCTGGGCGTGCGACAGGACCCTCCTGCCCTGACTGTCACCAAGCTCACGGCATCCGACAGCGGAGCCTACAGCTGCAAGGTGTCCTACGCCGAGGGAACATCACAGATATGCACCACTGACGTCCATGTCGTAGGTGAATACGCAAGATCGAGGGATCACACTCAAAGCGCAAAGACGACAACCAGCTAAACATTTCGATTTATGTGCGAATAACGCCGCCAATAACTGTATCAATATGTTTAAAAAGCTAATTATAATTCTTGTGTTCAACATCAATGCATGTTTTGTTCCATGCAATCGAGTGTTTCCCTCGCATTCCTTGAACTTCCACGTGGGTAATATTTGGGAGATAATCATCCCTCGACTGAAGAGGGTGTTATAATGTTGACTATGTTTTTCTTCTTGCCAAAATCTACACGTCTGAGATACTTGCGTTGAAAGCAGATTTTTGTGACCTTGGTGAGTAATGACCCCACATGGTTCAAAATAGGAAGGCTTTAGTCTTCGTAGTGCATTGATATAATGGGCATAACGCTTGTTCTATAAATATGATATACTGAGCTCATCCAGTCTAAGAAAGTAAAATAAAAATGCAAGAACAAAAAAGAAAGAATATTTAATGTTAATCTGGTTTGATTGTAATCCAGCATTGAACAATTGTTTTATGTACATGATGTAATTTCGCACATTAAACTCCCTTGAATTAATCTTCATTTATGCAACGTTGATTTTTAAAGAACGTAGCATTAAATGAGAAAGTCATTTCAATTCTATGACTTTGCCAACTGCCACGTTTTTTTTTTTTTATACAACTGGAAGCAAAGTTACGAAAAACAGTAAAACGTAAGGGCGGTTAGATTTTTGTTTAAATCTTATTTTCCATCGTTTCTTTAAGAAGGATCTAGCTGTTAGACAACACTTAACAAATTTCATTCTAACGTGTGAACAAACAATCAGAATTTTTTAATTAAGAATGAGAAAATATATATGTCTCGCCTTAGAATAGGTGCATTACAGGGATCTTAGAACTTGCACGCATTGTTGTTTAATGGACATAAACTTTCAGGGCTTTAGCAATTGAAAAATATTAAGAAAGACTGAGGCTGGGTAGTTAGATATTGCGCAGCTGGTATTAAATTTTGATATATTTCCGGCACCACGTGCGATATATTTTTTATTCGCGCGTATCCAGATAAAACAGCGGAGAGAAACCTAACTTTTCAAAGTTTGGCAAATCAAGGCTATAGCTTTGCCTAGGCCTAATAGTTTTTCCTCCAAGGTTCTACAAGAAGCATTCATAACGTTTGTTTTGTTGGTATGAAGGAATAGAGGTTCAGCAAAGTAACTCGCGTAGGAGTTGTCTTTCTCGAAATATTAGCCGCCCAAAGTTAGGCATTTTTGCCATCAATGGAGAACCTGTAGGAGGCCATTGTTATAGAACTCTTCGGTTTCAGTGTTAAGGACTTGCTCCGCTTCAGCAATGACTAGGTGGCCATCTTTGAAATGCTTTCTACGCAGTGGAGTTTTTATGTGAGGGAAGAGGAAGAAGTCACTAGGTGTGACGCGGGTGAAAATGGGGTATGACGCAATTTGTTTTAAGCTAAATAGGCCGCGTTTGACAACGTCGCCTGTGCCGAAAAGCCGGGGCATTAGCGAGCTTTGGTAGACTGTGTTTCCCCCTCCGCTAAGCCATTCCGCTACCCGGAACTCTACAGCCAAGGCCATCGGCGCGCAGGCACAGTGGCAGTTTCTTCGTAGCGGAGGGTTAGCGGAGGGGGAAACACGGTCTACTAAAATTCCCTATTGTCATAAAGCAGACGGGCGCCTTTCATTAACTGTCTTTGTGCTTTACTTTAATAGCTTTTCGCAACTTTTCAGACACTCACGATAATAGTGTTTTGTGTCAAAACTAAAGGGACGCGCGGTCGGGTTGATGTCTGTTTTGTGCTACTTTTTCCATTTTTGTTGCTGATAATAATAACTTTATGAACGAACCTCGAAGTTCGGGCCAAAGTACTTTAGTTGGGCTCTAGTAGGTAGAAAATGTCCAAACTTTCCCTTTTCTCCTATCCACACACATCAGTGCCAAAGTGCTATACATTCACAAATAACGACACGAGAAAATAAACCAGCCAACAGTGGGCTAATTATGGCATTTGGTCTCGAAGTGATTTTCCAATTTGCATGATGACAAAACAAATCTAGGCAGTGAAGCGCAACCCCTGGGCTTTTTGGGCAATATATGACCACGACATTCATGTTCTACCCAAAGAATAATGAATGTGTTTGGTATTTTGGCTTCTTCGAGTTTTCGGGTCCCTCCATTGTAAGATAAAAAATAAGAACATACCCAACCGTGCTACCCAAGTAAACACATTGACAAGACGAAATAAGTAAAAATGGACGACTTGAGTCGTCTAATAAAAAAACCTACCGAGGAACTCTGCTTTTCCTCTTGTGAACTTGCCACCCCTTATTGGTAACATGGTTAAGGTGTATGGCATTCCAGTGGGAAGCTAAACAAAACTGGGTTAAAAAAATTATCTACTTAGACAAATGTTATTGCGTTTTTTGTATGTTTGTACAATGGGAAGTTTGTCAGCCCCCATGAGCGTCTCATGTCGCCGCCGAGGGTAAGGAACAAATTCACTAGAGTAAAAGTGCTAACCTGGAGTCATCTTAAAGCGACGGTACCAATAATACTGGCAATTTAGGTGCGGTGTAGATGTTGGTTGCTCGTTTTATTCTGACTACGGTTTTGAATTAATGGTTTCATTTGAAAGGTAAGACTACATTATTTCACTGGAATAACTCATGTAATGTGTTATGTGGCTCGTGTGCATTTATAGCGTCGTGAATTGAGAGGTGCGAACTAGCACTTGCTCGGCGACTTTCCATTTCCCAACAAACGTTTAAGGGTGAATGGCGGATGGATCCGAAGACTAAAGAGTTATCAATGCTTGTAGCTAGTGATGCCATTACATGATAGGCACATGAAGCAGATGACAGAGCGCGTCATCTGTTTAAAAATTCTGCTTTTGGCAAAGCAGAGTTTGCGCTCACTTTTAACCGAATTCCTCATCATCACAATTTGTAAGCTGAAGCAGGCAACTTCGAAAATGTGCGGGACACTTTCTGTTTTTATGCTCGAGCCGCAGGCACCGAGGAGTTGCCATTGGTATACGACTCGGAAGGAAAGAGAGTGCAAGGAAAGATTGGACCTTACCTGGAAGGAAGCTCCCTGGTGCTTACCTGCGAAGCCGGTTCAGGTGTGTTTATTTCGTAAATCTTCAACTACAAATGAGTAGCCCAATTAAAGGGCTGTTATTATATGTATTTTGCTATGCGTTTTGCGTTTTGGTGTGCACGGGACGACAGAGAAGATGTGAGGAGCATCGAAACATTATAAAATGCTTAATTCAGTAAGGTGTCTGTCAAGCTAAATTTTAGTATTCAGGTAAATTCATCCCGGCACTTGTATAATTTAGGTTCACAATACAATTATGTGAGCTGGTGTAGATAAGGGGAACCTGTATAGCGGAATCTGCATGATCGTATTTGCAATTGCCGTTTGAAAACACGTTCTTCCATACTTTTTCAGAGCGTTCTACTTTGGGATTTCTCAGTAAATTGCCAACGGTTTCCTGGTATTCGCGGCTAGAACCCCGGTAGGGGGCGCCACTGAGCAGCACGTGAATGTCACGTGATAGCGGGAATGTGAGGATTCCCTGTTTGTTTACATCCCGCGCGCCATAGCGGTACGGAGTGATTGCTTCATTCCGGACGCGGCGCATTGGTTCGCTATTGTTCACTCAGTGGTGACACAACATATGCAACCGAAAAAAAGGTATATGTATACATTTATATTCGAGATAAAAACAACTGGGAAAGTAGAGTTGGCATTAAAACATGGCAAAAATGAGTGGGCGAGCGCGAGGGTGATATGGCTTTGCGAGGGTGTGCTCGAACCACTTATCGGATGCTTTGAAGACGAACCGTGTTGTGTTTTGTATTAGGTCTTGTTTTTCTTCACGAGTGTCTGTTTTGTTTCCGCACGGATTCCACTGGCGGAACTCAGCGCCAACAATAATCCGATAATCCGCCTTTCCTTTCCCCCGCAGCCGAATTTCTTTCTCTGGGTCGTCCATGTCAGCTGTTGCGCTGCCAAGTTGAAATAATGAGCAGTTCCTTCTGTGATGTCCCAAACGAAAGAACGATCCTGTGTTTGTTCAACACATCGGGTCCCGAGGATCGATCACACATTCGAAAAAAGACTTGTCGTTCTTCCGGTGCAGTAGCCGCGGTGTAGTGTTATGATAGAGAAAAAAAAAGTAATCTACGCTGGGTGTTTTACTATATCGCCTACTGGCAGGCGCCATCGGGATTTTTTTTTTCTTGCAATAAAAGGCGCGTTGCTGAACGTTTGTGCTGAATACTACAAGTATTCATTATGTAGACGACTTATGGCCCGGCAAGAAAACAAAAAATTCAGATAAAGTCCCAAAAATACAAGCTGCGATGCTATGGTTTGTTGCTTTTTATTGACAGTAACTATAACTGGACCACAAAAGTACTTTTCTCACTCGCAGGTCAGATATAAAAAAATCCCGCATCACCTCTCTTTTTAATTATACTGTCTTAAGGTAATCACTTGACATTTACATCTGTGGAATGTATCAAATGGCTGTCATTAGGGCGTTAGCCGTCAATGAACTGATTTGTTTGTGTAGATGCAGGATCTTAACAAAATTACTCTTTGATAAAGATGATTTAAACAAGCGATTTCCTCTATACTCGTTTTCACCTCAAGAAAAATAAAGTTTTGCGCATTGTTTGTACGCCGAGCGAAGTTGTTCTTGCAGGATTTTGTTGTCAGAAGAAGCAGCGATGACTTTGGCGTTTGAGAGATACACGTCTTGATAAGATAAGCTGTATCTAATCTAACGTGCACCTGCATATACCTTAATGCTTTACAGGAAGGGGAAATCAGCAACGCTCTGCGGGGAAACTGACTTTTTTACTACGGTACTTGAGGTGAAAACAAGTATAGAAGCTTGCCTATGTTTATTTGTTTTTCTAATTTTAAGTATGTATAATGGTTTGTTTTTGTTTTTAAAGTCAAGTTAGGTTTTTAAATTGTGTGCCCCTTGAGAATGCAACTTTTTTTTGCATTAACTCTGTAAAACCTCAGTCATCCACACTTTATATGCTGGAAGCATTCACTTCCTCACTATAATTACTGAAATAATAAACGTGGTGCTGCTGGTGAATTTATTTAGCTTGATAAAGTCCAGGATGTATATAAAAGCAATTAAGTGTAGGACTGCCCCTGATTTTTTAAAGGTGGAACAATCAGGATAGAGAACAAGTAAGTTCATCTCAAGAAAGAAAACCAGGAAAACAATGGTACCATTTATTGTTCTCCAAGGAAGTTCGACAATGAGTTTTTATGAAACTGTCAATTAAAGTCAGAAAAAATGGAAATTTAATACATTCGTGAGCGAAAAATGAGCATCTTCACCGTGCTTTGGTCAGAACAAAAAATAAGAACACTCCAGTTAGCAGCTTTGGAAGGTGGGATGAAGTCCTGCAAGACGCAGAATTTGTAATCGTCCGCAACAAATGCAAAAAATATGTAAAAAAAAAACGACACAATATGTAAAGTTTTTAGAGAGACAGCGAGGTTGAACGAAAGCCGATTCCGCTCTGAGAAGCAACGGCGACGTCCTCACTTTAGGTTGTGCCGCACTTCCTCTAGATGGCGACACTGAAACTTCTCACCGCGAATAGCCTACTAATCGCACTGCGCTGGGACGGTTTCATTTACCCTTAAAAAAATTAATATAACTTAAGAAATTATTCTGTGCCAGTATTCTCCTTTCATGATCGGCAGAGAGAACTCACACAGGACGCCAATTACTCAAGGTGAATGCATGTGTGCTAGACATCAAAATCCATCGAGAAAAAAAATTTAGACTGTTCAAAAAGAAATCGCTGGATATTTTCTTTCAGCCAAATGCTCAGTGGACCATCGAATGATTTTTGGTTTTACGCACGCGATTGATGGAGCAATGAGTATCCCAAGCGCACAGATTTAGGTTCGTGTACTTGCGCTAAAACTAAGACGGTTATATTCACTTAAAGTTGTAATATAAATTATATTATATGTTTTACAGATTTCAACCTCTCCTGGCATTGTGCCACAGTACGTATGGTTCTGTTGACTTACTCCAGTTTAAGATTAACATTTTCAATAGCGTGCGCCAAGAACTCTGTCGAAGTACCGAGCTTGCTTCAATACTGCGAATGTCGTCTTTGTAGGAACAGAGTTATCGCACTGCAACTGCTTAGGGAAACATGCTCAGCGCCACGAGCGCTTTTATCCCTGGCATGGGATAAGCTCGAATATAATGAAAGCACTGCATCATTTAGCTTCGCGCTGCATGTATAAAACAGCCATTACTGTGATAGAGAGTGCATGTAATTATTTTCAAAAGTGCAATAATGCATGAGCATTGAACGGACGGCGATATTAGCTACTGTTGGGAACAAATTAAGAATCTAGCAGAAGCTCGCCTACAGCACTCGCTCCTTTGCCTTCCACCATCTTTTAATTGCCCAAGTTCACGAGAGTTTGAAGCGTTATCAGAAGTAGGATGCTTCCAGCGGACACGGAGCTTCTACTTTATTCTTAACTTGTCACCGATTCTAGTAACCGTCATTGCATGCAACGCTATAACTTTCGCATTAACTATTGGCGTCAGCGTTCTGCAACTTTTAGAACAGCGATCTACTCCACACTTCTGCTTTCCCACAGCAAAGCCCACTGACATTCGTGTAAGGCCACGCCCATTCAACGAAGACGCCGCGGCGAGCGTGGAGTGCGAAGTCCTGGGTTCGAGACCCTCGCCTCTGGTAACGTGGTACTTGGGAGACCATGGCCCTCTCGATGCCTCCTTTACGCACGACCAGACCGACGACGCTGTCACGACCAGTGTGCTGACGTTCACCGCCCGAGCGGAAGACAGCGGGAAGAGGCTCATGTGCGTCGCGGGGCACCGGATAATTGACTACAAGATTAACACCAGCTTCGTCGTCGATGTTCAGTGTAGGTGAATGATCTTATAAGCACGAAGAATATTACGTATATTATAGCTGAATTATTTTTTTTTCCAGCATTGCTGGCTATGTGGTGAACTCTAACCCTCTGACTATTCGGTCGCAGTTTTCCTGCTCGTTTTTCTCGATTTTGTAACCAATAAAATCTACGGCAAGAGGGAAGGTGGGTTTAGGTAGGTTTAGGGTAACACCAGAGTTGAAAAAAGCGTGGAAGTGAGACGCAAGAGATTACGTAGTTGACACACAAAAAGTATCCTGTTCAACGGCCCGGTCTATAAACCTCGCGGAGGGTTTACTTGACGTTCATGCACCGGTAAAACGTGAGTGTGTGCTTATGTTTTTTTGCAGAATTATAATGACATTCAATTTCAAGCAGATCATAAAATTGACATCTCCTCCAAAACCAAAAATGCAGAGTTCAGTTTCCTGTACATGTACCAGGATCAAAGCATGTCACGTATCTCACGGATCATGTCTCTGAGTGACACAACAGGCTGACTTAGTTTCAAAAAGAGGTTGTTGGTACCGATTACCCAGTTCGCTATGACAAATAAGCAACCAGTGAAAACATTGCGAAAGCACTTATGTCTTCCTTGAAGACATATTTTTTATGTATATATATATATATATATATATATATACATACATATATAACTGGGAAGAAAAAAAACCTTGGTGAAAACAGCAACAACGGACGATTTAATCTTCGACGTTCCGGCCGGAGTCCGGCCTTCCTGACGAATTGGGTAAAATGGTGTCTATCTTGGATTCAGTGTACGAAAAACGAACTTGATCAAATAGCTATTTCATGTAGATCCCTTTTAGCACAGTAAACACCACTTAAAAAGTCAGTTAGAACCCGAGGATCGATATATTTTTAATGTTGCGAACCACTGAAATTGTTTCCTAGGGAACGCAGTAAATATTTTAGGCATATGGAATGTGTATCTTGAGAAAACAAAAATCCAGATGGCCGGAGTTTAAGCTCTCGCCCGACGTGCACGGCGAAATGGTGCACGCCTACCTCTTTCGAGTACTTAAAACAAGTGTCGGTGAACGTTCCTTCTCTCCCTCCCCGTCTCTCATCAATTAGGGAAATCACAAGAGCTCGCGTCTGCCAACCGGCCAATCGTGCGCCCATTTTGCTGGGCGCTTGCCATGTGAGCTTTCTCCGGGTGCAGAACACCTGTCAATTTTTTTTAAATTCTAATTGTATTTCTTTAGAAGTTTGTCCAAAAGCCGCTAAAATAAGATTGAACTAAAACGTGACACCTTCTTCTGCACGCGGAGCGTAAAAAAGCGGTTGAAATTTTCTATGAAGATTATGATGTTTCAAACTCTTTTTAAAATAGGTAAAGGTAAACATTGTGTGGGCCGACTTTGGTGAGCGAGGCGAAAGATAACCCAAACATTTTTTTTTTATCACTCGATTAATGCTGTCTCGAAATATAAAAAAAAGTTATCCGGCATCGAAAAAAAGAAAGAAACCCCTTTCGTCCGAGCTTTTGAGAACTTTCCCATCGTCCTCATCCCTCTAAAAGCCCTCAGTACTAAAGCCCCTTGATACGTTTGTGTTTGAAAGAAGTGTCAAATACGCCACAGCGCGAGGCGGAGGCCCTGGCACGTGTCTTGCGCGTCCCCGCGACAATGATTGGTGGTACCTGTAATATATGCCAAGTGCGAGTTTTATCAATAGGCTTTACTCGGCACTAGAGTGCCTCAATGTCCTACTGTTTAGGGTGATCCCATCGTTTGCAGTACCCGATGCCGACAGCACGCGCTTACAGGGAAAATACAAACAAATCGCAGGAAACAAAATGTCGCTGTAGCACAGTCAGCACCACGAGCGTGTTGAGGGACACGCTCTTTCACGCGCTTGAGTACAAAAAATAAAAATAAGCGTTCGAAACAAAATGGCTAGATGTCATCACCCCAAGCAAAGCGCACATGAAGGCATCCTACTCGGAACTGCCGCCGAGTGCCACCATGTTAAAAAGAGGGGGGGGGGGGGGGGGGGGGGACTAGGAGGCGGTTGACGCCTCGTCCCTAACACGTGCGGGCTCTGTGTCTTTTAATAATTTCAAGTGAGCGGCGCAGAGCGTTTACAATTGTTCTCAAGAAACATATACGTTGAAATGTCACAACTAAGCGTTACATATATTAAACTCGTAACGTGTCCACATTTCTGAAAATAATGCCTTCGCTACTCGGCGTCTGCGTCTAAGCCATCGCTGCTTGGTGTTTACGTCATTAAAAAAAAAAGAAGCGATTATGAGTCGATTTTTTTGGGAGGCGAGTATTTAACTTCCTGTTGCAAACGCAAGAATAGTTTTCTTGCGATGGACGTTTTTTTTCGGTTATACGCGCTCATGATCGTATGAGATCAGAAAGCAATATTTATATTGGGGTTGTCAGTGTTCCTTTCACGCACTTCCTTACGTCATGTCAGTTTTATAGAGCAGAGTATTTATGTGTAGACCTAAATATATTTTCGGATCCTCATTTAGTGACTTTAACCGTAGATTTCAGCAAATGGATCTCTGAAGCGCTTTGCTCATTGCACAAACAGTGAGCACGCATATTAAAAAAAAAAAAAAAATTACTAAATGTATTATTAGAAAAAAAAAAGAAAGTCTGAGAAGTTGGTAAAACTCATGCAATTATGTGACGCGATATTTTGCCCTCATCTAGTAAAAAAAAAAAAACCAAAAAAAAAGCACTTCGAACTTGCCTTCTTCCTTTGGCGATTTTCGGCAGGGTTGTCGTCATTTCAGGTATCAACATATCAGCAGCCTGTGATCAGTGACGAATGTAGCCTGGGAAATCTGAATCTTTTTGTTTTATATTTTGGGTGTTTAAACAGCGTTTCTGTTTAAACACCGAATGTCATAAAAAACAATTGACCGCTAATTTTTGCCTTTTTTTGTAAGTAACTGAGAAAGCAGGACCGAAGTCGGAGGATAACCGAGTGCTACTGTCTGCTTCCACTACAGATGAACCTAAAGTCGTCCTTCACTGAACGCCAGCAGTCCCGGGGCTGGCAGGACGTCTACCTCGAATGCGAGGTTCAGGCCAATCCGATGGCCACGCACGTCAATGGTACCTCAACAGCGATCCCATCGCAGCCTTTCCTCTCGACGTCTACCAGCGCACGGTGACGCTCAGGAAAATCAAGTGACGCCCGCGACTATGGAGAGTATCAATGCGCTGCCTCAGCAGCTACGGCGGCGGGCGCAGCAACCTGGTGGACATTTATATAAAGTGGTAAAGGTAATTGTGTATGTTTTCTGAAGCTATTTTTACCGCTGCTTTAATAGCTATGTTTGCTGAAGTAGACGGACGTGTTAATACTTTCCATAAAGAGTTACGTATCCAGATGCGCAAGGAATCTGTGCTAACGACTTACTTCGCACACAATAGTTTTGACATAAAGCTTGTTACTGGCCAGAAACGTCCAAAAATATTTATTATGTGATAGACATTCACAATGCCTTGCGCTCATAGTGAATATAAAAAAAAAAATACGTAGAAAGATAATTACTGGCAGCGCAAGCGCCGTTCCGAGAAACGTCTTCCTATTGAATTCCCACTTGAGCTCTTTCTGTCCTTAAATGTTTGAAAATTCGAGTATATCTCAATTAGAGTACTTCATACGATTTAGGCAGAAGCATTTCCACCTATCGTTATATGTGGTGCTAGGTGTCGCCTTTCTTCTTAGATACTACACGGAAGAAACTGCAGTGCAACTGGACTCAACGTAGGATTGTTTAGGTTTTAAAATGTTTTGTGCTATAAAGGACTAACCAGGGTGCAGGCAGTATTACAATGTGAGGCAGTTACGATCATCAAGGCTAAATAAATAAATAGGAACGCTCTGCGCAAAAGCGCGCTGGTTAGGCAATCAAACAACATTTTTTTTTTTACTTTTTGAAATTGGTTCTAATATGCATTTGTTTCCTTCTTTTCATTGCAGAGAAAGGTAGCGAAGACCTGTCGGCACACCTCTCAGTTGATATTCAATTAATCAGTTTCTCGGCTCTTGCATCAGCGACATCTTACTTCAGCTTCCCGTAGCAAGCTCCCATAAACGAGAAACCAATAGTTAAATTGTTCTAGTCTAGAAGCTAAGTTAGAGTTTAGGTCAGTCTTTGTAGTTAAAACCGCAATACATTGCGTCAATTCAATTGGTACCTAGAAATGCAGAAGAGAGGCCGCTAATTATATAATGGTGTTAATGTTATTTTATATGTGGGCATTAAAAATGTCCAGACCAGCGCCCCTTAAAAAACTGTTTATGTATAGAGAAAATGAGAATAAATTTCCACTATCTGCTCCGTCGTTCTTTTTCTTATTTTCTGAAATATTCTATGAAAAAATTCGTATTTGGTGTTCACCGTGGGAACCTCTGGAAGTCTATAGTTCTCCAAAGTCACCGCAACCTGGTGTCTACGCCTCTTGGATCTTAGCATGGCTGGTGTAGTAATCGCTGATGGCCTATCAAAAACAACGCCCTCTGGAAATCCCTCCAATCTGTCCTGAAGAGGCCAGGAGGTAGCCATTTGAGCTGCGCTATCCGTCGACCCTCTAAGAAACGTTTCCAGGAATTTCCTTATCACAGACTCCGTGCTCGTCAACAGCTGCGTCGTGCCCGCCGCTGTCGGTGAGGTATTTAAATGAGCCAATAAAAAGTCGCGTGTCTATGGGCTTTTCTTAAGCCGAAATATAAAAAGCTGTTCTTTGCACTTTGATCTTCTGGAAGCTGAAAAGTTTCGTTATCTACGCCTGCCTCTAACGTTGTGGGAACTTCAGTTGTGATGGTACTGCTTCGATTGATGGCGATCTTGTCTTTGTCAGCAGGCAGGTGCCATTGCTGGTCGTTAATGTATTTAAACTTAAGGACCGTAATTCTCGTCATGTCAGCCAGCTGGGTCCTTGCAATCCTAATCTGGTCACCTCTAATTCCTTCTAAGGCAAAACCTAGGCTGTTTGCAGTCGTGGAGGTCCGTGAGACGTCCACGCTGTTGTCGTCCGAGTCGCCAAAAAAAAGGTTCGGCCACGTCGAGTTCGTTCTCCAGCCTTTCTGGGGTCCTTGTCCAATTGGCCTACTTGCTTAGTTGTTGAGGCTGTTGATCCTGTTGAGTTCGGCGGCTGATCGGTTGTCGTGTCGATTTTCCCTATGCCCACGCTATCTGTGCAGAGAAAAAATTGGCTGTTTGTAATAATCTCTAATAAGTTTGAAGAATACTACAATGGTTCCGGGACGAGGACTTAAGTAAAGACAGAATGTCCGCTCTACTATAGTTACCAATCGCTAAAGGGAAGATGGGCATGGGGAATCCCGAGCACCTTATCGTCACTCCGGAATTAGCGAAATTACGGCATTAACGGATGCACGAAGAACGTAGAATGAGGCAAGTGGGGTGGACATAGTAAGCGACGATCAGCGTTCTTTAAACTGTCAAGAATACAACAACTCAAATTTATAGCGATAACACACATATACGACTTCTTGTAATATGGAGAACGTGATGTACTCTAATTCTTTGTTTGATACATGTGAGGACAGAGCACTGATGTAAATCATTTCACCAGCGAGCTTGACATTGAAAGCTTCAAAGTCTCTCTAAGTTTCTTTTTTATACGTTTTAAGAATTTCTGCTCTCTCCAGCTCAATTTCGCAACTAAATTTACTACAGTCCCCTGCCGAGTGTTCCGATGGTACCCGCTTCACTAACAACTGAATTGAAAAGCTCAGTTGTTGTAGTTTCCAGCTTTTTATGCTCGTTTCTATCTTTAGTATTAGTAATTTCTTGCCAAGCCTCAAAACGGCAGTACACCCCATTGAAAGTATTAGCTAAAGCATTCGGTCCAGAAATTTGTTGCGTCACAGGCTTCATTATCTTTTGAGTCGTCAAATACTTCAAAGAATATTATTAAAACTGCGTGCCCCAGCATTATCTTAGACCAAACATGAAACAAATAATCGCAGGCACGCAAAATGAGCATGGTAACTTGGAGTTATTTTTGGTTGCGATAGTATAGAATTTGCTTTGTGGGTGGTCGTCACAAGTTAGGTGTAACTTACAATAACGTGATGCCCAAAAAGAAAGCTTTATTAATTAGAATTATCGCTCAAGAACA
Source organism: Ixodes persulcatus (assembly GCA_013358835.2). Taxonomy (NCBI): domain Eukaryota; kingdom Metazoa; phylum Arthropoda; class Arachnida; order Ixodida; family Ixodidae; genus Ixodes; species Ixodes persulcatus. The sequence continues at coordinate 66,661 of JABSTQ010009612.1, forward strand.
CATGGTACAAAAGTGTATCTGTAAAATCAGCTTAGAAAAAACAAAAAAAACAGTAGCCAGTCGCTTATGAACCCTCCATACTTAATTACATATTTTTATAAGCCAACATGTTACAAAAAAAGTGTATTCTAAGACATTCTTGCGCGTCTATTCATCCTCAAAACACTCAAAGAGCCAATCATTGTGATCTAGAAAATCAGCTCAGCCAATGATAAGGCGGAACATCTGTTTAGACCTTAAAATTAAGTCTGCGCTGTAGCATTACGCCATACGAGCATGACGCTTTGCATTGCGTAATGCCACTGCGCAGACATAATTTTTAGGTCTAAAGGATGCCCCGGCTCTGTCATTTGAACCTCCGCTTCAAATGACAGAGGCAGAGCTTCTGCATTCGGGGAACAAATATATCTTATCCTCTAACTGTTTTGTCTCTCTTCACTATTTTTAGACGGCTTAGTGAAAACTAAGCAGAAAGCTTATGCAAGACCGTGCAAAAAAAAAAAAAAATGCTTAAAGCGGCAACGCAACAATGCTTGTGCTTTCAGTAACTATATTTTAGAATTACTCTGACATTTGTAACTTATGAATCTCGCGTTAGTTCATTTCTCCACACAGTGGCAGAGCCGCATTCAATTCCTCAACTCGTGGCTGGAACAAGTGGCCACGTTGTCTGGAGCCGGATATATGCCGCTAATGTTGCTGGGGTGGGCAAATTTGAGGGCCGCGCGAATTCCACAGAGTGTTAAGATTCGGCTATTCCTGCAATCGCAAGGATTGAACACAACACACTACTCAATTGCATTTCGACACATTGATTGTAACAAACCCCCAATCGTGCTCGTGTGCTCTGTACAAGCCGCATTTAAATATCGTCACCGCGGGGGTTGGAAAGCGTGGCGACGTAATTCTGGAGATCGCATTGTTGACAGTGCCAACAATGCGAACCCCAGAACTTCGTCATCACGTTTTGTGAGGGAATAACCAAGCCAAAAACGACAGCTTTTTTTCTTGAAATCACGCCGGGAAAAAGAAGCTTCTTGGTCAGTGTCGTTGCGTGCGTGCATACTTGGGTCCCATTATTGGGGCGAGATGTTTTGGTGGCGCCCTCTTATGGTTACCTTTCATGACGTCATTACCTTGTGAACAACAAGTTTGAAGGTGTTTGTAAAGAACATGGTGGAAGCTTGAAATCATAGCACTCTCAAACCAACACTGCCAACACCGTCAAAATTGAAGTTCTTCCATTCTTCTTATTTCCGTCGATGGGAAATCCTTTGCTGACGTCATAGTCAGCATTCGGCCTATCGCGGAAGACCGATCACTGCGACGCTTTCGATCGCTCACGTCGCCAATAGGTGGTGGCCACTGAGCGCCATATTTGAGGTGACTGCTCACAGCGCGTGCTCGGGGTGAGTTCTTATTTATGGTCTCCCAAACAAGACAATCTTGATGCTGTACAATTTGCGTGTGGGAAGCGCTGTGTAAGCTTGCCGCCAACACATGCTCAGCAGCAGCAAGCTCCCAGCTACAGCCGCCAGTGAATCCCACCAATAAACAATTAAAAAACATGGCGCCCTGATTGGTGCTTTATACGCGCAAGCACGTGTAGCTTGCGCGTGAGCATAGCTTTGGTTAGCTTGCAATTGCACGCGCTTGTTCGCACGAGTGTAGACATGGTGGCGGCCAGTTTCTGTGGCGTGATTGATGGTAGGATGAGCACAGCGTGAATCGGCGGTAAGGCATGCGCCCCCGTACCTTCGACTGCATAGCCACAGAACCATATCCTGAAGTATGGTGCCAGTAAGCTTGTGTAAAGTGAGAAACACGTTTGCGAAATATTGCTGCACGACCCCTAAAATGCTCGTGCACGAACGCTTCGATGCTTCACTTTTCGCGCTCTGCAAAGCTCGTGCGGCATCCAAGGCAAAACGTTCTTCCCTGTTGCCTCTTGTGAGGGTTCAGAAGATGTTTCTAAGCCTAGCTGATCTAAAGTTTATCATTTTCTATTCATAATGAAATCGCAGTGTATGTTTTTGTTTTGTAACCGGAAGCACAGAGAAGTGACTGGCAGAAAGGCACGCGTCTCTAGGGAGCGCAAGTCGTGCTTCATTTGGATTGAACTGTCAATCTAAAAAAAAAAAAAACCTTGACGCTCGTAACATACAAAACACACATTTTTTTTTGTTTTCTTTTTTCTTTTACTACTATTATACTAAATTATGTTCCGAAAAGAGGATTGAAAAAACAAACAGAGAAAGTAAAATTTATGTGACATTTTCGAGGACCAGGAGAGGTATTCTCCTGGTCCTCGAAAATGTCACATAAATCTTTACTTTCTCTGTTTTTTTTTCAATCCTCTTTTGGGAACATAATTTAGTATAATAGTAGTAAAAGAAAAAAAACAAAAAAGTGTGTTTTGTATGTTACGAGCGTCAAGGTTTTTTTTTTTTTTTTTAGAATTATCTATTAAAAGTAACCAAATTGTTTCTTATCCTCTTATGATACGAAACTTATAGACGTCCATTTTGTATTTCAAGAACATGACCATTATTTATAAGGGAAGTCAAACCAAGTCCTAATTAGTTGTCCAACGACGTTTTTAGGCTTCCTCGGTATTTTGTTGTTTTCTTTTTGTCCTCCACAGTGAAGCATTTCTTTTTGGTTTGTGATATCGCAAAGCTCATTGGCCCCTTTTTTATTACACTCAACCTGGCCAATATTAATATATTGTTGAGGTTGAAAAGAACCTCCGAGTACTAAAAGATCTGAAGTTTGTGAGGGAGCAGCTCTGACTTCTTTACCGAAAGTGCAGGTGGGTCAAAAAGTACAGGATGGGCCTGTACCATAAATATTTCTCAAAACTACCCCCCACCTCTTCCCCTACCCGCCTCCTAATTGACAAACTTTTATTTTGTATATTCTACATTCTCGCTTCTAACGTGCTCAGAATCAAAAGTGATTAGATTTTAAACACTTCACTTGTTTCAGAAAAAAAAAAAGACTCTTCTGTAACAATAATATATTTTGTAGGTAGGCAGAGCGCCTGCGGTAATACACGCGCTTTTGTATAACGTTGATATTTAGCAGTAAGCAATATTCACTGCTGCGTTTTGAGAAGCCTGAAAGTTAATCTGGGCAATCAAGGGTAATATTTACGCAATGTTTTGTCGTCTATCAAGAATTACTTGCATCGCTAAGGGGACAAAAAATGGGGCACCGAAGGACCATGTTTTGTTTTGTTTTGTTTTTTTTCTCAAAACGAAGGTAACTCATATACTCCCCGACTAAAACTACGTATACAAAGCGGTTTGTCGGAGCACGGCGTAGCGCTGCGCGCATTGCAAGCCACTATTTGAATGCATTGCATGGTCTGAATCACCCAGATTTTTTTTTTGCATTTTTGAAAGCGTAAATTAGTGTTTAGCGTCATAATTTTTTGTCAACTGCCTTGAAATGAGCTTGAAGAATTTCGACTTTGATGCTAGCGAGTGGTACGCTTTGCTCAAATCAAAAGTTTAGTAGTCATCTTTACATCATGCGATATGAAAACGTAGCATTACTTCCAAATAAAGAAACGCAACTATTTTTTTCTTCTTTTAAGAACCTAGATTGCTTTGGCAGATCTACGGAAACTATATTTGTTACCACTACAAAGTAAACTTATAACTTAAGTTTTAGTTTGGTGTCGCGCTCTAAGGGAGCATCCACATCAGAAAAAAATTTGATGCAGTGACCAACACTGCAGTGTAGCGTAAACCTAAGAAGTGTTTAAACTGATACAGGTGCAGAGCGCGAAAATTAAGGAAACGCTATAAATTTAATGCGTGAAACTGCTAAGGGGGGTGATCATCACCACAAAGGTTCGTCGCTTGGGGGCCTTTTTCCCTCTCGGTAATTTTGCCGTTCTGTTTGGCACCTTGGACGGCGGTTTCTTAAGATTAGTTCTCGGCGATTTCATTTGGCAATAGAGCTCGTAGGACAAGTTAGCAAGGTAAAGCTCTAGATAAATGCGTTACAGCCTCCACTATTACACATGGAATTATATTTGTATTTAATCGCGGTCTCCTCCAATCAATCAAAATCATAGAACTTTGGATACATTTGTCACCTGGTACGGTGTCCCGAAATTAATTTTACAGGATCAAACAAGCCGCCAAGAAAAAACGTTTGACTGAAATGGAAGCCTACTGAATACAGTGGTGCTTAACTCGTCGTAATTTTGCAGAGTTTTTTTTTTTTTTTTTTTTTACAATGCTGCGTTTAATTTATTGAATGTTTTACGAGCTTAGAAATCAAACATAGCAGTTTAAAATTCAACTCACTTAGTACCGTCTTGACAAGGGATGGCGCAGAAATTAGAATGGCCACTACCAGAAAGAACACGACCAACCCGCTGCCGATGCAGAAGTAGTAGCAGATGCCATGCTCGGCGTCAGGATCTGTTATTTGAATATCGTCCCCAAGGAGTGCAGTGCTGGGTGGTAAAGAACACGGATGAATTTCATCATCTAGAGTTCTCCTCAAAAACAAATATTAGAGCTTTCTTTGCGGACACTGGACGCTTTAATAAAAATACAGACGTTTCGCAATCAGCCGTCTAGTTCTAATACCGGTAGTTTCTGCCAAGATTTAAAAAAAAAAAGTACTATCAATTGTGTGGTTGAGAAGAAAGGAAACTATATCTTGGAACAAACTGCCAGCTGGATTGCAAAACGAACATAATAATTAGCTAAATGATTAAATGAAATTTTCCAACTTCCCTTTGAAATAGTAAAAATAAACATATGATTCCAATAAGAAATCTGCGGAGCGTTAGTGAAAAGCCGTCAATCTGCGTTTCCTCATCGCCAGCTTCGTGCCTCTTGCCCGTGTCGTAAGTTCAGCGCACTGCTGCGCCCCACGCGCTCTTAAAGACTTCCTACATTTGACTGAAATACGGTTTTTTGATGACGGTCTGCAAGTTTCTATCGGGAAGAATATGTTTCTTCTCACGTATCTAAATATATCTCGTTTTTTTTTTCTTTTAAAAGGTCCAAATTGCTTGTAAATTAGTGTATTTTTGCCTTGGGGCACAGTTGGTGGCCACGACGCAGCAAGTAGGGTGTGGTCATACAAGCTAATAATCCATATTTGAAAAACAGCGCGAATAACACACGGACAAGAAGGGAAGAGAAGGAAGAAGGGAGAAGAGAAAAAGGGAAGAGAACACGCTGTTTTTCAAATATGGATTCATACCAACTCGCCCAACTTTCCATTCTAGCAAGCTAATAAGTTAATTAATTAACTAATATAACAAAATTAACTGTTGCCCTTTTAGGACACACTCTCGTTGAAGAATCGATGCTCAAACGTGATAGGCTAGCAGTGACGTGAACGTTTTATTAAAAAAAAAACGTGCCGGGCACTTTGCAGGGCGAAAAATGTCATCCATGCACGCGGCTTCATAACCGAAACTAACTCGTGACGCGCGCCCATGACGGGAACCCTTCCGTTCTGCGCCTTCTACGCAACATATGTGTCCACGCCGCAGTTGCCGGGATCATCGCAACACAAGCGCATAGAAGAAGAGATGGACGCCACAAACGCTCTTCGCTGGTTGGTTTCGGTTTTGGAAGCCGTGTACAGGGTTGGCATTCCTTGCCCCGTAGTGCCCGCTACAATATTGTAAATCAAATTTCACGTCACAGTTAGACTATAATGGTGAGGGGCGTCAGTCTACAGCTTTAAATATGAAAAAAAAGTTATTTTAGGCATTTTTGTTTATTATCCAAGAAATTAGCTAATGTCCCTCTTGATGATGTTTCTCAGGAACTCGCAAAGTTTGGAGCCACCCAAATTTGTACTAGCTGTCTAAAAATCCTATGTAAGGCACCGGGGTGGTTGCAATACAAGACTGTAACCTATACTTCGTTTCAGCTTCCGTCCGAGCGCAGCCAAAGGCTGAGGGGCGGTTCGCAACTTCGAGAAGAGCATTCCTACGCACCACAAAGTAGTCTGCAAAAGTGTTTTTTTTTTTTTTTTTTTAAATAACTGTTTTGTGCGTAAACATTGCACAATATTCCAGATCTGTACTGCTGAGAATGATTTGCAACTAAAAGAATTAAATATCTGAAGTTTATGTTTTTAGTAATATATGTAAATCCATGTGGTTTGGTGAAAACACGTACATCCGCTGGCAACATGGCTGCAGCGCTCGGTTTTTCTGTGTGATTTCGTTCCCGTAATTACCGCAATGGCCGAAGCATGTGCTTCGCTGCTTTCCTCGCCGAGTCGCTTCAAAACGTCCTTTCACAAAGGCACGTTTGGGCGTGAGGCGCGAGCGGTCGTGACGAATGTCCACTTTCAAATTCGACAGGAGACTCCGGCCGCGTCGTACCGCCGATGCGTTGTAAACAAGAAAAGTGTCCGGCCATTACAATTCACTGATACTCAGCGAAATCAGGGCACCCCTTTTATTGCCGATCACATTAAACGCCGAGAAGCTGGTGGAAAGGACCGCGCCTCGAGCCCTTGTGTGGTATATACAATGAAACATCAACGGCCGGGTCATCGGGCACCTTGCAATGTGTACTTACATCTCGAAACTATGCCGAAATGCCAAACAGGTGGAAAGCTCGGACACAGACGCCAGCGGCCAGCCTACGTACTGACATCCCCTGTGACTAAATTTCAGAACGTGGAAGGGCACTTTTTAAACCTGTAGCAGACGATACCGTTGATACACCCGTAGCAGACGAAATACTCGGCGAGCGCGGGGGGCGCGGACGATCAGCGGCGCAGCGGAGTGATACAAAAGTGCAGGCGAGATCGCGTGACCTATTGCCGGCGTTTTATTGGCTCCGGCCACACGTAGCTTTGGCTGCGCTCGGACGGGAGCTGAAACGAAGTATAGGGTTCCCGTGTGATTAATATTAAATCATGCCAACCTAATGAACTATTTTTAGGCGTATAGAACGCAATTACTACAGCTTAGTTGCACGCAAAGTCGCTGTGGCCTATTTTAATTTGACACTCAAACTATACTACGGTATAATTTCAGTTCAAACGTATTTTTTGTTTTAGAAAATGGCGTGAGAGCTACACGAGTGTCGTCTTTACCATATATTTATCGGGCTGGGCGGACATTAGACGAAGGAATAATCATCGGGCTAAGTTGACTAATTACGTAAGGTCATTTATTTAACTTTTCAATTATCGGTTGAGGGACCATGTTGCAACTGCACTATTTAGGGCAATTACCATTATGTAGGAGGTGTTGCGCTGCGGCGCGGTGGAATCCGGACGTGCTCAGTTGCCACTCTGACGTCGCCGGTTGTTCTTCGCTCTGGGCTGTGATATGTGTATGCTGTTAAGACTATGAATCTGATTCCCTCCACGAGTGATATGAATACGGTTCTTTCCATGAGTGGTATGAATGTGGTTATTTACATGAGTGATATGGATGGCCGCATTCAAGGGCGTCGACGTGCTTTGACAGGAAGAGTATTGAAAAGAAGTGAAACGACCTTAAGAACGATGCCTAGGACGACCTCAGGGACGACCTCAGCTACGACGTCTAGGACGACCTCAAGGATAATGTTAAGGAAGACCTCGAGGACGACTTCTAGGACGATCTCGAGGACAACGTCAAGAACGAGCTCAAGGACGACTTCTAGGACGGCCTCTAGGGCGACCTCGAGGATGACTTCTAGGACGACCTCGAGGACAACCTCTTGGACAACCTCAAGGACGACCTCAAAGACGACGTCTAGGACAAGGTCAAGGACGACTACTAGGACTAAAGGACGACATCTAGAAAGACGCTTAGAGAAATTCAGCCTTTCCACTCTGGTGAAAACCAGAGTGGAAAGGCTGGAAAGGTTGCCGCCATCTATTAGCGAGGCCGGCAAGCCGGCTGTCTGGTTGCCGCCGTCGCTCATGGATGGCTTAAATGGGAGCTAAAAGCAAGGGGACTTTCCACCGTTGGATCTAAAAGCGAACTGGTAGAGCGACTGGAAGCCGCCGCGGAAGTCTCCAACTCCCTTCTTACCATTATACAGTGGGAGGAAACATAACGGGACAGCGACGGCGAGCGAAGCGCAGATGCAGTGATGCCGGTTGAGTCCCTGCCTGCTCTTCCCGAAGGCAACGCTGGTGCCGGTATGCTCAGTGACTGTGAGGGAGCGTTTTTAACACCCCCAGAGTTAATGTCCACCTACGCTGGGAGGTGGACATTAACTCGGCCGTGTCTTACAGTCCTTTCGGAAGGGCAGACGATGTTTCCAAGGACAGGGTAAGCGTTGCGCTCTGGTTCGAGAGAAATTGTCTCGCTTTGTAATCTAACGCTCTACACCAAATTGAAAAAAGAAAAAAAAAAATCATGCTTTTTGTATTTATACATCAGATTTATTTGTTCTAAATCAGATTGATTTGAATCGTATTATATTATCTAGAAAAAGTGATTCTACATCATTGTGCACATTTTTAAACATACCAAATTGATTGAAAAATCCATTCTATTATTTAAAATTGCGCAGGTAATAGTTACTTAAAAACGACACTTTTAAAATATAGTTCAATTAAAACGTTTTATTGATGTAAACCCCACTTTGTTAAAAAAGGAAAATCTGCAAGATCTTTAGCTAGTGAAAACACCTTACTTGCTTTTTTACGTGTGATTTCCTTGCAAGAGGACATTATATTTGAATGTTTTCTTGTGTTTTTTTATTACTTCGTTTTCACTTGATTGCAATTGGACATTACATAACTGACGAATAACGTCCATGTTAGAAAGAAACCTGAAAGCTCTGATTTTCTGAGAAGAGCAGCGCTATTTTTTCCATATTCAGCACGCTACAAATCGTTCGTGCCTGACGATTGTTTGATTTAAAATATTGGCAATAGAACGCATCCGATAATATAGAAGCAGTAATTAAGATGAATTTCGGGGATTTTTTTAGAGGAGAAGGTTTTATATATATATATATATATATATATATGTCATTATATTAAGCCCGTTTGAATTTAAATCGCAACTTAAATGATTTAAGTCAAGATTTAAATAGTATTAATGTTATGCTCATCGATCTTTATAGTCCAGTGTCATTAACGTCATGTGGCTTGTAAGCACCACATTAATCCAGACGACACCGTGTGGCGCTGGGGATTGAAAAACCCATGGGTTCATACTGCTGGAGCAGCGATCATGCCAGATTTATTCAATATCTTACGATCAGATCAATATATCACATGGGTTGTGGTTTGAACTTTTTCAGGGCCAAACATATTTTTTCTTGTCTTTGTACGTCTAGGGCTCGTGATAAGGTCACTAAGAAATTTATTAAAAAAGTGACATTGGAAAAGGAGTACCTTGGGAAGGCCAAATTCAGGTCAGGTGCATTGGCGTCTGTGCGATGAGGCGGACTAGTATTCGAGTCCAACGTCGATGTCAGCTTTTTAATCTCCGCCAGGGGCTCAGAGGGCTCCTCTGTTTTGGCTTCTTTCGCGACGGCTTCTGTCGCCGCGGCCTCCTTCCCTGATGACAATGGCTTCTCTTCGGTCGGCAGTGGAGACGATGGCGAGGGTAGCTTCTTCCTCTTCTTCTCTTTACGAACCTTCTTCACCTTCGTCCTGTCGCGCTTCTCTCTTTCGACGTCCTCCGCGCTAGCATCGGGGCTGGGGTCTTTGCTGGAAGATTTCATGGACTTCATATACTCCATCATCATCATCATGGTTGCCAGTTCCACCATCGGGCTCTGCTGAGGTGGGCTGGCTTGCGGCGAATGCGTCGCTGGCGGTGGAAGAAATGTGGGATACGGGGAGGACATGATGTAGTTAGGAGGAGAGGGATAGGAACCTGCTGAGGACATCGACGTTGGCATTGGAATCGGGATGGGTATGGGTACGACCGAGGACTGGGAACAGGAGGAGATGGGAACATTTATCATGTAGGGCGGTGGAGGCGGCTCCGTGGTCATGGGAATCACAGGGAAAGGATAGTTTCCTCCGGGAGAAAAAGGGGGCATCCCAGGATACTGCGGAAGGTAAGGCGAGGACATCGGCTGCTGCTCCAGTACTTGAAGCATTGCCGGAGAGAAAGGATAGCATTGCTGAGGTTGTCCCGCCATTGACCCTTGCTGGATGGTTGGTTGTGGCATTGTCGGGTATGGTAGATAGGACGACTGGGGTTGTCCCGTTTCCGCTGGGTGCGACAACTGGGGCGAACCTGGAATGTCAAAAAAAAAAAAAAACAGAAGCTATAATACCCAAAAGGCTGAGAAGTACGCCGGTTAATTTTTCACGTACATTATTGCCACATTTCGCATCCGTTCCACAGAAACAATAAAAAAAAATTCGATCTGTGTATCCAGGGTTAGATAGCGTTCAGTTAATCTATTTGGAAATGACTTCTGTTGTAATCGCTGTACGCGGACAAATAAAACAGTCTCCGTCTCCCAAAACCTACGGCAAAGAGAAATTACAAGCTGGAATGTTACTGATTACACCGCGAAGAAACCTGCGATTGGAAAGGGGCACAATAGTGAGCCTTGGTAAAACATTACTGTAGACCTAATAAAAGCACCGGTACTCCGATATCGCTAATTACCACGTGGACACCGGAACCATCACAGGCGCACAGGAGAAACCGGCAATTATAGAGGTTACCTGCATGACTCATTGTCAGTTTGCAGTATCTGATTTCGTTCCGTAGCGTTACAACGGTTGTGGTTTGATTTAGAATCCCTGTACACGCACAATACAACAGTGTCACTAACTTTGACAATGCTTTATTTTGTCGATTAAACGGGTCAATAGCTAATGCATTTAATAGCGGGCCTCCATGTTAAAAGCCAAAGCTACGTTTTGTTTGTCACAAAAAGGTACATTAACTTTTTTTTTTTAGGCACGATATAGGTGCAGAGACCTGATATTTATTTTTACATCGCTGGCATACATTAAAAGGAAGGGTATGGTAATTGATTAGCTTTTTTGTTTGTTTATAGAGATATCAGTAGTCGTTTTCTAAAAAAAATCAATAAGAGATTTTACCTGCTGACTGCATCATTCAATCCTGGATCAATTCAAGAACAGTTTAAAGCTATCCAAGCTTTTTTGCAATACAAATTTAATGCCCCCCCCCCCCCCCCCCCCTCCAACCCCGCGCCTCCCCCAACCTTTGTTTTTATTAGTTTGTTTAATCTAAAGAGGAAAGAATATGTGTCTGCTTGGTGGATACCTTACTCACCTGTCATAGGCAGCGGAGGTTGGTGCAGGAAATACGGAAACTGGAAACTTGGGATTAAACTGGGCGGAGCCGACGAATTCCCTCCTGAGGAAGGTGACGCGTCACGAGCAGGCTGTCGAATGGTTCCAGACGAAGGAGACACAATGGAAACTTTACGCTTTACCGTATCTTTTGCCTCGGAAACCTTTTGCTTCTGGGGTGCATCCTGAAATGACAATTTCCGCGCGCCTCTCATGAGTATCCTGCCAAGAGCAGATATCTGCAATGAAACGTTCCCGAAATAGGCAGCGCCCCCATCGTCTTCTCCGAGCATTACGGAACACCGATGTAAGGCTCGTACAAGAGTGCCCACGGGGAGAACAAACAGTTCATTGTGATTGAAGGCAATTTTAGCAAGGAGTTGAGCTAGATTAGGTAGCTCATAATTTAAACTTAAGTCGACTGAAGAAAACGGGACAAAACATGATAGGTATAAAACTCAAATTTGTTTTACGCTAGGAAATATAATTTAGTTGCCAGACGACCGAACAGACGCGCTTTGTTATTATACTCGTCAAAATATTAGGGACTCAGAAAAATCAATCGACGTGTCCTTCTTTCGATTTTGTTTTGTTTTGTTCTATACCATTTGCGTTTATTTTTGTTTTGTTTTTAAAATCAAGGCAAAATAGCCAAGGCACCCACATGATCTAGCCACACCGCCGTCTCCTACCGGAGCTGGGTTTGAGTCGTATTTTGTGTTGTCCCCCTTTCTTCTCATTGCAGAATGCTATACTCCGTTTCACATTATGTTGTAAAGCAGAGAAGGCTGGAAGCGCGAGCTCATAGCGTTAACAGCTGCTCTTAACGCACGAGAGCTTGTGCCGCCGAGATGTGCCCTAGAGCAAGGAGCTCGCTCTTGTAGCCTTGCCTGCGGTACATCATAGGTGAAACAGAGTATAGGCTAGTTGGTATTGGGATGTCAAGGGCATAGTAGCGCTTTTAGTCGAGGACGAAGAAGAGACGAGACACACACGAGCGCTGACTGGAACTGCTTAAATAACGTGGGAATGGAAGATATATGCACACCGGAAAGAAAACACAATCTTCCACGCCATGCAAGCAGGAAAAAGTCGCCAAGAGTTTTGTTTTGTTTTCAGAATGTTAAGCTACGAAGGAGGCTCGGCATATAGAATAACTAAAATTGCTTATTGACCGCAAAATAACATCGGAATGAGTGCCCATGAGCATGCGAAGCTAATTTTTCAGTCTAAACGTTCTCTGGGGCTTATCGCGCTCTGAAATGAAATATATAAATAATAACAACACTGATTAATGACAATATATTTCTAAAGTCTCATATGCAGTCTCAGGACTTTTGCTTGCGATAAAACGATACGTCACGTCCAAAGACGCCAGATATATCATATAACAAAGCGCCAAATACGAAGAATAATTGGGCGGTCAGTCTATATCATAGCGTTTGTTTATGAGCCTTTGGAATAGATTTTGTGATTATGAATAGACTATGTCATTAGGGCAAAAGTTTAGATTCCTCAACAAAATTAAAGTTTACCTCTTGATAATAAATAGTTCATAACTATGATTGTAAAAATAGTTCAACTGACAGTAGAGTGCTGTTTAGAGTGGCATGATATTGGTGTTGTTAATGATTGTGTTATTAATGTAGTCTTCCTTTTAAAACTTGTCATACCTTCTAGTGAACCTTTGAGCTCAAAAAGTAGAACAGTTGCCATACACAGAAAAGCAATATTACCAGATATACGTAAAAAAAAGCTTCTATAAACATGAGTTGATTTTAAGCAAACATACCCGCGTAATGGTGGTTTAAATTGGAATTTTATTTTCTATATCGGCCGACCACGAGAGCTTCTGCCATTTTGCCCCAAAACTGTAACATATTTAGTTATGAAAGATATTTGTGCCTGGTTATACGCTAATCTAAAAGAAAGTTATCGCCGCAAAACATTGCGGTTAACCTGAAAATCAACTCTTGCTTGAGAAGCATAAAACAAAATATAAAAAATGGTAGTGTTGTGATGAAATGCCGTAAATAGCGAGGCTTGACATCCAGGTGTTTCAGAAATTAAATTTGCTGTGAGACTGTGATCTCCACGTTTGTTCTGACATTCCGTCTGCCTGGTCACCTCTTGGGTTAAAAGCGCTCGCGATAACGTCAACGAGCTCGTGTAGCAGAAACAAAACGGCGTCGGTGTCGGTGGCGTTGTGACGGGAAAATCTTGATTGGTTCATAGGGTCACAGCCACATGACCCCGAACGGGAATTTCAAAGAACCCACAAAGCTCACGTGAAAAATTTCGTCACGCGTGTAATAAAAGTGAGTAAAAAGCATGACATGTAATGAGAACTATAGGTCGCCGCAAGTTTCGAATGATTTAACTTTATAAAGTCATTAATTTGCCTTAAAAGAAAAAAGGAAGAATTTTAGGCGGGGTTCCAACCCTTAGTTTGCGATCCAGACAAGCTACTGCCATGCAAGGCACGCTTGCCCGGCTTCTGAACGAGCGGGAGTTTCGTACGTTTATATGTTTCGCTATCGCGTTACAGCGTTTCACTCTTAAAGGTGAAGCTTAAGAGTCTTTCTGTAATTTCTAAAACCTGATTTTTTTTTTCTTTTCTTTGAGCGGATGCATACTGTTGGTTTTACAAATCTTCCGCAACGTAAATTCAACGCCATCAAGACCGATGTTTTTAGAGGCGGGCATGCAATTGGTGTTTTTGCAAGGTTAGATATGACTTAGAAACCAGTTTGTACGGAGTCATTTTCTACTTCATGCCCTTCGCATCCCGACTCAGATTTAAGTCAAGAAATCTAATCCTGGTTTGTTATTACGTATGCCAAATTGGAAAGGGTGGATAAACAACACTGCAGCTGCCGCCATGCTTTGAAGAAACCACTGACGTTCTGCACGTGCAACAATATCACTACGAGTATCCACGAACTGAACAGCAGAACGAGCAGATGGCAAGAGCTGTCTCGTATACTGCCGCCTCCCTCCCGTGACTAACGATATGGCGGCGTCACGCAGGCGTCGAATGCTTTGTGAGATGGGTCTATAGGGGGTATTCACTGGATGCCATATTTGAGGTCGATGTTTAGAGCGCATGCTCAAAACAAGCTCACATTGATAGGCTGCTAAGAAAGGCAATCTTGATGGTGCAAAATGCACCTTGCAAAATTCCCTTTGCAAAAGAACTGGGGAAGCTCACCGTCGGCACGTGTACAGCAGTAGCGCCACACAGCTCTAGCCCCCAGCTGCCAAACGGAAATGACCACTGAAGGCTTTGAAACAATTATTACTCCATCGAACTGAATAGTCCTTACAGTGAGTAATCACTGGCAGCCATAGGTGAGAGCGTGACTGCTGAGCGCATTCTGAAGGCGAGCTACCCCGGTTTTTTTGCTAGGTGCATTCTGCACCATTAAGATTGCCGGTTTTAGCAGCCTATCAATGTAAGCTCGTTCTGAGCATGCGCTCTAAACATTTCCCTGAAATAGGGAGTCCAGTGAATACTGCCCATACCAACGTTACTAGCTCATTCACGGAACTGCTCATAGACGCTTCTTGCAGAAGCAGAACCGTAGAACCCCCCCCCCCCTCCCCCCTTTCTCTTATCAGGGCTCGCCTCCCATAATTGGACGCGCCGTAGAACTGCTATGGCAACTGCAACGTATTCTATGGAATACGTACGTTTTGAAACATAGCGTTTAGGTGGTGTTCCACCGTACTCTATGGAACAAGAAGTTTTGAAACGAAACTATAGATGGCACCCCAAAGGACAGGAGGCGGACTGTGGTCGGTGAGGTGGGTGCCCTCTTCCGCGGTAGTTCCACAAATAGATTAGCTCAGTTACGGACCTGTTCAACGGCCGTCCTAACACGTAATCAAAGGACGTACTATTTTAGCGCAAATTTAGCGGCGGTTTCACCCCCGCTACAATTAGCGGAGGGTATTCACGTGACATCCTCAGCCTGACGATTGTCACACGTGGCGTCAGATGTCACATGATGCCATGACGTGACATCGTGACATCGCTTGACAACGTGACGCCACCTGACACAATGATGACATATGGCACCATGGCATGGAGATCTCAACGCGCATCTGCCATTACGTCAAGGGGTAGATTTTTAATATTGTCGACAATAACGTCACGTGGAACGATTCCATTTTGAAATCATGTTTTCATGCGACGTCATGGCGTTACTTGAAGCCATAACGCCACGTGTAATTACAATGTCACGTGATATGTCGGGGTCACGGGGCACCAGCACATACTTTTCAAGTTGCTATGTTACGTGACACCGCATCGGTACAACACCTACATTACGGCCGAGATGTTTCGGAGGTGCTATCTTATGGTTTCCAAATGGTACGTCACGACAAGAATTTCCCTAGCCGTGATGTCACGAGTTGTGGCCCTGGCTACTTATCATCAGTTCCCACAGGTTAGGTTGAAGTAGGGGAAGCTATACGTCTTCGTGTTCTTAAATCAAAACCGTGGAAGTTGACAGTCTGACATTTTTTTCTTATTTCAGTCAATGAAAGCAAAATGAGTTCAAATAAAGACGTCCTATTGGGCTTTTGCTAATTCTGAATGCCGACCACAGCAACGCTTTTGATTGCTGTGGTCAAGAGAATATTGCGGCATTTGTCTATCTATTTTGATCAATTTGAACCGTGCGACAGTACGCTGTGATTCTTTTTTTTCTTTTTAGAGTGGCATTTCTCGAAAACGGAAGATAATTCACAGATTCACCACAGGCTCATTCATGAGCCTCTCCGCAGAGTAATTTTTAGTATATTGTTTTTCAGAAAAGGTACGATACATGCCTATTTACAGATTATGCACTGTTTGCTCCAAGATCACTCAATAATTACTTTTCTAACAAATCCCTTATATACCTTGCACAACTCTTTTTGAGTGCATTCGAGGTTTCCAATAATATGTTATATTAACGTGACGACAACGAGCTGTCAACAGGGGGCAGCTGTGTGATTAAGGCCAAACCAACATGACCCAGTCAACAAAAAAAAAAGTGACGCCTCGCCACCGAGTACGAGCAAGTCAAATGGGAAGAAACCGATCAGTTCACATTGTGTGCAATTGTTCATTCGCGGTTTCATTCTGGCAACGTGAGGTTCAGATATGACTGCTAGCTACACTGGAAATCCGCGCTTCGTACGCTGCTTTCCACATTGAGCAGGCACTCTGCAGCTCCCTGACATCGAGGGCCGATCTAAGCTCGACGTGCTCACTTGTTCGTGTATTAGCCACGTGCACGACCGAAACCGTCTTTGTGGTCGGGCATTGCAGGGCTGTCAACTTTCACGGTGTATGTTGTCAAGGTTAGTGAAGCTTCCGCATTGCTCCAACTCTGTCAAAGCTCGTCGATCCTACCTTCTTCTTCAGGCTGGTGCACCGGGGAGGCTAGACTGTACTGTATTCAGCTTCATTTTGAGTGCGACCGCAGTCAACGCTGTAATCCGAAGGAGCCAACCGAGCGGCACCAAAAGTGCGTTGTCAAGGCACTCGTCGTCCATCTACGCTTGCCATCTCCATCTAGACTGATCGCGAACACTTGATACCACATGATACTGCGCTGTTTTTTTTTGTGCGTGATTGATTTAGCCGCTGATAGCTGACGCACAGACCACAAGCACCGGGACGATTCCCTTTATGGTGGTTTTGAGGCGGTGGTCGAACTTAGTGTGAAACGGCCAAGACACGGCTACAAATTAGTGTTGGTGCCGAGCATAGATACCTTCTAGATATGCTACGCCTCATGGGTTTCGCAATAACTCATCACGGCTCAAAACACGATGCATTTCCTCCTTCCAGCTTTATCAATAGAAACTAAGATGAATACATTTGTTTCCTTATTGTACTCGGAGCATGATACAGCCAATATTTAGGGCGCATAGGCCCTAAATAGTGGCTTCGCTTCCCGCAGTCACCATTTTTGGATGCCACTGTCCCAGACAACCAACATTTACATCTTTTCTATATGCACGTAGTACGTATTTTTTGACACATATTGTGTTTACGGGCTGGATTTCATACGAAAAGTATCACGCTCGGGTGTGACGAGAAAGTGTTACACACTTGCCAAGGAAACACAAAGAATGTTTAACCCATACATAGCTAGCATGTGACGTCATTCGCGGCCATGTAAGTATTTTATGCGCAGGGAGCGTTCGGTTCACCGCGTAACTTTCAGACTGCAAACGTCGTAGTTCGAAGAAACCAGTAATTCGAAATAACCGCCAGTGCCCTGCAGTGGCAACGCTTTGCAAGCTATGTATAGCAGGCAATTTTTAAAGCGTTCCATCAGAGGACATTATAGTCCTAAATTACCATACGTGATCATAATTTGGAGTAAATATTTGTAACACGCAAGAGTTTCCACGCTGCTCAGCAGGAATCGAACCCCGGTATGTGCGATCCATAGCCCGATGTCTTTGCTCGGCAGCCCAAGAAGGAGATGAGAGGAAGCGCAAGCGCCACTTTTGCCAAGAAGGTTGCTTACAAAAAAGTAATTTATCGATAAATATTTTCCTCGAGACGTACCTGTGTCTTCGTAGGCACCGACATCAGGCCTGATCAGTTCTTGTTCTCATTTGTGTTTCTCAGCGTTTATGGGTACTTAGCCAAAGAGAGGATGCTATGGCCTGATTCAAACTTCATTGTCCTCCCGAAGAAAACCTGAAATTTTTTGTTGCTTCTTTTTTTTTCTTCAGATGAATACAAAAGGTTTACATTACGAAACAATCTTTAAAAAAATATTTTAATACATATGAAAGTGCATATTGATATTGAATCACGCATTTTCCGCCTTAAAATGTACTTTAGATTACAAATAATTAGTTTTTTTATATACCTAGACCAAGTTTCCCACGATTCCTTTTTAAAGCATTCTCTTTTCGAGCACCCACTTCTGTTAATTTCTAATGGCAGCTACCACCTAGTGGGCCCTTCCCAAAACTCAACGCAGCGTCCGATCCTGTGAAATTAGGGTACAGACTATACTCCATTTCCCTTGTAAGTGTGAGCGAGACCAAAGAAACAAGCACGGTCATCTGGCCTCAAAAAATGCTTCGAATGCACGAGCGCGCGTGCTTGGCAGGGACGCTTGCTCTTGTAGCTTCTGTACGCTCACATTTAAAGTCAAACGGAGTATAGGGTTTCTTAAAGTCCTTTTTATGGCAGTTCCATTTTATGTTGTACGCAATGCCACGACCGGACGAGACAGCGGCATTTTTTACGGCCTTCGCTTTCGATTTAGATGGAAGCGATGAAGGCTCTTCTACCGCTTGGGGGCGCGACCGCGCCACCCCTCGCAGTACTGCCTGAACCACCCTGAACAATCGTTCCGAACACAGTGATTGAAAATGTGTGTCACGATAATCATAAGAAACCAGTGTAGTGCGATAATTGAAATACTTTTGATATACGATAAGTCGACGCTTGTTTATGGAAACCTATTTCTTGAGAAGACGGATAAGAAGTGTTTTTCATAAGTCCCTACAGACAGGCTGTCTCAAGGCCTGTAGCTAGTCTGGAGATTCCTCCAATTCAATGCCGGAGCCAAGAGGCCAACACGAGGAGATTAGGGTTTCTTGATAGAACGAGTTAAAGCGCTGTAGGAGGGGCTGGTGAGGTCGCAGCGATTCCACCGAGCAGCATGTGGCAGAGAGATACTACCCCATTGTGACACGGCTGCACTGAATACGCTCTAGCTGTACTAAGGCCTCTCCAGTCCGGCATGATAACACCTACGTTGCCGAAGCGGCACGTAGTTAAAGGGGCGGTGCAACAATATTCAATTGGAATGTTTTTCACTTTACACGAGCTTACTGGCACTAGTGGGACTCAAGGTTACACGCACGCAACGCCACTGGCCGAGAAACTTCTTTGTTGGGGTGTAATTTCAGAGACCAAAGCGATCATTTTCATTCAAACTCTCCTTCGCAAAATTTGATGACGTAAAGTGGGGATTGCAGTACACCCATATGACGATATTTGAATGCTGTTCATAGATTGGACCCAATGATTTCGTGGGCACTCGATTTGGGCTCGTAATAATTACTAGCTCGAGAAGCATTCGAGTAGTGGCCCGCGTCCAATCGCTGGAACGACGACAATAGCCGAGCCATAACAATGTCTGGAATTCAGCGCGTGTCCTGTGCTTTGCCAGCCCCAGCGCGTGGCTATGATCAACATTGGCGGCATATAATCAGCTCCAGATCACGTGGCCGCTTGTTCTGGCTGCGAGTTGAGGGGGTGAACGCTGCTCCTTCTTCTTTAAGTTTTTTCTGGGACTTCTATTGCGTGGGGTGAAGAACAAACGCGTGTTTCATAGGTCATTAACGACAGGGATCCGTTCTAAGTGGTATTGCGCAAAGTACAAAAATTGTTGCATCGCCCCTTTAAAGCCCCTTTATGTTTTAAAAGTAGCGCAAGGTTCGTCGATGCACGAAGCCCGTGGAGCGTGCAGCCCTTGGGAAGATCATGGCGGCACAGCGCAGCACTGAGCTAGATTTCAGACGGCATGAATTTCCTAGAAGTGGCGCGCGGCACGGGCCTCGAGCTTTTCTACAACAATGAATGGCGCCACTTTTTTTTTTTTTTATTGCCTGTTTTGGTTCAGGTGACAAACACATCACACATACAATAAAAGGTTAAAAAAAAGCCTCAAAGGCTAATGTACAAATATCAAGCTCGTCAAACATTTTCACTGGTCAGTGATGGACGCCAGCTCCTCAAGAAGCGGCAAAAAGTCCGGGGGTGGCTGCTGAACCGTAAACATTTCTTTCAAAAAAACCATCATCTCAACAAAATACCTGTGTGCGGGACGCACGTCGACGTCCGCATGTCTGACAGCCATGCGGCAGCGCCACAAGCTATGGAGGCCGACCAGCATGATCATATCATAGGGTACCATGCTGTCTCCTCCATCAACAGGCAAATAACGAATTCCGTGAGGTGTTAACGGTAGGTCCTTTTTAAGGGTCCTTTGAAGGACGTCCCAAAGGAACACTGCGTCCCAGCAGTTAAGAAAAACGTGTTCTATCGTCTCTGGCATTTTGCAAAGTAAACAGTTTACCGACCATGCAACGGGAATACCTTTTCCTTCTAAAAAAACTTTGACCGGCAGGGTTTCACTGTGTAGTTTGAAAAAAAAAGGACTTCGTGAAGGCGGGTACCCTCATTTGCTTGACACGCTTCAAAACATCCTGACCACTTTCCGCACTGTACACGGTCCGGTACAGTGGAGCAGGAAAAAGGGAAACAATCAAGTCTTTGGTCAAACGCTTTCGCGACACACTGGACAAATACTCGAGCGAAAACCGCGTCGCCAAGAACCGATAGGCAGACACAACTTCTTTCAAAAAACCGCGTACACTATAACTGGAATGAAAATCAGTCGAAACAATAAATTCGGGCAATGCTCTGCATAGCCGCACCTGAATGACTGTACGCAGTAGAGGGTCCTTCTGGTCCCTTAGAAAACAAAACCTATTAACGAGTTGTCGAACAAAAAGATGCGTTAGACCCAGCCCACCATCCTTGACACGCCGGAAAAGATTGGTTCGGCTCGTTCTCTCCCAAGTCGAGCTCCAAATAAACACAGCAAAAACACGGTGTATTCGCTGGATGTTGACCCGCGAACAGTGCAGCACCTGCAGAACGTACCATACCTTCGCTGCTAAAAAGGCGTTGCATACCGAGGCACGCGCAAACATTGAAAACCCTCTCCCCCCCACTTATCCGCCCTTGCGCGCAGCGCTTGAGCTTCTTCGTTCCAATACTCCTCGTTGTCGCGGTATTGTTCAAGTGGAACTCCAAGATATCGCACCGGCGTGTCGGACCACGTGACACGTTCAAAAACAGTGGGCTTGGCGGGCCAATCTCCATGCCAAAACCCCTGACACTTTTGCCAATTTACAGCACTACACGTGTTCTCGCAGAACTTCTCAGTTAGTTCTACGGCTTTCTTTACACTCTCTTGGTCAGTACAAAAAATAGCCACATCATCGGCGTATGCCAAAAAACGAACCTCACTGGCTTATAAATTAAAGCCACGTATATGCCCACTACCTAGCACACTTAAACAATAGGGTTCTAAAAAAATACAAAACAGCAGCGGTGAAAGCGGGCACCCCTGCCGCACAGAAGAAAAAAAGGGGGATACGTTCACTCACACTCTTATTCACAACCAGACGGGTGGCGCAGTTAAGGTAAGCCATGCGTACCCCATCGCACAGCACCGAACCTAAATTAACGTATTCTAAGATGGAAAAAAGAATTTCGTGGGAGACGCGGTCGAAGGCTTTCTCGAGGTCTATCTGTAGTAGCGCAACCTTTTGCTGGAAATCGTCGCAGCACTCCAAAATGCTTCGCGCTACATGCACGTTTGTAACGATTGTCCTCCCCTTAATACCACACGTCTGGTGAGGACCGACTATAAGGTTGATCACGCCTTGTAGTCGTTCCGCCAGCACCTTCATCAAAATCTTATAGTCCACATTCGACAGAGTAATCGGGCGGTACGCTCCAACCGAGCGTAGCTTAACTCGATCCTCGCTCTTGGGAATTAAAACAGTATGTGTAGACAAAAAAGACGGGGGTAAGACATTAAGTCGGAACGCCTCGGAAAAAACACAGTGCAAAAAAGGAGCTACTCGATCTTTAAACACTTTATAAAACTCCGCTCCTAAACCATCAGGCCCAGGCGATTTCCCCCCCTTTAAATCGTCTATTGCCTTTTCGACTTCACCTAACGTGATAGGCTGTTCTAGCCTTTCCCTAAGCCCGTCTGCCAATTTCGGCATGAACGGTAAAAAAAAACTCCGAAAATCGTCCCTCTTGGGTGCGCAATAACTAAAAAGACCTCTGTAATGCTCTACAAAGGCGTTGTCTATGCTTTCCTTGTCACTCGGCAACGTACCCCGATACAAAATTTCGCTTATCTCGTTCTTGGCGGCATATCTTCGTTCAATGCCAACTGCTCTTTTGGTGGGAATCTCCCCATCCGATATGCGTTTCAAACGCGCCCGTACAACAGCCCCTTGATACTGATCGGTATCTAGCGCTTCTAGGCGTTTCTTTAGACTGATAATATCATCAGTGAAAAGCCCAGGCGATAAACATTCTTCGTGTAATAACTCTTTCAGCAAGCCATCTAGTTCCTGCTTTACCTTTTCCTGCTCGTGTTTCAAAATACTTGAGCGTTCAAGCGCTGTCATTTTTACATCCTGTTTAAAAAGTTCCCACTTTACCCCAAAATCGTTCCCTTCGGCCCTTGCCAACTCGTCTAGAGTTTGACGAACTGTATTTACGAAATAATCATCACCAAGGAGCTTAGTATTACATTTCCAAAGATTCCAATCAAACTTTCTTGGCTTCTCCTTGGATGAACATAGCATAAAAGAAACGAGGCAGTGGTCACTAAATGACACATGATCAACAGTATACTTTTTACACACTCTCAGCAATTCAAAAGAAACATACACTCTGTCAAGGCGAGCGTGACTTGCTCCTTGAAAGTGCGTAAAGAGCAGAACCCCTCCAGCAGACACGCAGTTGGCAACGTCTTCTAGGCCGTAGCGTTCGACCATACCCCCCAAAAGTAAAGCACTTTCATCATGAAACCTTCTGTTGTTCGACCGATCACAAGGCGTGCACACACAATTAAAGTCCCCTAGCAAAATGACACGCCGATCGGTCCGAACATACTTCTCAAAACTCTCGAAAAAAACCACTCTTTCATCGATTCTATTCGGTGCGTAAATGCACAGAACACGAAAAAGGTTACTAGAAAAAGAAAAATCACAGAGGACAAAGCGCCCTGACTCATCACTAATAACCTCCTCTACAGTGAACAAACCCTTGCGCAAAAACAAAAGACACCCGCCAGACGTTCCGACAGCGTGGCTTACACAAACGTCGTACCGCGACTCAAACACCCGCACCATGCTTTCCGTCTGGCCCTCGCCTTCCATCTTTGACTCTTGAACCGCCACAATATCGAGGTCGTGCTCAATAAATAGGCGGCTCAGTTGGCACTGCCGGCGCCGTGAACACAGTCCTCGTACGTTTAACGTGCCCACGCGCAAAGACTTTTCCAGCATGCTTAAGTTCGAGGTAGGACCAACCGGAAAGCACTGCGTTTAGAAAAAAAAAACCGCGTGAAGAAACCTTTTTGCAACAGTAGTGAAGGCCGTGACAACTCACTTCGGTTGCTCCTCCTTGCGCTGGCGAGACCTCGACCGTTCACGGTTAAGTCCCCCATTGCCAACCCACTCGCGCTCGAGGCGTCGCAGTTCCCTGTCGGCGATCTTGGAGTTTACGCCTTCGTGCCGTCGCCTCACCGCTCCGGTCTCTGCGTCCTTGAGCCTGCCGTCGCCGCCACCTTCGCCCTCCTTGGACTTGCCGTCGTCGTCACCCTTGACCTTGACTTCGTCATGAACGTTAGTCCCGACGTCTTTGTCGACCCGGTCCTTGCCGTCATCGTCCCTCGGCACGGCGGTTGCCGCTGGGTCGTCTGGAGTGTCCGTCACCTTTTCAGCCGCGACTTCTTCGACTGCCTCGGGGGCCGCCTTCTCTTTTGATGCCCCGGGCGAGGGTCTTGGTTTCGCCTCATCACAGACTCCGCCGTTCTCTGCGGGCCCGCCCTGGGTTTGCCGGTCTGTCGGCGTCGTCGCTGTTGCTGCTCTCTCGGCCTCGAACACGTCCATGCACTCGGCGTCGTCCAACGCCACGGCGGTGTTGTTGCCAGTGACGCGGGCGTACGTCTTCACGCACGACGAGGCCTCGTGTCCGAAGGCCTGGCACAGGTTACACCGGGGCACCCTGCAGTCTCGGCGTATGTGCCCCGCTCGGTGGCACCGGAGGCAGATCGGCGCACGACCAGGGACGACGACCAGGACGTTCCCCCCGCAGATCCGCAGCTGGTGTGGGAGGTTTTCCAGGGAAACTCCGTCCTTCAGCGTCATCCGCACCACCAGCGTGGTGGACTCGACGTCCACGAAGCCTGGCACTTTCCACTTTTCTCGGATGATTTCCTTGACCGAGCCGTAGGGCTCGAAGGCACGACGCACCGTGTCCACTGGGACGTCGAACGTGACCCAGTGGAGCTTGATGCGCAGCTCCCTCAGACTCGGGTCTACGAGATGGCAAAAGCGTCCCTTCACTTGTAAGCTGCCGGCTTCCAAGAGCTTGGTTTTTGCTTCCAGAGAATGAAGTTTAAACAGCCAGACGTGGCTCATCTGGAAGGCCCCCAGACCAGCCACGCCCGGCAGAACTCCCACCTTATCCAACGGTTCACGGAAGTCTTCAATCCGGTAGGGCCTTCCTTGAAGATCAGCGTGAAGAATCACGCTGAGCTTAGCAGCATCTCCGGTGGGCAGAGCAGGCAAAAGTAGACGGTAATCATTTGGCAGAAAAGAAACATTCGTTTCACCGCGGCCGATAACGGCCGCCGCCTCTTTCGGGGAGCGATTCATTGCGCCGTCCGCTCTCTGGCGCCACTTTTCCCAGGAGAGACGGGCTTTATACGTAGATAGAGTTCCTGTATAAGGAGTACTCACTGGGCGCCATATTTGTGGGTGCTGTCTAGAGCGCATGCTCAGAACGAGCCCCCATTAATAGGCTGCTAAGACCGGCCATTTTGACGGTGTGGAATGCACGTTCCAAAAGAACCCTGGAAGCTAGCCATCACCACGCG
Source organism: Ixodes persulcatus (assembly GCA_013358835.2). NCBI lineage: Eukaryota > Metazoa > Arthropoda > Arachnida > Ixodida > Ixodidae > Ixodes > Ixodes persulcatus. Next base: position 91,638 of record JABSTQ010009612.1, read on the forward strand.
CTCAGCAGTCGCGCACACAGCTATGGCCGCCAGTGAATACTTCCTATTAGCCCCGTGCGCGACCGAAAGCGTCGCTGTGGTCGGCCTTCCACGATTGGCCGAACGCTGACTGTGACGTCGGAAAGGGGATTTATCATCGACGGAAATAAGAGGAATGAAAGAACTTTAATTTTGACGGTGTTGGCAGTGTTCCTTTGAGAGCGCAATGATTTCAAGCTTCCACCATGCTAATAACAAACACCATCAAACTTGTTGTTTGCAAGGTAATGACGTCACAAGGGGGTACCACAGGAGGGCGCCACCGAAACATCTCGCCGCTAATAGACCTTTCCAATAAAGGACACTTGGCATGTTTCATTTTCAGTGTTCGTGCGTATGGCGCGTGATTTGCTCGCTTTCCGAAGCGACGAACGTGCGCGTTCTGGACTGTGATTTAACACGTGTGGACTGTGATTTTGTAAACAGTGGGAACGTCTATAGGCTCCCAACGGGAGCCAGAGTTGCGCGTTCATCCCCGCAGCGCCGTCTTTCCTTCATGGCATGTTGATCCCGCTCGTCACCTGGCTGAATTCGGCGAATAGCGGCGCCGCGCGTTCGATGCGCGCGGCGCGCTCAAAAGCAGGGGAACGTACGCCGGGGTGCGTGCAACGCCTACTTTCCTGCACGGCACTTGATCCGGCTCCTCATGGGATCGGATCTCGGCGAATAGCGACAGGACGGCACGTGGAAAACAGACGGGCAACTCTGGCTCCCGTAGGGAGCCTATACAGGAACTCTACACGTAGGGCACGTAGGGGGCTTTCAGCGCCACAGGGCGGTCGGGAGCTGCGCCACAGCGCGGCGGTATGATGTGTCGCTGTGCTATAGACCTTTTCAAAAACGAGCTTGTGGCCGGTGCCATTTTGAGCGTTCGTGCGTATGGCGCGTGCTTTGCTCGCTTTCCGAAGCGACGAACACGCACGTGCTGGACTGTGAAGATCGCACGCTGGACTGTGATTTTGTAAACATTGGAAAGGTCTATACTTGGTGACATTTTTCTGCAGCTATGCTTGCAATCAAAAATACGAGAGCACGCGCTTGAGCGCTGGTCAATGCTGTGCACGTGCGCTCTCTTCCCCTCTGTTGAAATGCCACACAAAAAATATACACGAGTGTAGAATCTTTGCAGGAGATGTGTATGGGCGCCGCCATAACCGGCCTTCAATTTCTGTTTCCTTTTATTACGTTTACTTCACTTGATCATGACCACAGTAGGGCAGGTTACTGGCATTGTAGATTCTACCATGTCCTTTTCCCCAGCACTGGCCTTTGTGGACGCTCGTCAACTCCCCTTTCACCTGCTCGGCATCTGGGCAGGACTAAAGTCACTGGATCTTAGAAAAGTAGTGTCAAGCTCCCCGTATGGTCGCCATTTTGGTCCGTGAAATGGGCAATTTTATCTTGACCCTCCGTTCTTGGTGAGCAGATCTAAATTCGTTGGTGACGGGTGGCTTTATAAAGACATTTCTTGTGGGGGGATCGGTGGCCGGCAATTTCGAACGTCGTCGAAAGCGCACGCGGAATCATGAGCTCCGTTGGAGCTGAGCAAGCGTCCCTGCTTGGACGCGGTGATAGGGCTTTGGATCTTCCTGCTGATTATCGGTTTATTCTGCCGACGCTACCGACGAGTGACTCTTCAAAATGTACGGCCTTTCTGCATACTGACATCGGAGTGCGGCCATACCGCATTGAAGATTTCAGGGAACCTTTGCGGCAACTTGGCGTCCTGAGCGACGTGACAGGTAAGAGGGTTTTCCAGATGAGTCACGTTTTGATTGTCCCCCTCAAGTCGACTGCTGCCAAGGAGAAACTGATGATGTCTGGCAAGTTCAAGGTGAAAGGAGGTTGGTGTGTGCCGGTGGACCCTGATCGGCGAGAGGTCCGACTCAAGCTTCACTGGGTGCCCTTCGACGTGCCCAACGACGCCCTGAAAAGGGCACTGGAGGAGTACGGTGGGGGAGAAAGATAACCCGCGAAAAATGGCACATCGACGGATTTGATGGCGTCGAGTCGTCGACCCGGGTGGCACGCCTGCCACTGAAGGAAGGCATGACGCTGGAAAGCCTGCCTCACCAGCTTCGGTTCACCGGAGGCCAATTACTTGTGGTTGTTCCAGGACGTGCACCACTGTGCCTTCGGTGCATGGGCGTACCGATCGGGAGGGCAAGGACGGCACTTTCCCCCACAGTTCTCAGAGTGTGGGGGCAAGGCATGTGTTTACCTTCCCCCCCTTTCCTGAAACAGCCGCCACTAGGCAGGGCAAACAGTGGCCGGCGGCGCCCAAAGGATACCAAGGGCACCACCCCCCAGCCCCTCCACCCCAAAACAAGTTGGTGCGCCACTGCTTCGGTACAAACGGTCTGGAGATTCGTCGTGATTGCAGTGCGCCTCGCTGTAGTGAGTGCCGTGGCTATGGTCACGAACGCCAAGACTGCGTTCGATCCTACGCTCGCGTCGCAGGGGGACGCCAGGCCGAGGAAGACACGAACGATCTTGCGATGGACGAACAAGAGGCGGAAGAGGCGGCGCTTTCAACGCAATCGTCTAAGCTTCGGCGTCTTCAAAGGCAACAGTAACCGCTAGCAAGAAACGCGAAGGGATACCTGACGAAAAAAACAAAAAAAAACAACCATTCCGTGGTCACAGCGCCTGCCGAGACGCGGAACGCGAAGTTCCAGGACACCACGGGGGATTTCGAAGGCGAAGACAATGCCAGGTCAGATGATAGTTCTTGAAAAACTACCTCGACTTGATAGCGGTTCAGGAAACCAAGTTTGAGAGCGAGGAGCAGACCGAGCCTTTGGTGTGCAAATTTGAGTCGCGATACGATGTATCCGTAAGCCATGTGGTAGGGAGGTGTATGCAATTTTTTTGAAAAATTCTGTAGGTAATATTGTTGAGAATGATGCTTTGCGTGAAGATGGGAGAGTCGTGCATTGTGATATTTTCTTTTCAGATAAAAAGTTTCGTATAATCTGTATCTACGCACAGACCGTAAGAGACGGAACGATGCCAATTTTTCGAAAGTATAGTGGAATATTTAAAGTGCGAACAACTGCTTGTGGTGGTGGGGGATTTTAACAGTACACTTGCTCCAGAAGACAGGACCCTCATGGTCGCCGGAGGGATAGCAGTGGCGATCTCTGGAATGACCTGGCAAATGAGCATTACTTGGAGGACGTGGCACATTGCGGAAAGGGCACGAAGGGCGTGCTGTTCACCCGTTTTCAAGGCAGCAGCCACGCACGGCTAGACAGAGCATACGTTTCAGTTGAGCTTGTTCCGCTCCGTGAACACTAGTGTGAGCAGGTGTGCTTTAGCGACCACTTCCTCGTGACATTCGGGATAGGATCAAAAAGAAAAAAACCGGCGCCGATTTAATTGGCACAACTGGAAAATGAACTGCAAGCTCCTGACGACGAGGTGTTTAATGACAAGATGAACACGCGGATTGAAAATTTAGGGAACATCTGCGGGAGTGAGATGACCGGAGAATGGGAAGAATTTAAACGAGCAGTTAAAATTGACGCCCTAGAAAGATCAACACTCTTAGTACGACAAAGAAAAAGAGAAAAAGCAGCTGCGCTCGACTTTAAAGGAGCTTGATTATTTATTAACTGTATTAATGAACAAGTCTTCACCAAGATAGAAGAGTTTAAATACCCAGGGTTATTTATAAATGACATTAATAAAATAAAAAGCAAGCTGCAGCTCATAGATACTGTGCAGTACAGAGGTGCGATAATACGTGCCCGGGCAGAAACGTTTCTCGCGGGTGAAGCACGCAAAAAACAAAAACAAAAACAAAAAAAACAAACATGAGCGTTAGTTACAGAAAAGAAATACGCACGCGCGAACGAAATAACTTAAATTAATTATCAGGATACCACGACGCGTGACCTTAGCATAATTGAGCTTGCATTTCTTGAATTCTACGAAAACGTACTGAGTCACAAAGCGCCAAAAGAAGAAGGTTTCACAGATAATTGTTTTGCCCCTTCTGCCAAAGATAAGTAGTGAAATAAAAGAATGGTTAGAACAGCCGATAGGTACGTCGGAAGTAGAAAGAGCCATTGATGATCTACAAAGCGGAAAATCACCGTGCCCTGATGGTTTGGGTGCTGCCTTTTGTTAAAAGTATAAAAAGATTTAGCTTGCTATTTTGCTACAAGTGTATCGCGAATGTGATGAAAACGAAGTTTTCCCGCCTTCGTTTTCGTTTGCTTACACAGTCCTTATCCCCAAAAGGGAAGGCACTATTAAACTCCGTAATGTGGCAAATTACCGGCCGATTACACTAGCTACTACGGACCATAAGATTCTAATAAAAATCCTCGCGAGAAGAATGCAATCGGTGATTGGAGATGTGGTGGGAGAACATCAAACGTGGGGTATAAAGGGACGTACGATTATGAGTACCATTCATGTTGTGCGTAACGTGTTGAAACTATGTGATGCTGATTTCCGGAAAGTTGGTCTGTTGCAAGCCGATCTTGAAAAATCTTTCCATCGAGTGTCCCATGATGTTCTTTTTTGCATTTTAAACCATGTTGTCGTGGGTAAAATCATTTTTGATGGAGTAAAGATGGCCTATAGTTACTGCATGACTAGTCTTTTAATTAACAAACAAGAAGCTAAGCGCATTTGTGTTTTATTATCCTTCTACAGCAAAGGTGCCCACTTTCCCCGTTGTTGTTCGCTATATTTTTTGAGCCCTACTACCTACGTGTCATAAAGATTACGCAGTGATTTGCGTACGCAGATTATTTGCGATTTTTTGTAGTGATAAAGAGAGCGTCTCAGCGGCTGTTCAGCTCCCTAGAGTGCCGGTTCGCAGCACAGGCTGTGCCCAAACAGCCTGTGCTGCGAACTGGGCATAATGCTTGGGGATCTGGCATGGCCACTGGAACGTGACTCCGCGTGTGTTCGAAACTATTCAGTGGTCCACAGAGACCGGTACTTGGAAGTGCGTTTGAACAATTACCGTGAAAGCAACGAGCTCTGGCGTAGCAAAACAGAGGAGATGAGTCTTAAAGCCGCGAATTGGGGTGGCAAGGATTTTTCTAACTTCGCACGGGCAACGGTGTGTAATTTATTCTTGTTGCGAAGATTTGCTACTTGTTACAGATTTTGCACTGCTCTCGTGTGCATTTGCAACGCATGCACCGTGTAATGGCCGTGCACATAAGGAAGTCTACGTGGGAAAGAACTGGACGAGAAAACCTTTTTCGCCGCGTGAAGTCGGGTGGTCTTAGCTTGTCGCATTTGTTCATACGACAGCTGGTTTCGCAGTTTTTCTTTTTTGCGAGACCAGGCTCACCCTTCTTTGAGAACTGTCATTCAAGTACTGTTGTTTAGAGAGCTACCCGAGTTCATTGTTTCGACGTGTGACACATGTGAAGGCAAAGTAACGGGCTTCCTTGGAGAGGTTGTTTGTTCATACCAATTTCTTTGTGCGCGATTTTCAAGAGAGTACCTACTCTGTCACACGAAAGCGTCTGGCGCGAGATCTCTGTTGAATGCCTGTTTCCCGTCCCACTGTATCGCTCGCTGTTTTCTGACAGTACTGACCGTGATGTGCTTTTTCGCGTGAAAAGAATGCTAGTTCCCGGATCCTGTGAAATTATTTTAACTTAAACTACATACCAACATGCTGCCAGTAAGTAAAGACATGGTTAGCGAAAAAAGGCATGTTTGTACCATGGGGCGAGGATTGTTTTTCTGTGCAAGAGACCAGAGACTGTGGAGCACGTGTTCCTGGACTGCTAAGATGCTATCCTGTTCTGGGATGTGCTCCAGCCTCCAACGCACCTTCAAAAAAGACCTACCGCTCTCGTCTCGTGGAATGCGTTTCTTGTCGGTGGAGGGGACGCCTTTCCTATATGACGTCGTATTTTTACTGGGCCTGTATGCCATTAGGAGATGTAGGATGGCAGTTTCGTCATGCGTATCTGGATGCCTGTCCAGTACGGTATTATTTCATTGAAAATGTGAACTCGATAGGAGCTGTGTACCAGAAAATATGTCTGGAACTAGAGTGGTTGCCGGCCTTTTTGAAGCTGTCGATGATCAGAGAATTTTAACAATTTTCACCACCTCTCAAAACCTTGCAGGCGGCGTTTTATCGTCGTCTTCACTCGTCGTCAATATATTATTGTACATGTTCAAGTGAAATGTATCGTGCATTGGAACCTTGTTAACTGTCAAAATCTTGCAATAAAGAAAAAAAAAAGGACGGTGGCCGAGTGGGCTAGCGCACCACCAGCTCGGAGCACGTGGAGCCAAAGCTCGCGCTGCCGAACCCAGGATCCTGGGTTCAATCCCCACCCCTGCCCGTTTCGATCTGGATGAGCATCGTACCGGCGTGCGGTCGTGTATCACTACTGCGTGGTGCACGTTAAAGATCACCAGGCTAGCGGAACCAACGACCTCGCTGTATAAATATCCACACAACCCCAGTTATAATGAACCATTTCCTTGTATACCGAGTTTGCTATCGACCCCAGTGGCGAAACAAGCGTCTTCGTACGACCCACCACATGCTGTCTTAGTGCTTGAAGGCACTGTAATTAATTCTACTGTTTTAAACTACGCAAGAAAAACAATATAATTGAAGAGATCCGTGGAGAAGGGCATGATTGATAAGTTGATTGCATACACAGTGTCAAAGATGCTTATATTGGCGAGAAAACGCTTCCAGTACGATGATGCTCCATAGTGATCTTGGCGCGACTGGTTTAGAGCGACCCTATGGAAGCTTCGAAGATTTGACTGGACCGGGATGGCGATTTCCATGGCAACGTAGGAAGATTAGCGGATAGCATTGCGAGGTTTCGGTCGTCTGCAAGTTAGTATCAGTTTATCTCCGGCTAGCAGGTTGGTGAGGGGCAATGGCTCTACTTTCCCAGGCTCCAGTGACTTCCGGTAGGACAATGGAAGTTAGGAATGGCGGCTGTAGTCTGGCGCGTATGCAAAGCGTCTCAGAGACGCTTTGCACGCTGCAAACTATGCAAACTGGTCAAGACAAATGGAGGAGTCGACAAAGAAGCGAAAGCGCAAATCGTTTGGAAACTATCGCTGAGCCTGCTATACAGTATTCCTTACGTAGTGCTGGAAATGCGAGGATGCGCGTGAGGTACTTTTAAATTCTCGCTGACTTGCGGTGAATGTTAATTCTGAGTAGGAACTCTGAGAATCACTAGGAAAAGTATAATTGCAGAGGGGGTGGAAGACCCGAATGCTGTCTCTCCGGGGTAATGCCACTGCACAAATGTCGCAGGGAATCAGGATTTCCTTGTTATTCATTTGATGGCAGTAAAATTCATATACTGCTAAATGCTTGACTAATAAATAGAGGACCTTACGCACACACCGTAGATAGTACTTAATGAAAACAATGTTCTTTCTTGGTATTTGAATTTTTTGCCTGGTGCTTAGAGATTCATCACTGGGCAGCTGGTGAAAAGACACGCCAGCAGTCTGCTCCATGCTTGAATGGCAGTTCGGAACAGAACTGTGGTCCATCGCTGAGGCAACCGTTGAGCAGGAGTGTAGATCTGCGTCTATAGCTGGCAGTGTTAGAGGTAACGCGTTACTAGTAACGACGTTACTGGTAACGCGTTACATTTTTGGCTAACGCAGTAACGTGCGCGTTAGTATTCTGAATGACTAACGAGTAAAGTATTTTCGTTACTTTTTTACGGTATCGGCTATCATATTACGTTACTCGTTACTCGTTACTTTTGTCCGAAACTGGTGAAATACATTAGGTATTTGGGAAAAGATCACGACGCCTGATTTAACGTTTAGAATAGCAATCTTGTGCATAAAACTGGAGACGTTAGGGGAACTAAATTTAGGTCACTAAGGTCAATGGAGGATCTAGCTTCTATGCTCGAGGGGCAACTACTTGCGCTCGAGCACGCAATGCCCAGGCAATGCCGTATCTTGCTGCTAAGACTTCTGAAAATTCGATTTCCTAAAACGGTGGGTTTTCCACTTATCAGTCCATCTATTCGCCCATCCATCTCAAAATCCTGCACAAGCTTATCGCTGCACGGACCAGCATCCGTCACAGTAGACTTAAAAAAAACAAACAAAAAAAAACTCACTTCTCGAAGGCGAAAAAGCCTTCGGCCACCAGCTAATTCCATTCGTCCTCCCTTTTTTTTTTCATAGTGTCACCATTTACAAGGCTTCAACGAACGACTGCGTTACAGCCACCTCCCCCTCCCCACCCTCCTCTTCCCCCTCTGCTTGTGCAGCAGAGGTGGACAGCGGGGGGGAGGGGGGGGGGGGCGGGGGAAAAAGACATCCGTTCACAACAGTGGACAAACTAGTGGCGAAGCGATTGCTCGTTTCTCTGGTTACAAAAAAAAAAAAAATAAACGCCCTTGTGAAACAGCCATCGCTGCCTGAAATGTTCCTGACCCACTTTTGACACAGAAGAATCTTTCGCTTGATTAGTCTTTAATTCCCTAAGGTCATAATAAAAAATTAAAAAAAGTATTAACCTGCAAAGAGAACTTACAACACGAAACCTTTTCTTTTTCCCCGAAAACTAAGAGCTACTGCTGGTAAGAGGCAGCAAGTGATTATAACCAATGTAACTGGGTAAACGGTGTCCTGTTCCACATAGTGAAGTAAATCAGTCTCTGGTAATAGTATGACTCTGACTGTTTACTAAAACCGGCCGTAAGATGAGGGGTGTTGGTTGGCTGGTTGTGTTCCAGCAGTCCCCGTTTCCATGCTGTAGTTATAAAAGCCGATTGACTACCATCTCCGACTCACAAACCTGCCAACCGACAATGACGTATTTCATCGGTCTAAAATGGTTGCCCGTCGGCCACATCATCGAAAGACTTCTTTTTCAAGTTCCACACGGAAGTGCTTCCCGTTAAAGGTGGCAGGCAGGCCACGGGTTTCTTTGGTGCCGTGGTCACACAATTGTGATTTATCTGGTAAAGAAGAAAACGCTCGAGCATGTGTTTATTTTTTGTTCCAATGCAGAAATATGTTGGGCCGAACTACAGTCTTTTTTTGATCTGGGCTTGCAAATTAGTTGGTGTACTTTGAAATTCCTAAGGCGGCAACGAACAAAGGACGCTGACTGATCTAACTGAGATAATCATGGTTTTAGGCCTACGTGCGCTATGGCGTGTCAAAAGTAGACATGACAGAGTGCATATGAAGCCTAAACCTGCGTGGCAACACTTTGCTAGCAAATGAACTGGACTATCAGAACTTTAGAACCAGTTGAAATAGAAAAGTTCTGAGGAGACGCTCTAGTGAAAGGTCAGAAGGTAGCACTAAATTTTTTATGCTTCAGGAAGTACTATCGTCGCTTTCGCCGTGCCTCACTCTACTATATTTTAAAGATCTTTGAGTGTAATCAAATCCAGTGCCGAGTCTTACTGCTCTCTTTAACAATGTTGTAACCGTTAACTGATTACTTTGCACCTGGGTCATTTAAGCAATGTCTAACTTATGTAACGTTCTTTTTCTGCTCTAACATATGTATTTACCTCATTTTCTTCATTCTTGCTACTTATGTTTTAACCTGTCAATAAACGTCTGCTTAAAAAAAAAAAAGGGAGGGAGTGGCCGAGTGGGCTAACGCGTCTCACCTCGGAGCGTGGAGCGAAAAGCTTGCGCTGGGAACCTCCTGGGTTCGATCCCCGCCGCCCCCGCCAGTTTCGATCTGAATGGTTTGTACCAGCACGCGTTCGTGTGATCACTACTGCGTGATACACGTTAAAAACCCCAGGTTAGCGGTTGTACTGCACTGGCTAAATTTCTCATCTAATCTAGAGACCGATAACCCGTTGAGGCGTATTAAAAACATACAGAGCAAACCAATATTTTTTTTTAATCTCTGACTCATTCTGCGTGTAAGATGAACATGAATAACGAAACTTCGTCGCCAAGGCCAGGACTGAATGAAATGTATAAAAAAAAAGGGACGGAATCAGGTAATTTACGGTTTCAATGCATACTCTGCATGCCTAAATTAAGCTGCTTCGCGCATCAAAACACTATGAAACCCCTCTGTAACGTTTATCTTTATCGAAACTTGTTAAGGAGGCTTATCATACATCTCTGCCAAAGATATGTACTCAAACACAAAAGTAACGTAAAAGTAGCGTTCGTTATTTTTGAAAGTAACGTAGCTCCATTTAAAGCGCAGTAAGGTAGCGGTATATCGTTACATTTGTAAAAAGTAACGTAGTCTCATAACGCGTTAATTTTTAGCAAACTAACGAGTAACGCTATTTCGTTACTTTTTCTCGGTAACGGGAACAATACTGATAGTGGTATTCAGTGGCGGCCACAACTGGGCCCCTTACTGCTGATTACTTGGGACGCATAAGTAGCAGATTGATCTGAGCATGCGTTGTGAAGTAACCTATAGTTGGCTTGGTGTTTTGTGTTTAAGGCATATTGTGTTTAATATTGTGTTTAAGGGCATGGTTTCAATGAGAAAATTGCTCAGCACCATCGAAAAACACTAAATAAAAAAAATTGCAGGACGATTGAAGGCCCGGAAGTATTTACGGATTTCTGAAAAACCGCACAACTTCGACGAGTTTTTAAGTTTCGGTTTGCTATCGGAGAAATCTCGACCCCGACGGCACCGCGCCCCGTGGAGAAATAGAGCAACAAACCTCTGCTGCGCTGTCATCGCGCGACGCAGCAGAGGCTGGTTGCACGATTTCTCCACGGGACGTGGTGCCGTCGGGGTCGAGATGCGCTCCGATAGCAAACCGAAACTTAAAACCCCGTCGAATTTGTGCGGTTTTTGAGAAACCGTAAAATGCTGGGCGTCCCTTCTATCGCTCTGCATTTTGTTGATTTAGTGTTTTTTTATGATGCTGAGCAATTTTCTAATTGAAACCAAGCCCTTAAACAGAATATTAAAAACGTTAATTATGCGAAAATCATTAGCAGTCTAATTATCCCGAACTTTAATAATTTTGCTAAATGGGCCCCTGGCCCAGGACGAAAACGACACAAGCCTTTTTTTTTGTTGCGACGCGTAGTTTTCGCAATATCGAATTTGTTCACCTTTCGTGAAACACCCTGTATATTGTCATTTTAAATATGAATACAATTTTGTTTTTTAACGTGAGTAAACCAACCTTTGTGCACCTTTAGTTGAGTTGTAAAGTATACGAAGAAGTTTCGATCGGCAAATTTAATAACGCGGGCAGAGTTGGCATCGGTCGGGTGTGAAGACAAGATTTCTCCAGTTGCCCTAAACGCAGACGACGAAAACAATTTCCAATGTAGATTTGAGTACTTTCGGACATCGGCATGCAGTGCAAAAACATGTTGCGTTCACCCGTTTATTGTAGCAAGACCTGAGAGTAGGCATGCGTTAGAATGCACCTCTCCCTGCGTGTGAACAGAGTTTCGTAAGAAAGGACTGCGTTGCTAGCGGGAGCTCCTGCGGTCGCTTAGACTATGGATTCAGCACGCGCCCACAAGGCTCGCTATCCTTAGCGTACGCTCTACTAAACGTTCCAGTATCTTGAACGAGGTGCATTTGCAGACTCTGCATCACTCGACTTAGGCAAATAAAACACACCACAACGCGTGCAGAACTTTGACTTTTCGGTAATGTTTTCCATTACTGATCTTTTCGCCAAACCAGCAGGTTGTTTACTGCGTACACATTTTATAAGCGTCGGATGCTACCTGCAACGATACACATGCGCACGGAGGAATATGCCACGTCTGTTATGTACGCGCCTCGCGAATTTAGCTACCTATCAAGTACACTTTTTATTTTTCCGTAGTTGAAAAAAAAAAAAAAGTATATAGCGCGTGCTCGGTTGCTTCGCCATCGCGTTCCTCATTTATCCCATTTATTAGCGAGGACTTGGTTTATCCTTTCCTTGTTTCGAGTTGTTGTTTTGACGTTCTCACAGGTATGCCATTCAGTTTGTCCTTGCAAAGCATGTGAGCCTTGCCGCAGACCCGCAAGTTACGAATGAGGAAAGAGAGTTACTCCAGAGAAGCCTTAAAAAGGCAAGAGCAATTTTTTATTGTCAATAAAAGATTGCTTACCTCGTGTGGCACAGGTTGGTGAGAACGTTATTTTTCAAGTTTGTTTGAACTCTCTGCACCTAGAATTCTCTAAACAAATGATATTTTATTAATCACAAAGGAAAAGCAACATATAAAGATAAAGACAACAAAATATTTATTGCGACAAGCCAAAATTTTTTACATTTGTCACCATCTGGACTAGTCGCCTTTTCAAAAAACACTCCTGTTCAGCTACAAAGTCATCCGTAACAAAATAACTGATGCACATTTGACTCCTTTCACTAACGTAATATGCTCGCGGTAACATACAATCCTTATTATTTTAGCAACACCCCAGTCTATCACGAATTGTTCTCCACTCGACCTACTCAATGCGAGCTAAGAGCGAGCGAGTAAGTTCCTATTATTAGATACGTGTGAAAAGACGTATCAAAGTTTCTTTGTGCCCGTAATTTAGTTCCGTCTCTGTCTCATCTCATGGTCGTATTATGTAATATACATAAAAAACTGAAAGAGGCAGGTAATGCAATTTAGAGTTTTGCCATGACTTACCTCCCTATGTCTTCTTGGAGGCAGTCTACATTTTTCCGATCCATTCGGTGAAACCATTGTCTTCGTCGCTGAAGATTTTGTTTTTTCCTGTCGGGACGGCAAAAGCTTCTTTGCTTTCGCAGCACAGTTTGAGCAATCCACAGCGCAGCACGATGGCAATGAATTGCAACCAAAACCGTGATAAATAAAAAAAAAACACAACTCACGTACGTGCCGTAAGCACGAAGCCACCGCGACGGCCTCGCACAAAGATGGCGTCGGTTTATAGCAGACCACCGAATTGCGCGGTATCATGAACAGATAATGGTCACGTGTCGCCACCGATTCTAATTGAAGCGAGGGGAAAGATAACTTTTGAGATGGAAGGGGCATGGTCGAGGAGAAATTTCTCTTCCCCATTTCAGACAATGATTTGCGCTACATTTCAGTATATAGGGACCTTACCTCAATCCTCTTGTATTAGGCTCACCGCATCGGTGCAGGGCCTGGCATATTATAAATCGACTGCTGATCCCTCACCCAGCTTAACCGCACGTTTCTGCCTAGCCCACTTTATTTTCAGGACATTGAAAAATAATCGACTCCATTAGGACAAGTGTGAGGGCGCTGGGATTGAATCTGATGCAGACCTCATACATCTGTTAAGCCAATCCCCCACTTGGACCGTGCCCCTGCTTGTTTTGACATGGGTAGGCATTGTACAGGTAAAGGGGCCTAGAATGGGGTGGTGGGCTTACCGCGCCCGCTTGCTGAGGCGGTTCACTGTCTAAATTGAGAAATGACGCTCCGGTGAACGTCTCCTCAAGCTTTTTTGCGCACTTCTGTGATCGCGTCCTTATCATCACGTGTGTACATCGGTGTTTCCTTCGTTATCTAGCTGGGTAGTTTCGGAAAAATCATTGAAACCTTAGACTGAAAGCATTAGTTTCCCACGCTGAACGCGTAGCTCTTCACCATTCATGACGCGCACGTAATGTATAAGCAGGTACCGTGGCCAAAATTTAATTCGCACAGAGCAGAGGTTTCATCCAGCGCCTTATCAGCTCAATGCAAGGTCTTACTTATCTCACCGTTTTTGCCGCTGCTCATCTTGGGTACGCCGAACAAAGACACCGTTGTGGCATCCTTCACGAGAGCGTATCATGTTCTACATGCCAGGTTCAAAACAATAGTTTGGGCCGACAATTGGGCAATTTTGAATTTGTGCTAAGAACAAAACGAGCGACATCAGTAATCACAGTGACCACATGTAAAAGGCACGCACACGAGCACACACTAACTGCAGTTACTAACTTAACGTCAGCAGCAAAGCCGAACGCAAACACACGCAGCCAGGCGTAGACGGGATGCGGGCTCTTCACGAAGTGTCGACGGCAGCGCTGCCGTCGGCTTGCGACTAAACCGCCTCACCTCGAAGCGAGATTGAGAGATGGCGGTGAGCTCACTACACTATTCTAGGTCGTTTGAAGTACAGGCGTGCGGTTGTGTAATCGGTGCAGCTTGGTGCGCGTTACAGACCAAGCTCAATTATTTCCCCTCATTCAGTACCTATAGGCTCTGTATGAGACAACATTACTATAGTTGATTGCAAGCTAAGAAAAAACCGGAAATGCCTCTCAGAGGAAAATGTATTCCTACGCCGAGAAACGCCAGCCAATCGTTTTCATGACGTCACGATTCCGTGGACCAATCGCGATCCTTTTGAAAAAAAAAGCTCAACATGGCTGCTGGCCTTAGCAACGCGACGCTAGTTTCTCGTGACAATTATTCTGCTTTTTTGCACCGTGTTTTACGTGCCCGAGGTTACGCCACGAAATCTTAATGGTATCGGCTTGCGTTTGCAGCAGTTTTTGCGCGACAACGTGAGAATCCAGCGACGCTATCGCCAACGAAAATTTCGAAGCGGGCGCGAGGCTTAGCACTGCTGAGAGGTGAGAAGCTACGCCGGACGTCGTCTGCTTCGTTGGATTTCTGTCGCCTCTGCCCCACGTTGCACCTCAACATAGCACCGGCACCGCTGCTTCAATTCGCTGTGGTTTCCGCGGGTGAGCTGAGATTGCCGTGCACCTCAGTGGGATCCATGACGGAAGACAAAGAGAGCGGGGCGTAGGGTGCCTACATGTCTGTCTGTCTCAGGGTGAAGACATCCATTGTTGCACTGAATGTTCAGCGCGTGACGCTCTCGCGCACTCGTTGCGTGACCTGGGCGCTAAAATGGCATCTATGCATTAGCCAAAGCTACGCGCTCGAGCTGATTGACACCGGATTGCGCGTACTTCAAAATGCATAAAAAAACGATTGGGCGTAAAAATGGCTGAGATGTCACCACTCAAGCAAAAGCGCGCGTTTGTATGAAGGCACTCTAGCGGGGCGTGGTGGTGGTGTCGATGACTTGGGAGGGTGCCGATTTGTCAAAACCCGAAAAGTATAATTATTCTTGTTTTCTATTCATCCAACAAAATAAAGGCACACATTTCGTGCGCAAAGCCCACAAAACTAAGTAAATCACTAAATATTTATTATTTGCAGGAACTATAAGCGCTTTGTTATTTATAATTTTGGCGAGAGAAAGGTTGGTTTTGTTTTCGCCGCTTTCCCTCAATCGAAGGCGCTGGAAGACGGTATGTTAGACAGTATCTTGGACAGAAAATGAATTGGGAAGACGGTACATTGGACATGACTTTCTTTCTTTACTAAACAGCGATTTCGTTGACAAAAACGTATTCTAACTTATTTAAACGTCCTGAATGAATTAAATAAATATTGTAGTAGTTTAAGACACGTTTACTGGAGGAAGAAAAAGCAACGTTGCTAGCGAACTACTTTCTCGACGGCGGAGGCACTTCAGATGGGCGCAATGCGCTTGTGGGTGGAGCTAAAAGATTGTTCTTAGGTTGCATCCGACTATAGATTCTCTCAGTTGTGGAACTCACGCGAAGGCAACCAGCACCCCTTACTCACTTCAGTCCACATCCAGTAAAATTCCGTGATAAAATTCACGCTTACAAATACCGCCAACCATTGTTGTGGAATGAACAGAGACACATGCAACGAGCGGGTGCTCTGCCGCCATTTACTTCCAAGGGATGCTCATTTCACTGCTGCGCTGCTATGTGCCTCCAAGGTCCACTTGAGAAACAGGCCTCATGCACTGGCGCAGTTGACTACTTGCAAGACCAAGGCAAACACATCGAGGGCTTAAGCTTCCCGCAGAGCCGGCCTTCCGTCGTTCGAAGTGCCATCTAGATTTTTGTTTCCAAACTATCGGTTCCATGGAATAAAGCCCCTCGATGCGTTTGCCTTTTTATTTCTACTAGCATCAAATGCGCGAGCGCACAAGGCCCGTGTATCAAGCGGCCCTTGGAAGGAAATGGCGGTATAGCACTGAATTGAGCATTGAATACACCGATTTCACCCGCCAGTTTGGGTACGCCACCGCCGCCGCAATGCATTCAGGAAACTAGATTCACTAAATAAGCTGTGCTTAGAGTATCGGCACTTTGTTTCCCGACATTGTTGTGGGCGCCGCCATTTTGGTGCTTGTGCTGAGCAGACGCAACTGCCGATCGCAATTCTTCAACATTCTTTCGGAATGAAAGTTTTCAGGGCGGTCTTCCATTCGAGTGGGAGGGGTGCCTCAACAAGCCAGATCAAGTTGATGAAAGCGAGGAGGGTTGTGTAGGCGGGGCCGGGAAGATTGGCAAGCAGTTTACAATTATCATGTCCCGGCCCGGTGCCGTTCCTCGTTTTCTTTTAGCCAGGGCCGCCTTCAGGTCGTGCAGCTGGGACGGCTGATCCCGCTCCGCGTTCTCTGAACCTGCATACGAGTAAGCGGGTTCTCGGGGGTCCTGTTGGGTGCAAATGCACTGGACGCGTTATGTGCACGCTTATTTTAAGGTATCTGCATCGAAGCTATGAATAGCTCGTTGGAGATGTTTTTGTGACTCGGCGCGGGTTGAGTCCGGTAAATTAGGGCGCGGAAAAGGCGCCATGGGCTCCGGCTGGATATTTGTGTCGCCGCTGTTTTACAGCGGTCCACCCAGTTCGAGTCGGCGAGTTGGGCCGCGTACTCTGCCACTCGCTGGGTGAGCTCGGCGATACGAATTTTGGGCTTTTTATTATGTTTTTTGCGGCGCCACCCGCGGAGGAGTCTGTGCCGCACCTCCCAGAGGTGCAGAAGGTGGTTATCCACCTCCGGCTTTACCTCCGAGAGTTGAATATGGGTTTCCGTTAAACGGAGGTGTGTAACCAATCCTTGTGCCCATGTGTGGTATCCTTGTTCGTGGATAGAGGCCGAATGGATGTATCTTTGCTGGAACTTATTCCAGTTGGGGACCCGAGCTTGTGCGTTGGGTCTTGCCAATGATTTAGTCAAATATTATGTAAGCCAATATTGGCAACTCCCGCGGAGCGCGGGCGAAAAGGGATTGCAGCACCCCTGGCGAGCTCAGAGTCTCCACTAGCAGAAAACATTTCCTCAATGCATTGGTTTTGCCTATCTCCGTGAGAGCTGACCAATGAAAAAAAAATTGTCACGGGTATTCGCTGCTTTGAATGTTAAAAAATAGGTGCAACCTTATGAGTGAAAGACATTTTCTTCGCGTGGGAAATATGTTAAAGTTTTCTGGGTGCAATATTAGGGCTCTCGTGAAGAAAACATTTTGTCACAACTTATGTAAACCAAGCAAAACACGAATGTACCTCCCCATTGTTTTTTTAAGAAGGGCAATGTACAAAATATTCAGAACATAGCTGCGTTTCTACTTTACTGTTCTTATCAATCAATTCGTTTTGTTGTTGCAATTCCCATTTCATGGGAATGTCTTGATTATAACCGTTTTGTCGATTAGGCGAGCTGGCTAATCCCGTTAAGATCGTCTCCGGATGAAGAAGCAAAAGGCAATTTCGAACCACGTACGTTACTGCGATGTCAGTATGCTCTGGAAGAAGTCGATTGTGCACCTGCAAATTTGGCGCTATTACTAAATTAATAAAAGCGGAGTTACAGAAAAAACAGACTTCTCGCGCGGCAAAAGAAAAAAGAGGAGAGCGTTGTAGTGCAAATAAAGATGATACGTGGCAAAAATTCCTATTGTTAGCGCCGAGACAACTAAATCTTCTGCGTTTTTTATAAAAGCCGGCACCCGTTGGACCGTTTGCAACTCCTTCCATTGTCAAATTTCACTCTCTTTTGTATGTATGAGGCGACGCTACGCAACACCTCCTAGAAGAAAGGCCAGAGCGCTCCGAGTCGTTACGTCGCAATGGCGGAGGAAGGAAGTCCATCGCGCAACTACGTGAGAAAAAGTTCTGGGCATCGACGTAAAAAAAAAAAAAAAAAAAAAAAATCATTTTTCTCGAGTGTCGCGGGGTGTTGTGAGCGTTTATCTGACATTAATATATGTTTTAAAAGCGCAATATTGTACAATTTATTATATATAATATAAACATAATATACAACGCGCTACCAAGGTTGAAAGTACCAATTTTTTATATTTATGATTATCCCCGTAACCGCGGGACTACGTGCAATCCCGCAGATCACCACACTTTTCGAATGACCGGTCCGCAGGGATGTTTTCTTCCCTCGTATAGGCTCCGATTCTGGTAAATTTACGTTGTGTGTGAGCTGCTGACTGTGTTAAAAGGAACGCTGAGACTTTCAGATTAGAAGGGAACCGAAAAAAAAAGATCCAGTAATCGTCGCAGGGAGCGCACGCGAGCAAGCGATGGGTCGACGACGTTAAGCGTCCCACACTGCGGCTGCTGCTCTCGTGTGTGTGTGTGTGTGGTTCTTTCGATCCTCGTACCCATTGTATTTTTGTCGTCACCGCAGTCTCCGGTAGTTTTTTTTTGCGTTCGCTTGATACTACGGCATTTACGTGGATTCGCGGAACAAGTCCTGCTACGGTTTGAGTGACGTGTAGCAACTAGTCAACGATGACACTGGTCGATTATCGATAGGCCTCTCGACAGAGAGACCTAAAGTTCGTGTTCAAATGTATTCGTCACGGATATTGTGGGACGTATGGATACGATCGACAGGTGAGAAACCACTTATTTACGGGCTTTCTTGGTCATGTGGGATGCGAGTAAAGTGCTGCGGTCGGGTTGTTTTTTTTGTTTTTCGTAATAGAATGGCATCTTGTTCGATCGTTATCCGTGTGCGGTTGCTTCGACATTTGTAAATCTGGGCGGTAATATTCTAGTTTGTACTGGAAGGTGAATAACAAGTTTGTGTGGTTATAAAAAGTGCGTTGTTTTTGCTTATGTGTTTATTTATACTAATGTTATTTTATTGCTTTTACCGCTTTTATACTAGAATCTTAACTGTATTAAGGTAATAGTTTTATTGTATACAAATAAGATATTTTTTCTAAGGCAGCTCGAGCCCATAAGGAGAAGTAAGTTAGTTGACTGTCCACACGGATAAGTTCATATATTTTCATTAAATGATATGGGACTTAATCAGCTCGCGGTGTTGAGTGATTATACGATCGTCGCAAGCTGATTTGTTGACCCCATAATGTATTCGATCGAAATTACATTACTTTTGCCATCTGGCCGGGGTGTGATGCAAGAATTCAGTGACTGCACGCGATAACATCGCTTACATGAACGTAAGTGACATTCGTCTAGCCGTGTCCGCGTTGACTACGTCTACCATATTTTTAACTGTGATCTGTTTTGCTGTGTCCAATCACTGCGTGTCTCGCCATTTTGTCGAAGTATTTATGTGTAAAATATGCATTCCTACAGGAATAATTGCGTGACTCAATGTTTTCTCTTATACGACTACCATTTCATACCGATTATTTAGCGGTGTAATATTTTGACCGTGTAATAAAATATTTTCGAGACCCCTTGATATATGTTCAGCTTTCATTTTAGCTAATAAGACACGCGTATGTGGCTAAAAGCACGTTACGACGGTCGATCCACGCGCGTTGCCTTCGCTTTGACGCGCGCCCCCGATGGCCTTCCTTCGCGACGTCACGAGAAGAGCGCTCTGGCCTTTTCTTCTAGGAGGTGTTGCGCTACGCCGGCGCGGTCTCGCTTCCTCCTGCTTTTATGTCCTGCTTTTTTTTTTGTTACTTTTTCTTCTCTTTTTTGTTTGCTTGACGTTGAAATCATCGCGTATTTTGCTTTGCCTTCTTTGGCTAGTTTTTACTGTCTTTCCTTCACTTCGGCGCTTACTATAGCACCAGTTCGTCTGCTCGTCTGCTACGATATATGCTCGGTCAGAGGGCAGTCGGCCACTTTGTTGTTGTTTTTGTTTTCTACCACTGTCGTCTTCGATAAGCTCCTATTTTCGCCTTCGATTGAGTTTCTAATCCGAAATATTCATATATGCGTTTTGATAGTTATTAAATATACTAAAGACTATAAGCTCGTTATTCATTTCTGTTCGGATTTTATTTGTATAAGCGGGCATATCTGCTATGGGTCATGATTCGTTGATCAACCGGCCGCCTTCGGGAGATGGCTGGTATGTCATGTTCTGTCTACCACCGCAAAAACCAGTTTTTGCGATTTGGTGGAAAATCCTTCTTCCGTTTCCCAAAGACCGAACAAATGTGAGTAATTAAGTTAGTGCAGCATTCAAATTAAAGTGGAAGAGCTATCCGAGTCTGGTTTCAAAATCGCCACTGACGCTTCAACAGACGCTTATGACAACACCTCGGATACCACGGAAAACCTCACGGACGACAAACCAGATGCGTAACTGAACACTCAGTCCTATGCAGCCGGGTGGGCAGCCAGTCAGATTTGACATCATGCTTGCCAAGTCCAACTGCAATCAGAAACATGAAAACCTCGAAAGACATTCTGTTGAAGAACAAGAACTATTCGCATCCGAAACTTACACCACCCTTCGCCTTAGCTTGACGCCTAGCCGGTAACATTAGCCGAGCCTCGACACACATTTCACCGATGTATTGCACCAGAGAAGAGTTCAGCTGAAAGCGGACTTGAGGCCGCTGATCACCGCTCGAAACAAAGGCACGATGTGCAAAGCTTGCCTGGACACGTACTTCAACAAGTACTTGAATGTATTTTTGAACTGCTTCGTCGAGCGAGCAAATAAAAAAATCCTGCCAAGATCACTGGGAAAAGAAATGCGGAAGGAAAAAAAAAGGTCACACACTACTTGCAGGTACCGGATTGGAGCGTGCGACTCTTATTTACCGGTCAGTGTGAGCTGGACTACATTATTCCTTTCTCCTATTTTGTTTTTAGGTCTTACCAACGCCGCGAAAGCAAATAAGCACACGTGTAGTAAGCAGCTTAAAAAAAAAAGAAGCTCTTTTCTTTTTCGATTAGTTTCGTCGTGTTGCTTCCGCTTTGTTTGTTGTGGACTCAACACCCTTTGAAATAGGGGGTGTATAGAAGTATACCTCTTGTTCTATATGTAACTCCCCAAAATTACATTTGGACGTTCAGTCCGCTGACATCGAGGTAGCGATACCAACTTTTACGAGCGGCTTGATAGCTGTTGGATATAACGTATTAAATAGCTAATGTGCGTACCAGAGACTATAGAAAAAAAAAAAACACTAGGGTTTTGCAGCGGGGCCAAAAAAACCTTGATTGTCTTAATACATACATTAGCTATTTTATTAAGTTGTATAGGTCGACTATCAAGCCGCTCCTGAAAGTTGGTATCGTCGGTTCGACGTCTGGGGACTGAATGTCGACTTGTTGTTTTGGGGAGTTACATATGGGAGAAGGGGTGTACCTTATACACCCCCTATTTCTTAGAGTGAACACCGACGGCGAAAACCACGTGCGCTACGATCGTCGTCGTTGAAGGAGCTTCTTTGTTGGTGATTTCTATCTTTGTATCGTCTGCTAACGTCTTTGTTTTATTCGCCGTTGTTTGCGACTGTTCCCCATTTTTTTTTCTGGGATGAGGTCCCCATCTTCCCTGCAAAGTTCAGAAAGTGTTTGCACGATCATTTTTTGTCGTTACATTTTGTTTTTGTTATGCTGCAGCGGCCGGTGCTCTTGCTCTGGTAATCTTAATGTGTTGTTTGCGGACGTTTTAATGATCACCTATTCAGGTAAGAAACTGTAATAACGCTGTTTGTAACGGATCAACAATAACCTCTTACGACGCAGTTCGAGTAGCTAAACGCTTTTTTTTCCGCTTCCCAGATTACTCTTCAAACGCGTGTGGTCCCCAGAGTGGCGTTGCGTTTGAGACTGTCTTTGTTTCTGCGAGCCTTGTTATTTGATTGTCGTTGCCGTTGCGATCAGTGGATTCCGCTTTGCAAGCGGACTGACCGTAATGAATTGTTTCAGCTGTTGAGGTGACGAAACGGGGCTCGTAAAGCTCGACGACGTCGCGGAGCCTATACTTTTCCATTGCGTCGTCTGCTTCCGTAAACTCCGAGTCCGCTGGAGGCGCCATTGTCGCGTTCGCCGTCGCTCCAATCGGGTTTCGGAGGAGTTTCCAGTATTGGCTAAGCTATATGGTACTTGATTTAGTCCTTACGGTGGTATTGAGAAGGCAGTGGTCACTACCGAGAGTTTCCTCGGTGTTGGATCATTCTGCGTGTCTAATGGTTTCGCTAAAGGTACGGTCCGAACACGTATCCCGGGTCACGGAGTTACCAACCCGCATTGGATATGCATGGTCGGTGTGGAGAGTCAGGCCCAGCCTTTATGCAAGTTCCGCTAGCTTACGTCCCCGCTTCTCCTAACGCACGTACCCCCAGAGCGTACTGGGGTCGTTGAAATCGCCCACAATCACCAGGGAGTCCCTTCCCGCAGCCTTTAGAGCGCGGTTAAAGAGTGATGTGAACGTTACATTTTCCTGATGGAACAATAGATGTTGAGTATGTGGAGTGGTGCATCTTGTTTCTTGAGCTGAAGGAGTGTCACCATCACATGAAATACTGTAAACGACTTAATTTTCGCGGGCTCAAATTTCCGCGAATCGGGCCAAAGCTGAAAATTTGAAATTATTCGCGGGTTCTAATTTTCGCGAATCGAGTGTAGCTTCCGTAGCGTTCACACATTGCCCGAATTGTTCGCGGGACGTATTTTTCGCAAAGTGTCGGCGATTCGCGAAATTCGCGAAAATTAGGTCCTCGCTAAAATTTAGTCGTTTGCAGTATTCATTTTGAGGTTCCAAGTCGACGATTAGCCGTATAATTGTTATGCACACAGACGGAGGAAGAGGGGTCTTGCTGGAAGGTGATGTAATTTGTAAGAAAGCGCCGCTCCCTGGCTCCTGGAGGGCAACCACCACCGGAAGCGAGTCGATAGTTGAAAAGAAAAGTAGGAAATTTGTCCGCTTTGCGCGGAAGCGGGATCCGCGACAGTTCCACTGGATAATCTGGACGGGGGTGGGCGAATTGGTTCTTGGGGAGCGCCTGATCTTAGGGCTGCTCGCCATGGTGAGTTAGGCTAAGAGGGATGGTAGTGACGCTGCTCGGGCGCCAGCACTCGAGGGGGAAGGGGGCGTCCTCCAAACCGGAGAGCGAGCAGCTGCCGGCACGCTTGCCGGCAGCTGCTCGAGCCTGCCGCCAAGCTAATACATGCCAGTTGCTATGCCTAGAATACGTGAGTCCCCTTTGTTCCTATAATCCTTCGCTACCCATGATGTTGATATCCTGACTCATTTCAAAAGAAAGTTCGATT
Source organism: Ixodes persulcatus (assembly GCA_013358835.2). Lineage (NCBI taxonomy): Eukaryota > Metazoa > Arthropoda > Arachnida > Ixodida > Ixodidae > Ixodes > Ixodes persulcatus. The sequence continues at coordinate 114,930 of JABSTQ010009612.1, forward strand.
GCAGCAGCTATACGTTTTTTTTTTTTTTTTCACCTGATGGTGTATTGCAGGAAAGGCTAAAAGCGCGAGCTCCTTGTTCTAGGGCACATCTCGGCGGCACAAGCTCTCGTGCATTAAGGGCAGCTGCCAATGCTATGAGCTCGCGCTTCTAGGATTCGCCTCGGTACAACATAAGCTGAAACGGAATATAAGTCACTTCTTGAAAGTCATAAAGTCACCAACAGAATATGATTTTAAGCGAAGTCATCGCAAGTAAAGCACCTCCTTCTAAATCTTTTATTCTTATATTACCAGTTTACAACCTACTTGCCAAGTACCTTCGAATGTAATTCAATTACTTTTTCAATGTATTTGTGGTCTACTCAAGATAGTAGGAAAAGTAGCTTAAATACTACTCGAAATACATTTTCCAATGGGTATTGCTATTTAGTGCCTTTTCTAAAATACGTTTCTTGAGTATTTGGCACAGCATTAGAATTACAACGTTCTTCGGTAGACAAATGACGCCTTAAAACGGGAAATAGTACTCAACGTAACCTGCTCTGCGCCGGAGTAACAGCCTTGCTACGTAGCCTTCAGAGGGCATTTTTATCGTCTCTACACCAAAAGACAATGTCCGCCTCCAAACCTGAAACACCAATATCTTTGAGGGGCGATTCGGACACTAGGCCATCCTTACGCGAGCTTCATTCTAAAATCTGTTTTAGCAAGGGAGTGCTGGAACATCTATGTCATTAAGTACTTTAGCAAACCGTTACCATGTGCCGCGATCCGCACTGTTGGAGCCCTTGAAACATGCTTTTAAGCGCGCGTCCCTGGGTCATGGTATCAATCTGGGCGCGCGCTTAAACGCATGCTTCAAAGGCTCCAGTAGTGCGGTACGGGGAATACGGTAACGGTTTGCTAAAAGTTCCTTTGGGCCAAGGCACCGAAATATTGCTCTTTGGGAAGGCGGCAACGTGTAATAGGTCGTCCCTCAGTCAAATTGCTTAGTATTGGTTTTCAATCGCCGCGTGGTACGGTTCCCATGAAGGCCCTAGATCATTCTCATAGCGGGAGAGCGTTACCGGAAATAAGTTCAATCGCTAAAAGAGCGATTAGCAGCAGCTTGCAGCTGAGTACTGCTAACCACTATCGATGTCAGATAATCCCAGCATATGTTAAACTAAGAATGACTCGCCGCGGACAGTCACGTGCTGCTACAGGCCATCGTCGGTGGCAAGACATAGTTCAGTTGCTTACGTTCTCTTTCATCTCCTTGTGGTGCTGAGAAAAGACATCGCACTGCGGATCGCACAGTCTAGGTTTCGACTCCTGCTGAGCACATTGGTGAATTTGCTTAACTCCGTTCAGCCATAAGCTGACATCGCGGTGAAATCTACGCGTTCTCCGAAACGATCAACCGCCTCCCTTTCATCACCTGACACCGTTCGCTGTGCGTGGATATGTGCACGAGCGTGATTACGTGGCGAAAGGTTGGTCCAACGAGCACATGGCTCATAACACACTGCTTAGGTGTGAGCTGAAAATAGTTGCAATTGGGTAGTTATGATTATGCGTGAATTACCTTCAATATTTCGAGGAGGCTTTTGCTTTGCCTGCTATGGGCTATGCATGTTTTATATTGTCTTGGTCCGTGTGTAAAGCTTTTTTCGCCACACCCTCTCGCGACGCTTTTCACATGAAATCAATCCATAAACAAATTCCATGTTAAAAAAGCCTCAATTGGCCATTTTGATGAATAATTGGATTTTATGTGAGTGCCGGTGTACTGAAGAGGGCTTTCAATGAGGTGACCCTAAACGTTTAATTGCTGAGTGTTTTGCTGTGATTCCTCTAAAAATGCATATATCGTTATTCATGTCTAGAATTGGCGACTCAGCACGTCAGTGCCTGATTGTTTTATTGTTTTATATTAAGTTTAGAAAGTTGTTAGATTAATGGGTCATGCCTCAGCTGAAATAGAAGAAAACGTGCATCACTAGACGGCTTGCTAAGTTTATCAGTAATAAATAATTCCTGCTTTGTTTTCCTTGATCTTATTTTGGAAAGTCGTTATAAATATAGTTATGTCTCGTTAATATTGATACCTTCGTTGTCCCCTAAAAACGCCCAAAACAACGAGACAAAACTAATGTATTTACCCAGTTGGTGCCCGAAAATGCTGTATATAGTGGGGTCCGTATTAACGAGAAATGTCTGTACTATGATTATATGGTGCGACCATTAAACTAATATCTTATATAGAAACCTGGATAATTACGTTGTTCTAGTAATTAAAGAAAATAAAACCTCCAAGTTTCACAGGCCGGTTCTACAAAACCGACTGATTTACGACGGCCTTGATGGGAACATTTTTGTAAGTACACTATGACTTACAAAAATGTTAGTTACTATTCAACAGAATAGTAACTAACAATTGGGTGACGCTTTATGCCCCCTGTTGGGTCTTGTGACTGACATTACGTGTTGCAAGCGTTCTTTGTTTTTTCGTTGGGAAAATTGCCGATTGTGTCATAATAATAAAAATATTGGTTCCAACTTTTCGCGTAAGCTCCATGAGAAATCGTGAGATGGTGAAAAGCTGTGAAGTTTTCGGCCGTAGAAAAACGCCTGATTTGGTATTGCAGCTGATATTTTCTGCGGGTATGCATCTCTTTCAACACTTGAAAATAAAAATTAATAAGAATAAAACCTCGATCGCAAATTACATTTGAACGACAATGCCGCTGGCGTGGCAGGAAAGAAAGCGTGTAATTTATACGCAGAGCAACCGGTTTTTTCAAGGTCAAAGCTGGCCGGCACCCAGCCCTCCGCATTGGCGCGGAAGGAAAGGCGAGACTATTTATAGACAGCCTCCTCTCAGATTTCCCTTCATTGTGCCTCACAGAGTCGTCGAGGATGACTTGCCCGTCGACGCGGGGTGCTGCGTGTTACACGGCCTGAAAAAGGCGGCCACTTTTAGGAGGCGGGGTGCCGGTAACAAACTGGAGATGTTCACTCGGTGATATGTCTAGTCTACTACGATGAGGGTGAAAGAGGAGAACAACCCCGCACATGACCGTCGCCACGGAAGGTCTGCTGAAAGGGGTGCACTTCAACTCGGAGACGAAGGTATGTATTCCAAAACGCGTTTTATTTTGCTTGTTGTCGTCCGGGTAAGGGGCAGACAGAGGTTGGGATGTATTAAACGAGAAAGGGGCTTTTATGCACAGCCCAGAGCACGATGTAATACCCTAGTTACACAAGAGCTCTAAACTGCCATTGAGACAACGACAGTGGACTTAATCGCGATCGGCCGCCCTGACACGGCGGCGGCGACTGTCATTGAGCTGCTAAACATCACTGAGTTCAACTGAGCTGGCCTGCCTCAGTTAACTGATGGAGCTCGCCCAAATAGAGATAAAAATGGCGGCGTCCGCCGCAATCCCGCCTATGGTCAGCGCCGGCGAAGCACTTACTATTGCGGAAGATTAGGGAAGGTATCTGGAAAGTATCGTAGCAGCAAACATTGTAGCAAAAGAGGTATGATTCAGTGTCAGAGCTAGCGGTAAAACGATCACGGCACGTCGAGGAAGTGGAAGCACCGCAAGACCGGCCATTATGATGTCGGTGCCGATAAGATTTTCGGCATGTCTCTCTTGCTTGAATTCGTGTAAAGCATGGTGATTATTGTTTTTTTTAATTTAAGAATCAGTATGTTCAGTATATTTTGTTAAAAATGCTTATATAAACGTTTGAAACGTTTATATAAACCCAGTTAAAACCGAAAGGAAACGAAAACTGATGCGTCATTACCTTTTTTTAAAATGAATCATATGCGCACTTTTCACTCATTATATAATGAACGAAAAGTGTGCATATACTGTAAAAGCCTCAATGTTCGCGAGCCCTTAATTTTAGCGAATATCGCGAATTGAAAAATTCGCGAAATTTAAGGGCACGCGAAAATTTCGGTCCTTAAGAGTTTCTATGCAGGCGTATGGAACTCGCGAAATTTAATGGCCGCGATTATGTCCTCTGTGACCGATTCGCGAAATATAGGGGCAGCGAAATAAAGGGTTTTACAGTAGTTCATTTTTATTCCTTCTTATAAAAAGGTAATGTGACATGAGTTTTGGTTTCGTTTCGGTTTTAACCTGGTTCCTTGCCGCGCGTCTCAACTGGGGTTGTTAGGCCTATGTACCGTGTTACACCAGGCAACTTAGTTTATTTATTTATTCAGTATACCCTTCAGCGCCCAAAGGCATTACAGAAAGAGGGGGGGGGGGATATACAGCCAGAGGAAAACAATAAACGAACTCTAGGTTTGTGACATAATGTTTGCTAGTGGAAAGAACAAGAAGAATAGTAAGCTTTATACAATTATTAATACATTTCACATATCATCTGAGATAAGGTACAAGCACTCTTCAAGAAGTCTGGAAAAAAACACATTGTTGGATGACAGCATGACAAGCGACTCGGGTAGACAGTTCCATTGATGAGTGGTAAGAGGAAAAAAAGAGTGTTTAAAGATATTAGTGCGGCACGAATATTCGCGAACCTTCCTGCCCCAGCTCAGCAGAAAAGCCCAAGTGGGTCAAGTTCGCATCCTCTGACGACTGCTTTCGGGGGAGATCCGGCACTTAACACCACTTTACTAATTGTTGGTATTTTTTTCATTACACTATGCCCCGCGCTCTCTTACAAAAAAAGATGACACGAACATTCCCACAAGGCCTGTTGGCATGTGCATAGGCCTTGCGTTAGGTAAACACCGAGGTGTGGGGGTGACAAACGGGTCAGAGCACTTCGCCAATAGTGACATCGCTGAATATCACATCCTGCGGCGCACCTTAGACGCATCGTTTTACTACAATCCATATTCCCTATACGGGGAGTTCACTATAAACGAACTTGGGACACGGATATGATTGAATGGATAACAAAGAGAACCCACATAATAGCCACGGCAGTGGTCGCACCTTCTTCAAGTAGGTTGCGTTCAGAAAGGCACTCAGCGTTGGGGGGAGCTTTGTTGGGATTTTGAGAGGTCGTCCAGCTCGCAGTTCGTTTCCTGTACTGTTCTCTGCTTATCAATGTTCCCTTGCAGACAGTGGTTGACAACACATAAAAAAAAGAACAACCTCGACGCTTTGCTTTAGCGGGGTCAAATATACAAAAAGCAAAACAAGAATGTATGCTTTTTTTGTGTGTGTTCACTTCTCATTTCCTTCTATTTGCTATTTCTTGACACTTAAGTCTGCATTGTTCTCGTAGGTCGTTTCCCGGTCTGCTTGGGCCTCCGGGTGGCATCTTTACTTCCGTAAAACCACACCTTTGGTTTGAGCTTCATTGTACGAACTTTGGGCTGAAATATGAGTCACAGTCGGCAAAAAAGCGATATTTTCACGAGCTCAGTTAAAGTCACCGTAGCTAATCGGAGCTAGCAACAGGATTCGGTTGCTCGAAAGAATGTTCGTTTGCTCGTGCCACGCCCACCCCACTTCATACCGAAAAACTCGGAAAATGGCGGAATGTCAAAAGTGTATTTAAGATAATGAGTACAAGATACTCGGAATTGTAATTAAAATAGAGTATTAAATACTCTCCATCAAAGGTATTTGCAAGATACCAAGATACTCCAAAAAGTATTTAAGATACAGTATCTTGAGTAGAGTATTTGAGATAGGCACAAGTCTGTGTAATACCCTAGTTACACAAGAGCTCTAAACTGCCATTGAGACAACGACAGTGGACTTAATCGCGATCGGCCGCCCTGACACGGCGGCGGCGACTGTCATTGAGCTGCTAAACATCACTGAGTTCAACTGAGCTGGCCTGCCTCAGTTAACTGATGGAGCTCGCCCAAATAGAGGTAAAAATGGCGGCGTCCGCCGCAATCCCGCCTATGGTCAGCGCCGGCGAAGCACTTACTATTGCGGAAGATTAGGGAAGGTATCTGGAAAGTATCGTAGCAGCAAACATTGTAGCAAAAGAGGTATGATTCAGTGTCAGAGCTAGCGGTAAAACGATCACGGCACGTCGAGGAAGTGGAAGCACCGCAAGACCGGCCATTATGATGTCGGTGCCGATAAGATTTTCGGCATGTCTCTCTTGCTTGAATTCGTGTAAAGCATGGTGATTATTGTTTTTTTAATTTAAGAATCAGTATGTTCAGTATATTTTGTTAAAAATGCTTATATAAACGTTTGAAACGTTTATATAAACCCAGTTAAAACCGAAAGGAAACGAAAACTGATGCGTCATTACCTTTTTTTAAAATGAATCATATGCGCACTTTTCACTCATTATATAATGAACGAAAAGTGTGCATATACTGTAAAAGCCTCAATGTTCGCGAGCCCTTAATTTTAGTGAATATCGCGAATTGAAAAATTCGCGAAATTTAAGGGCACGCGAAAATTTCGGTCCTTAAGAGTTTCTATGCAGGCGTATGGAACTCGCGAAATTTAATGGCCGCGATTATGTCCTCTGTGACCGATTCGCGAAATATAGGGGCAGCGAAAATAAAGGGTTTTACAGTAGTTCATTTTTATTCCTTCTTATAAAAAGGTAATGTGACATGAGTTTTGGTTTCGTTTCGGTTTTAACCTGGTTCCTTGCCGCGCGTCTCAACTGGGGTTGTTAGGCCTATGTACCGTGTTACACCAGGCAACTTAGTTTATTTATTTATTCAGTATACCCTTCAGCGCCCAAAGGCATTACAGAAAGAGGGGGGGGGGATATACAGCCAGAGGAAAACAATAAACGAACTCTAGGTTTGTGACATAATGTTTGCTAGTGGAAAGAACAAGAAGAATAGTAAGCTTTATACAATTATTAATACATTTCACATATCATCTGAGATAAGGTACAAGCACTCTTCAAGAAGTCTGGAAAAAAAACACATTGTTGGATGACAGCATGACAAGCGACTCGGGTAGACAGTTCCATTGATGAGTGGTAAGAGGAAAAAAAGAGTGTTTAAAGATATTAGTGCGGCACGAATATTCGCGAACCTTATTCTGATAATCTACCCTGCGTGTTATGAAGTGAGGCAGCTGAAGAAACGATCCCCTATTGATGACCGATTTGTTATTATAAATGTTATGAAAGATTTTTAAACGTAAAGCGAATCTTCGGCATTTTAGCGGCTGCCAACCAAGACAGTCTTTTAGGAGACTCCACTTTACAGTATAATCATAATTTCCGGTCACGAATCTCGCTGCTCTGTTCTGAACCCTTTCAAGATCGTCACACATATACTGTATCTGGGGGTCCCAGAGTACACAAGCATACTCAAGAATGGGCCTTATATTTGTCAGATACAATGTCTCCTTAACTTTGGGAGGGCAGTTTCTAAAGTTGCGTCCAAAAAAATACAACATACCAGTCCCTTTAGCGGTTATTTTGTTAATATGGGACTGCCAAGTTAACCGCTCTGTAAAGGTTATCCCAAGATATTTTACTTCTGGAGTTACGGTCAGTGTAGTGCCATTCAAGCTGTATCAGAAAAGCAGCGGTTTAGTTGTTTTTTTTTTGTGAAGCGCACATGATGACATTTTTCAATGTTTAGATTCATATGCCAACTTTCACACCAGTCTGAAATGCGGTCTATATCTCGTTGCAAAGCAGTGCTATCAACAGAGTTCTGAACTGATCGAAATATCACGCAGTCGTCGGCATAAAGACGAATACTTGACTCTATGCCCATGGTAATGTCATTAATGAAAATGAGAAATAAAAGGGGACCTAGGACGGATCCCTGCGGGACCCCCGAAGTGACGTCCACATATGTTGATTTTTTACTGTTTACTACTACGCGCTGCTTTCGCTCAGTAAAGTCATCTCTTAGCCACAATAACACATTAGCTGGAATATTTAATGAGGTTAATTTAAGTAAGATTAATTCGTGTAAAACAGAGTCGAACGCTTTTTTAAAATCAAGAAAAACGCAATCCACCTGGGAACCTCTATCATACGAAGACGCCACATCATGAAAAAATTCGAGTAACTGCATTTCGCACGAGAAGCCGCTTCTAAACCCATGCTGGAAAGGAGAAAAATAGTTGTTTGTGTTTAGATGATTGACTGAAGTGCTAAATATGATGTGCTCAAGCTGTTTCGAGCATGCGGGTAGAAGAGATATGGGCCGGTAGTTATCTACTTTACTCTTAGATCCACCTTTATGCACAGGCACAACGCTAGCTATCTTCCACTTTGCCGGCAGCTTTGAGGATGACAAGGATTTTGTGAAGAGAATAGAGAGATAAGAGGAAACCACGTCAGCACATTCCTTCAAAACGCGATTTGGGATTTCGTCAGGGCCAGTGGCCTTATTTATGTTCAAGTTTAGAAGGAGGCTCCGAATTCCGTCAGCATTTATTTCTAAGTTCGACATTGGAGAGAGTGACTCAGCCAGAAAATGATCGGGCACGTCAGTGACTGGCTGGGAAAAAATGGATTGAAAGTAATTATTGAAGCACAATGCTTTCTCACAATCATCAGATACTATTGTACCATTACTGTCAGTTGGCGGTATTCCAGTATCCTCTTTTCTGTTACTTCCAATATATTTCCATACAGCTTTGGGATTTGTTTTTAAACGTTGTTCCAGAGAATTATGGAAGCTTTGTTTCGCCGTTTTTAGCTGCTGTTTGTAGACAATATTTATTTGTTCTAGATTCCTAAGACTCTCAGTGGTTTGGTTTTTACGATACCGTAAATAAGCACGCCTTTTTTTCTTTATGATGGACCGCAGCTCTCCGTTTATCCAGGGCTTATCTTTGCGCTGCCTTGACCGCAATATTTTTGATGGTACATAAATATCAATTAAATGCTTTAATTTACACGAGAACGTATTCCAAAGATCGTCCATATTTAAATATAAACTGAGTTCCTCAAACTCCAAAAGAAAGTAAAATAGCTCTTCCGTCAGGCTAGAGTAAGCACCCTGGTCATAGAAGTAAACCTTCCTGGGAACGCATTTAGAAGTTTTAGCTTGAGGGCATTTCAAATTACCAATAACGACGTCGTGGTCGCGGATTCCTGGCAGAACCGATACAGAAGACATAAGAGCTTTTTGATTCGTAAAAAGGAGATCTACCACACTGGCCCGTTGGACACCAGTTCTTGTTGGCAATAATACGTTTTGATAAAGATTGCAACTTGAAATAAAATTGATGAATGAAGAATAAAGGGAAGACGTGTTAGTCGTTCGAGGAAGACCAGATTTCCATTGCACATCGGGAAAGTTGAAATCACCTCCTAGTATCAAATATTCGGAGCAAACAGATAGCAGCGTGTCTGATATTTCTAGCAGCGACTGACTACTAAAACCCGGAGGTCTGTAAAAAAAACCAACCGTCAAAAATGCACCGTTTTGAAGTGCTACCCTACACCATACTGACTCAGCACTGTTATTAGTATTGATTCCAGTACTCTGCAAGCTGTGATGAACCAAGATAAAGACCCCACCGCCATGCGTGTTTCTGTCTTTGCGATAGACACAAAAATCAGATGGAAAAACCTCGGCGTTAGTAATAGAAGCATCCAACCAGGATTCAGTGCCAATGACTAGGCTAGGTTTTATTGATGCAAGAAGAGAGGAGAAGTCATTGACCTTATTTTGTACGCTGCGACAGTTCAAAAGCAGAACAAGAAGATCACTCACTGGAGATACGGGCTGACGATGCCGATTACGGGATTGTTATGATTGAGCTCTAACAGACTGCTTGTTGTGGTCATAGAAAAAGGTAGAGTCACCGATAGTTAGCCTGTTAAAACGTAGTTTAAATCTTTCCCCTTGCGATTTCCCAAATTGCAAAAGCTGCCTTCGTTCGTAACGCACATTTTCGGAAAAATCCTCGCTAATCGCAATTTCAAAATTCTTGAGCTTAAATCCCAAAGACAGAAGGTGTTGTTTTGTTTTAAAAGACAAAAAATTTACAATCATGGGCCTTGGCTTGTCAGATCTAAAGCGTCCCAGCCTATGGGAGCGCTCTCTGTCTGATTCGGAAAGTTTTCTTCCGAGTTTAGTTTCACATATTTCCATAACTTTGGTTTGTGCCTGGGACCACGTTTCATTTTGGTCGTCCTCAATTCCGTAAAAGATAAGATTGCGACGCCTCGATCTATTTTCCAAGTCATCCTGTAGTGCTGACAGATGACCGACCTGTTTAGTAAGCTCTGAGGCGACATCCTTTATTTCTTGCATTTCTACTCTCACAGTACTTAATGACGCCATTTCTGTTTCTAGTGCAGTCATTTTGCCCAATAGGGTATCCAGGTTTGTGTTAACAATAAGCTGGTTTTGTTTTATAACTGTTAATTCGCTTAAAAGAGAATCTTGCAATTTTTCTAGTTTTGGCAGGATCGAAACAGCCTTGAGCAGCTGTTCCGCTTGTCGCTCTGTGAATGGCCCAGGGTTGGACTCGACATCTCCGGACATCATTAATAACAGCTTAACTACATACGCTTCGACAGCACATTGAAATAGCAAGGTTTCACAGATGGCATGAATACACACATACACGATGGTGCTGGGGCACGGCACCGACAAGTGTCTCTGTTTTGAACGGTAGTTAACGTCATAATAAGAGAGACCAACCTGAAGTACAAGGAAGCGTAAGCGATCGAAGCACTTCATGTCGGCACCGAGCCCCGTCCAGGCAGTTGGTGCAGTTGGTGCCCAACGACGTTTGGTTGATACCAACGATCGTTGACCCAATGACAGTTGAGAGCGCTCGAGTAACTAAAGCATAAGAAAAGAAATATATCTAACAAGGCCAGAAAGGAGGTTCGACTTTCACTCGGGCTTTGCGCGTCTTCCAGCAGGGTCACTGTCGGTTTAGGGCTCCCGCGTAGGCGTGGTCGCAAGCTGCGCGGCTTTGGATTCGTTTGGGCTAGTAAGGACGGTTCCTCGAGCCCGTATGGGCATCTCACGGCGCTTGCCAGAAATGCGAGAGAACGCGTTCAGAGAGCGGCGCTCTTCAGACCACCTCTCGTTTCTTCCACCGCGTCATCGAGTCAATCTACTCCGTTTCACCTCATGATGAACCGCGACAGACGATATGAACCATCCCAGCCAATCGCCGCTCTCTGAACGCCTCACGTGACTGCGCGCTCCGGCCGTGCGTCGCTTCGCCCGTCCCGAATGTCACGTGACACTAACGCGATGTTGGATAGGCTGCGATGGCTCGTAGCCCCCGCCGCGGTCTATTGTCAGGTGTATCGGAGTATAGAGCACCCCATGCGCAGCACGCAAAGTGCAGAAGTAGGAATTGACAAAAATAATGTACTAATTGATGAAACAAATCTAGTGATTCACGAAGACAAGACGTTGCTCTTTTGTCTCGTAATTTTAGTTCTATGAACCTAGCGCCATATCCAGTGTCCTTGCGAAGTACCCCACGGCATGGGTTCGAGCTCCTACGATGTCTCGTCATTTGAACAGTACGTTACGTTTTTTGGAATGTGGTATCCGTGCTTGGCATGACAGTTTCGCGCGTAAGTGCTGCACGAAACGGTGTTTCTTCTATGAAGTAAAACAGATAGGTAATTTTGTTTTCGCAACGTCCTTTCACGAGACTATACTACAAGTCTACAGAATTTTCAGTCCCCATTTTAACGACCCTTTGAACTTCCTCTTCCGTCACGTCGTATCGACAATTTTAAGTAGATTTCTTTATACTTTCTTACAACCGAAGTTTATAGAGTACACCTGATAAACATGCTGTATAATTCCTATCGCCTCGTCTAAGTTCTCTTTCTGTCACCATATTTTTAGCGTATTTCTATAGTCGGCTCGACAGAATAAAAATATGCACTACGGTGGCAGACGCGACATAACACCCAATTGGAACGTCTTTGCGGAGGCTGCTTTTATAAAATGTGTCAATTAATAATCGGTTCCTGCAACGCATTAAGCGGGGGTTACACTACTCATACATCGTGCAAAAGACAGTCTGCATACAGATTCTAACGCGAGTCACCGCGAGATTCGAATGCCGCATGGCAATGAGTTCAAGGAGGAAACTTGGCGCGCGGCATTCGAACCACGGATATTGCGGTCACTCTTGTTTGGTGACTGTCTTTTGTATGATGTATAAGCAGTGTGACCCCGGCTTTAAATATAGAGATACAGTTCACCAACCCTTAGAAACCACATTTCATATAAATCATGGCGAAAAAAAAAGCAACATGCTTGTAACCGTTTCATCTCCGGGGTAGACTTCGTTCAAATTATTGCCGTTCAAGTGTAGGGTATATATGACTGTGAAGCAGTCAACTCTAGAAAATTACAAGTGTTACTAGTACTCTATCGCGTGTGCATTTGTGATGTCTCCGTATATAAGCAAGGCAAGTGGTGAGTGCATATTTCCATGGATGTATTGTAACAAACCTAAAATTCGTGTAAGAATTTAGTAATTTTTCTCGGAAAACTGCCCTATTAATACATAAAGAGGCTAAAATAGAAACGTTACAAGAATCTCTATATGATTTCTATATAATTTCCATACACTATTTTCAGTATAAACGCTGCAGAAAGTGCAGAAATGTATTTGTAAAGGGAAAACCTCGTAAAAGCTAAAAGTATGCTGTAGCCTGGTGTTTCTCTACCGTTAGTGCGCTCTTTTGTTAATAAGGTTTCTTTCTATGTCCGGGGTGACAAGGAGCAAGCGATAAACGCCCCAATCAAAAAAAAAAAAAAAAGCCTAAGGCATTTGCATTTTCTATTTTTTACTAATTATTGCGAAACAGTCATAATAAAAGACAGCGTCACTTATCGTATCGTATATCGTATCGTATATTCTACACACTAAGGAATGGAGTGCCTACTTTCCCGCAAAGTACTCGGAAGAACCCATTGCTGCAATCTACGGATCAAATTAGCGAGTGACAAAAGGTGAAAATATAATTAAACATGAGGAAGATAGATAGATAGGTGGGGGGGGGGGACGGACAACAAAGCTGTCCTCTCCCCTCTCTATGTATCTTCCTGGTGTTTAATTACTGTTACCAACACGCTCGTTTGTACTAGAAGGTGAAAATATATTTTGGACCCAAATTGGCGTTGTGGCAGGGAACATTGCAGAATCGTCATGCTAAGTGCCACTTCTCAGACCTCAGTTTGAGGTCTAAACATATTTTTATCCTTGTCATTCGCCGATCTGATCCGTAGATTGCAGCGATTGACCCTGCCAAGTACATTACGGGAAGGCACACGTTCCAGACATTTTAAAGTAGCAACGCATGAGTCATCATTTGAAGTGAGAGCATTGTGTTGCCTTGTCCTTTCGTCTTGTCCGTGTTCGTGTCTCTTGTCCGCGACCATGTTCCTTAAGAGATTCATTACCAACTCGTACTAACAGTCAGCAATAATGAATTATGAGCCGTTGCTGTCTTATGTAAAATAATAATATAAAAAAAACAAAGAATTTCCCCCTGTATTATTATTATAGAAGAAACTAGCATTATAATTTGTTTGCGAAACTTACGTAACTTGACTCTCACTGGCTCGAATATATATTTCCCTTTTTCAGCTGAATTGGAAACGAGACAAAAGCGTGAATTGTCATTTAATTTCCAGCGACTAAGAGGAGTTTTCAACAGGGATTCTAAAAAATTACTAGCGAGGAACATTTACAGTGTCTAAAAGAAAAAAGAAAATGAATCCTAGGATTGACATCAACATAGATAACAAACAACACAAACTTCGCGACACATGGTCATTACCTAGGTTATTTTTTTACATCTAGCATTACTGTTTGTTATGTCCTTGTCGCGTGGTTAAATATAATTTAGTCTCTAGTTGTTTCATTACCTCGTTTTTTTCGCTTTTATTCCGTAACCCGCCAACGAACCTATATTATTTTTAGAGCAGGTCAACTGTCGACCTGTGATCCAATAACTCTATACTGGCAAATCCTCGGCACTTAGCCAGATCTTTATTTTTAAGCAGAAAAGTTTTAGAAGTGGCGCTCTTTTTGCGCAATGCATTCGAACGCGCAAAATAATACGTCTTATAAAAAAAAAAAAAAAAAAAAAAAGATTACGAAGACTATCTAGAAAAGTCTGTCCTTCTTTTATGCGCTCAGAAATTGAGCAAGATGTGACGTCAGTATGACTACAAGCGCCGTTAATATATAGTGTGTTGAACACAACGTGGCACATTTGAACTCTCCTGAACTTTGAGCAAACTTCCGTCTTGCGATGCCATAGTCCTAATTTACTTGCTCTTTTTTTTTTTTTAGAACGTCTTCAAACTTTCGTGGGCTGCCGGTAATTAACATTTTCCCCCCAAGAAAAGTACTACTACACCACGTGGCGTCCCGAGTCACAAGCTGCCGCAAAACACTCAGCGTGTTAAAGCTTGTGCCCGAAATTCGCTGATTTCAGCACGTGGGAAAAATATTCCTATAAAGTACAAAGCAAGAGTTTAAGAGAATTGCAACAGTAACACTTATCAGCGTAGAAGGACCGAGGAAGGCTGCGGAAAGGAAGTGAAGCATTTTAATGAAGCGCTGAAGGCCGACATACATTAGCAAGTTCAATGCTCCTCTTGTCGCTTGGAAGATTGAGGTCGCCCGCGTATCACGGCTCCGAAAGCAGACACTTACGACAAGAGAGTAAATAAAATTTCTCTTAGCAATAAGTCTGATAGGTTATTACTGCGACTTTCTTGCGCCTTTAGTACGTGAGCATCATACTGCGAATTAAAGTTTCGGCAAACCAGTATCTCGGTTTGCCGAAACACAAACGTTACTTTACTCGCCCAGAAAAAAACAAAACAAAAAACAATTGCGCCTCTCAATTACAAAAAAAAAAAAACGCGTAGTGAGAAAAAAAAAGTTTTATACTGCCACTTGTGACAATATAACCTCTAGCGTATTTTGTTCTTCACTCATCCCTCTTCTCCGTGTCACGCACACAAAACCTTAGCCTATTTTTCTTCCTGAACTACTTCTCCAGTTTACCGTTTACTGCGTTTACTCGAGTAATCGACGCATTCTATATATGAACAAAGCATGCGGAACCACTTTACCGAGGATCACGGTGGATTGCCATGCAATGATCAGCGATTGGCAGAATCTGCCCGGTGTCTTCGTAGATAGACATAAGCTCCTGACGCGACAGTTCTCTCTGCGTCCATCGCCATTTCTCGTGGAATTGAATTCGGCTTTTCACCTTTCTAATACTTACATTTATTACATAAGACACAATTTGACTAGCTCTATATGTGCTATCAAGGAAAGTATAGGGGAAGACCATGTTCACATCCGCTCTAAAAACGATGTCTGTGAGTTCACTTTCCTCCAGAACATAGAGGCAGCCCATCGCGGTGAAGAACAAAACGTTCGCAGCAAATAACAAAATTCCTCTTTCGACCAGAATAAAAAAAAAAAAAATTATACGTGCAGAAAAAATTAACAATTCGAACATCATAGTATTTTTGTCTTATCATATTCTGATCTTCAACACTCGCTGAGATTTTTGTTCACCGGGATTCGTTGCCATGTCTTTTGCAGTTCAATGAACCCGCAGACATTTCTTAGAAAGCTGTGGGTCTACTCGAGAAAATACACCATTACAAGCTCCTAGAATCCGACAAAATTATTCCGGCAACCTGACACAAAATGCACCCTGTGAATGTGGTAACTAAACAAACACCTGGCAAATGTTTTATCGACGTCATACGTAATATAGCTAGTGCATCTTTTGGGGTGTAATTGCTCTGTCTTTGTAATTCTGTTCAGATCCCTGTGACTTTAAAGAGATGCCTGTGTGGGACCACGGCGCAATGAGTACAGCGTCCGTGAAGCAAACAAGTCAGCGAGAAGCGTATGCGCAGCAGGCACATGCCAGCGCGAGCGTTGTCTGAGCAATGCTTGAGATGTGCTCACGGGAAGAGCCAACAGACAACGCTTGCGTTGACTCTTTCTGCTCACGTGCGTGTTGTGGGTTATTTCGGCACTTCGCACTGCGATAAGGAGCTGATCTATCGGCCTGTCGTCGCTCGCGCGATATTGCCGCCTGAATGGCCGAAAAGGAACGCTACTCTCTACTTCTAGAAGATTCGTGTTTACTCCTACACCGAATGTTCTAAGCTGGCAAATTCTAGGCCGAAGGTTCGAGAGACCGAGTGAAAAAGACAAGGAGGAGAGCATGGCCTTTCCGACTCAGTCTCGCCCTAGGATGACGCTCGAATATTCGAGGCCAAATGTTAGAGATACCGAATGTAGCAGATAAGTATCCCAGCGTAGCCGTACCGACTCAGACAGTCTCGCGCTCGTCAGATGTCACGCCAACACCTCAACGGTCACTGCTGCTTTAACGGCGATTAAACCTTTCTTTTGTTTCTAGCACAAGTTCGCCTATTACACCTTTATTTTTTACTTCTACGATTATTGATCCTTTTCCATTCACGGCAATATTATAAACATGTCGGGAGGATGTACACCTTGTTAATTTGAATGAGAGGTAGTACTGGGCAGGCACTATTTAATTTTGTTCGTGCTGTAAGCATATTAAATAATCAGTGACCCAAGAAACGTCGAGTGTACAACATATGATATAAAATCAAGTTATTAACGGCAGAATTCGATTTTGTGGCAGCTTCTATGTCTAGATTGTCACGAAAGTTTGAAGTAAAAACAGATTGATAAAGACAAGTTGTTCTGCAAAAATTGCGTCGTCCCTTGTAGCGAATGTAAACAACGAACTCTGGCTCAGTAGATTCCCCAAGTAGCACAACAGACCGGGTTGGTAGTGGGTCGGTCTCGGTCTGCTGGTACGATCTCGTCGGGCCGGGACAAGCAACGCCCCACGGTGCGAAAATGGCCGGTCCAAAATGCCAGAATCCGGCCAGTATCGCGGATTCACCGGGGTCCCGGAATCGGGCTGCCAGTGCCAAGTTCTACCGCGGGAGGGTCTCAGGGACGCCGATGAGTTCCCGGGACCGGCCGGATTCTGGCATTTGAGACCGGCCATTTTCGCCCCGTCGGGTGTTGGCCTGCCATGCCGAGACCGGTGTCCCGGTACACCAACTAGCCCAACTATCCATCCTAATCCAGAGAAGTTCCTGCCACAGGCCGGTCTGGCCTGTGCTACGTGAATGCATACCTAGATAATAAAACAGCTGTGACACCTCTATCTTTCACTCTATAAGAAAGAGAAGGGGACATGCAACATTTTTACCGTAAGGTGTTTTATTGTCAATCGCTGTGGTCGGTCCATCACCAGGTGAGAGAAGAGCAGGCTGGGTGAAAGAGGCTGTGTGTCTTCAGAAAGGGGACCTTTCATCCGGCTGTTTGTCCATCCAACCCAGACAGGTAACACCTTTGCTTCTCAACCGGGTCGATGGTGCACTTGAGAAGTCGAGTCCCAAATTACAGCTCCTGAAAAGAGAATCATCGGATGACACAAATTAGTTGAATAATAAGGTTAATCAATATCTTGGGTACTAGTTGCACACAAGTCATAGCTCACTTATTGTGCAAAAAATACTAATATCAAGTGAGACTTAAAGTCCCTAACAGAGGGTCCCATTCAACAGTGCAACAGAAAGAAAACCCAATGCAGGTGGAGATTCTGGGTTTGACTGCCATGTTAAACAAAAAAAATGTATGTAAGCACATGATTCTTTTATGAGAAAAGGCAAAAAGCCCAGAGAGTGGTAGATCTATATCAGCAGTTTATGTAAAAGCAAAACGTTTTTTAACGTATGCCTTATATCGAGTCCAATGAATGAACCTTTTGGAAGAAGTGTTCTGCTCATACGGAGGGGGGGGGCTCTTCTCACGTAGCAGCGAAAACTAGAATTACAACCGGTGCAATAGTTGTGTTACTGCTCCTGCCGTCTGTTCAACTCATATGTGTCCCTGCTTCAATCACAAAATTGTCGTTCTTCTCACAGCAAAGCATCAAAAGTCTAGAAATATCGGTGAAATAATTCACACTCATGTGAGTGGCGCGCAATATTAGTGCAAGGAAAGATCGTACCAAATGACAAAAAAACAAGAAACTAATGACAACCCGAAGCCAATGTCTGAAGGCCTTTATGATGTGATGGATGAGCACACTCTAATTGTCAATCGGTCTAACGCATCATCTTAGCATTCCTTTGACATGGGGTGTTACAAGTTCGAATTCACTTCGGAAGTGAAAACTTTTTTTCCACTACTCTGTGTACAAAGTTCGCCATCATTCCGGCGCCAAGTGGCGCCTATATATTGCTAATTTGTCAGTCCTGTAACTATATGAAAATGTCCCCGTCGTGCATCTTTACGAGCAGTCGAAAACATTCACAACATAATTCATAATGTACGTGGGCTATGAAAGGTGTTTACTTTGGTTATATCATATACCGTGCAGCTTTTATCCTGTGCTTGTTTTCTGGTTTCTCCAAATTTTCAAAGATTACAAGCAAGCGGGTGCGGGTGATGTTTTGAACGCAGAGCAAGCATCTTCGCATATATGTATGAGCAGACATAAAAACTCAGTGCCTATATTTATGGCAAATCGGACTATATTACTTGACCTTCTCTTTATTTTGATCGTCTACATGCACAGGGAGCTACTGATACAGTGGTACTGCGTAGTCCTTGTGGTGTGTCTTGGTTATCCAGTTGTACTAGTTTCGCTTAACTCGTAAATTCCCTATGTCAAAAAACAGCCACAACGCCGTTTTCGTCCTTACAGTGTCCGATGGTGCACAGAAATGCACGTGTGAAGCTGTGTGAGTACTGTGTTTAATACCATAAATTTAAAAGAAAACACTGTAACTTACCAATATTTTTATTTACGTGATTGAGAAATCTTCTAGCCTTTTATATAGTTATTCGTAATATTTGCTCGTGAAGTCAAGCACAGATAAAAATGTTCTCGCGTTTCTACGTACAAATGCAATACCGGAATTTCATTCTCCACTAGTTGCTGTCTGTTTTAATTCGCAACAGCCTCCAGTTGATCCTCTAGCGTGCGTAATAGCTCTATGTCGCTGCCTAGGGAAGTCGTGCGTCGAGGCGTTCACGGAGAAACATCTATTCCTTTTGCTCAAGGATGCAATTCATATATTCTGTTTAAATTTTAAAACCAGACACATTATATAAAAATGTACTGATCCCAGATCTTAATCCGGTTGAAAAAATCCCGCTGACCGCAATATTGTATTGTTTATTGAGAACGTCGTGCTGCGTTTTCTGCACATGTGGAAATTTCGCGCACATTTACTTTGCTGAAATCAAATGAGATAATCAGGTAGGTTCAAATCAAAATTTACAAAGTAGTTTTTGGCGACTAGCAACCTACAGTTTGGTTAGACCTATGCTGAAATAATGTTTAATAAAAAGCAGATACATCAACGTTAAATACATCACAAGCCCCTCTTTGTATTGCACTGCCTTCGTTTAAAAATTATTTGATGTTTAATGTAGTGAATACAGTTCCTTTTATTTTTTAAACAAGGAAGATTATGACGTCGTGAATGGTGGAGTGGCGTGGCAGTTTGTGTTGAAGGCAAAGTAAAGAAATATGCGAGCTAATGTAAGCTACACCGATTTTAAACCGGATCAACGACTAAGAAATTAGAGGGCACACTACGCCTATTGTGTGTTGTCCTTTTTATTTTTTGTCGTCTCCATGAGCGACAGCGACGACTACTTCTAAATAGTTTTCGGTGGTCTTCGCTAGTCTTCCTTAGCATCTACAATGCCGAAATTCGTATGAAGTCATTTATAGGCCTATTATGTATCTCTAACCTATGTTAATGGCAAGAGTTGTTTTGACAAAATAACATAGATAATGGAACAACAAAAGGTGAAAACTTGTGCATTAATTGTTAATGTTTAAGATGTAGTCAAACTTGAATCTTGAGGATACCTTGAGGACAACATGTTCCAGGGACTGAATGAAACTACTGAGTAAACAATGTTTCCATTGCTGGCGTCATGTGTACCACCAGGTCAAATTCCTCGTTTGGGCATCACAATATAAACAGATATCGCTACGGCCTCCCCGCTTTCAATACATTTATAGATTAGGGCAATGATAATATACTGCGTCATCATAAAAAATAATGAAAACTCCGAGGACGCTCAATTACGGCGATTGAGGGACCATGCCTCGATATACCCTACCGATGAAGACTTAGTAAATACATTATGTGGGGGCGCTGATGAACGCACCTTCCGTTAGATGCGGCCCCAGACTGCTGCAACGCATATACGACTCTGCGGTAACGGCCCGCGGTGGAACACGTGCGAGGAACGCAGCCTGTTTCAGAATGTATGCCTCAATTAAAAATGTTGCGTTCTCAATGTGTACTTCACCCGCTGCTTTATCTCAACTACCAACAAATTAGTTCGTAATAACAAAACTGTGCCTTCGTCAGTTTGACGGGAAACGATGTTTAGAAAGAGGTTTTGGTAGATTGGTGATTCGTTGTATAGTCCGCAACAGAGCATCACCGGGCCAGGAAAACAAAGAGCACACAAGGTGCCTTTTTTCTTGTGTCATCGGTTTTTGTGTCTTTTTTTCTGTTAGCTGCATACCATGTCGAGAAAGAATATAAAAGCTTCATTATCAGACCAGACGCTTAACCCAAACTAGGTTATAAAACTCCGAATATTGAAAAAATACATGTTCTAAGCTACAGATTTGACGCATATATTGTCAACATGAACAGAATGTTTGCGAGGGTGCATTTGTTTAGGATTTTAGTAAGTTCCATAAACCTACTCCCATAAATATATATATATATATATATATATATATATATATATATATATATATATATATATATATATATATAGATATATATATATATTTGTTTTGGTGCGCAGCTCTAAGCAATGTAGGTGCACTTGATGTCAACGGCCGGAGGATGGAGGATTATTTTCATAGTAAAATACCGATCATTGGTCCATTCCACAATGAGCACCCAGCTCTAATTTTGTGTTATCCGGAAAATAGACAAAAGAGACAGCTTTACATATATTGTTGACCTAAGAAACGCCCATCCCCCAAAGTTTCGTGACTGTCTCCAGATTTTAAGTAGGAGCTTGCTCGGGATTTTCAGCGTGCGGCCAACTTGAGTGCTCGACGTTGTCAATGTAGCTTCATATTGCTTACTTTCTGTTTCGGATCATCGCTAAGTAAAATCATCTACAGCGTGCCGCCAAAGATTTCACTATAAACTTGCAACTTTATCTGCTAAAGAGTTCGTGGAGGGCAGATGATGGGGAAAAGTGTTAACGCCGGCTAATAAAAAAAGGTGGTTCGAGTTCGGTCGTCGTTATCAAAGTAAGTTCTTCGATTGCCATATTCTGAAAATGTCATTAAAATGGCAACAGGGTGTCCTGTACGACATCCATTTTTTTTTTATTCCTAGGTGGTGATATACTACAGCGCGTTCTCATTTCCAGAGTATTGAATACCCCTTTAAATCTTTGTAATGGGAAAGAGGAATACGTATGTCCAACCTAGATAAATCCAGTAGGCACTATTGAAGCAATATGCAAGCTTTAGTCGCGCTTTAGGCAAATTGTTCCGCACCTATATTACTTGGAAGGAAACGTAAAGGTAAGGTAAATTATTATGTATATCATGCTTTGGGAGCATAGGTGTACATAAATTTCACATGAACACATAAGGGCGCGATTTGCTACTATAAGCAAAAAAACTATATCGATGATTAGCCATTTTGCACTATCGCGTTTTGACAAGTGTCAATTAGAGTATTGTACCAAACAATTTAGAAAACTTTGCTAAACATATATGGTTCCCGCTTTTAACTTCAAACCAAATCGATAACTAAGTTTAATCGAGGAAGGGGCTTCTAAGGAATCCATACAAAGCACACGCGGCAGTTCATATGTCTCAAGTCAGTATAGTTTTACTAATGTATATAGCTGGAACAATTTTTAGCAATTTGTGCAAACGAAAGTTTTATAAACAGGCTTGTTTTAATTAATAATCGGATGATATTTATAAGAGAATTGCCATTCTCGGAATACCCCCAGAACTCACTTAAAATCAGATATATTTTACAGCTCCAAAACGCAACACAATTGAACTCTGCTCGCTGAGCTCAAAACGTCGTCAAATATTCTGAATCAGCAACACCTCCGAGCAGCGTACAGAGAAAAAAAAAAACGTTAGCATATTCCAATATCTGTAAACAAATATAAAGTTCAGCATATATATGACCCGCTTGTAGCCGCTGGTACTCAATTCAAAAGCGCGTCAAGGGCAACGAAACAAGACCACATAATATATTGCAAAACAAATTGAAGCCAATAACGTGTTTTGTTTTTTCGAATGTGTTAACATAATAAATAAAAAAAGGAACTTTGGGAAGGGCCAGATATTCTTCAGCTGTCAAGTGACATATTGTTGTACCACCAGCTGTTAGTAACGCTTTTTTGTTTTGGCAGAATCCGCGGGGCAGCAGAACTACATCCGCTCTGAGGAGTGTCATTCCGTCACGAGGAAAAGTCCCCATGGAAACTAAACACGATACTACTCAGTGTTTTGCTGGGGTTATCATTGAGTGTGTAGGTGATCACAGCTGCCACAGAACAGGAACAGGTATACCCCAGGTTGGTAAACATTCGTCTTGAAAAACCCTTGGGACGTTGATGCAAAGGTGCAGTCGGGCTGATTAAGAAACTGACATTTGTTTAACCCTGGAGAGTGACAAAATAGAAGGACAGGCCAATAGTCATCCCCAAGGGGGAGTCAGGCTGTAGTAACAAACGCTGTGATCCAAACTGTACTGACATCAGGCATCCCCTTAGGTACAGACGTTATTCAGCGTGGGTTTTCAGACGGTATGTTATCGGTATGTTAAAGATATGTAGATTACAGGCGACTTCCCATTGAAACAGCCGCAACTTATATATATATATATAAACGGAAGAAAACGCACCTGAGACGGTTGTTGGAGTTTTTAAAACATGGTATTGGTAAAGTTGGTCGACGTTTCGGCCTGAGCCAGACCTTTTTTGAGACTGGTACATGTGATGTCAGATTGACGCTCCTTGACCACGTCACGTGGTATTCCAGTCTCGAAAAAGGTCTGGCTCAGACCGAAACGTCGACCAAATTTACCAATACTATGTTTTAAAAACTCCAACAACCGTCTCAGGTGCGTTTTCTTCCGTTTATACCTTTCGTCATCCTGCATGCGCTTCGTTTTATTCTCCCTCTCTCTCTCTCTCTCTCTCTCTCTCTATATATATATATATATATATATATATATATATATATATATATATATACTTTAAAAAATCATATATATTTTGATGCATCTATTGTTTCGCCAAACACAGCATAAGTTTACAGCGTTGATTTCGGATCTGACAACGGTCTTTATAGATTTGTTGTTTTGTTCTCGTATCTTGCAACGCGCGTTTCCCGCGCTTTAGTTGCTTTAGTTATCAGCTGATTTTCACTGTTTGCTTTTCTGCCGTTTGCCCAACCGACCCTCCGACTCGCCCGCCGACTGACTGACAACTGATTGGCGGACGGATTGGCGAAAATAAGGGACGCAATGTCGACTGTGACGCGACGCCGACATCGAAGAGAGCGCGTGTTCGCCCAGTACGCTGTTGCGACGATGGGACGGCAGCGTGTGTTCCGTAACCGCTTGAACCCTTTGGAAGGGTTCGACGAGGACGAACTGCAGGAGCGCTTTCGATTCGGTCGCGCGGGCATTGTGTTCCTCCCAAACACACTGCGCCCGGACTTAGAGCGGCCGACGCCTCGCAGCCGCGCCCTCTTGCAGAGCAGCAGGTCATTGTCGCCCTGTAGTTCTATACGCCACGGAGAACTTCCTCATCACCGCAGAGGACTACATCCCCGTGCACGTCTCCACTGCTTCGCGGACTGTGAGGCGGGTGACTCTGGCCTCGTCACGTCGTGCCCGAGACTTCGTAGAGTAAGTGGTATGGAGCATCTCCTGGCGCGTCTCCATAGTAGGCGCATGTGCATGCCAGTTTTCCGAGAAGGAAGCCTGGGCCTAGATCGCTCAATGAGCAATCACCATTATTTCAGAAATCCTTTGTGTAGCAATTTTGGTGCGTGAATACCTGAGTTCGTTGAAGGTGGTCTTCTCAGCACACCTTTTCTGCAATTTATTTACGGCGCACCACCTGTGCAATGACCCTTCAGTTTTTGTTTCTTAAGCTGTAGACTTGCTAGCATGAATATCAGCCAGCGTATCGATACCCCCGTATACTGGTACCTCCCTAAAGGAACATTAATAGTGTTACTTCAGCACTTGATATTTGTTTTCTGGTTATGAGCGTGACATGCAGACCAGTGAACTGAGCAATTTACCGAAAGAAACGTTTGAATTTATTAAACGAGCTGGAAAGTACGACAGTGCAACTGAAGTCTTTTATTCTTCATTACATGCTCAGTTTGCTTAAAATCGACCTTCTTACCGATTACATTGGGAAAGTAAAGATTAATGAATACTGTATAGAGTATTGCATTTCCTATTTATGTATTTGAGAAACATCAAAGAATATAGTATATATTTAACTTTCGAATCTTGTGGACCAAGTGGATTGGACCCATTCTTAAATAATCCGAGTCTGCTACATGGTGTTTCCGCAATGCATT
Organism: Ixodes persulcatus; assembly: GCA_013358835.2. Lineage (NCBI taxonomy): Eukaryota > Metazoa > Arthropoda > Arachnida > Ixodida > Ixodidae > Ixodes > Ixodes persulcatus. The sequence continues at coordinate 139,545 of JABSTQ010009612.1, forward strand.
CAAAAGATGCGGCTTGATTGTGCGTTTATTTGGGGAAAACAACCATACAAATTGTGCTCAAATAAAAAAAAAAAAACACTAGGATTTATTTTAAAGATATTTTTATTTTGAGAATGACGGAAAATTATTGATGCAGCTCGTCAAACTGCATAAACGCAACTTTTCTTTTTCCTTTCTTTCTGCTCGGTACCCTCCATTATTTTGATGGAAATAATCAATTCCTCAGTGTTTCAAAAAGCCGCTTTGAAACATTGTGCATTTTATATGAAAGCGCTGGAAACAAGAACAAAGTGAGCAACATTGCCTTTTATTTCCTCTCCGCTACTGGTAATTAAATGCCAAAACGACGTCGTTTTCTTTTTTTTTCTTGTTTTGTAATTTTTGTTTTGATCAAGCCAGCTGTACCTTCAACGTTTTCATAAACTGAATGCTCTAGCTGCACCTCCATGGAAAAGTACAATGATGAAATCTGCCAAACCAACGTTTGTCAATCTGTTAGTATTACTAATTTATTTAAAATTATTTAATTCGGTTCACGCTCCGTTGAGCGAGTGGAGTCTCAACTTTTATACAGCAGACACAGCGTTCGCTTTACTTTTTGCTCTACTTTACCCTTACTTAGGTTTCCAGAAAAATGCATACTGAGAAAACATATTACCGATTGAACATTGTAATTTCTCTTTTAAAACTAGAAAATGCATCCGACGTTTTGTTTTTGTGTTTTGTCCCGAACCCAAACACATCAATTTCGTAAGTTTTGGGAAACAATATTTGAAAAAAAAAAACAAAAAAAACTGTACCTCTTTTCCTTCCCCCGCTATCTTTTCCCCAAGGAAAAAAACGAAAAGGAATTACTTATAGTTACGGCGATTACCGTATAACCAAACGTTTTCTTTTTTTGTTTTTTCTCTCGCGTATCTCTTACGTCCGTGCTCGCGACGTCCCAGCCACATATAATCTTGTCTTTCAATCGGTTTTCATCGGCTTGGCGAGAGGCCAGGACGTCCCGCGTCGTCGGTGTAGTGGTTAGCATTTCTGCCTTGATTGGAAGGCAGTTGACCCGGGTTCGAATCCCGGCCGACGCCAGTTTTTTTTTTTAATTTTATTTAAGCATGGAATACCTTTATGTTTTAACGCTACCCGCTACCCCCCCCCCCCCCCCCCGCATATCCAAAATTTTTTACATGCGTGCGTCCGTCGTTCCGTGCATCTGCCGCTAAATTTAGCGGGGAAGTGGCGTCACGTGGCCTGTACACCTTGGGGAAATTGACGGCACGTGGACCCATACGTCGACTCCGTTTCCTCGCTAAAGCCAAAGCATCGATTTATTTTCCCCGCTAAATTTAGCGGAAAATTGACGTCACGTGACTTACACACCGATTCAATTACCCGCTAACTTTAGGAGGAAAAATTAATAACGTCATGTGACCCAGACACCAATCCAGTTAAAAGTTTCCCCGCTAAATTTAGCGGGGGAAATCGACGTCACGCGGCCTGGCATCACTTGACCTATATAACCACTCAGTTTCAGCGCTGAATTTAGCGGGAAAATGTACGTTACTTGATACATCAATTCGCTCTACTGCATTGCATGCATTATTTATAGGACTTTGAAAGTCAAGGTGTACGCATGTACACTTTGACTTACGCATGTGCCTCATACCAAGACTGACTTCAGTCGTTCTGAGGCACGGAATAATAAAATAATAATAATAATAATAAAGGTCCCCCCCGGTGGCAGCTTTTCTTTTCTTATCTTTTCCCCTTACGGCCAATTATAGCTTCGATGGAAGCGTGTAATCTCCAAAACATTTCAAATCTGACATTACTAAGCCTGAAAAAATTCGCGATTGATATTGTTATTATTTATATTTCGCGTAGTGGATAGCAACACGGTGGCAGATAGCTCATTGTCGTTTCCTTCGCGATAGTGCTTTTTTTTTCGTTTTAGTTTACTCAGGTAGGCATGCAGGAAAGCATTTTCCGTTACAGCCAAATTTTAGTAGTGGACGGCTAGAGTTTGCACATTCGTTACGGCCACCTCGGGTCTACCAAATCTCATTTTTATTTTTGTTTTGTGTTTTATATTTATGCAATCTGGGCAGCCTCCGCGTTATTATGTTTCATAAATAATATTTAAAAAAAAGACAACACAGAGAAATTCGAGTATCCACGTCAAGGCGTTGTTTTCTGAACAAGATTTTGACACAGTCGGGCATCTCACGTTACGTCATTTTACTCATTTTCCTACGGCTATATCTGACAAGAAAATATGTGTACAAATATATTTTAGGCGTTTGTTGTTGTTTTTGTTGTTTTCCAAATTTGGCGCACTTTTCGAGAGTCGCCCAAAAGAGGCACTATACACCACCTCATGTTTGCAGCGAGCCAACCGGCGCGCCACTAGCGGTGCCACGCATGAGCGATAGGGTGGGCAAGAAGCGCGCCGTCCTTCATCAACAAACCATTGGGATGCGATGTTGCCGGCGTCGGTCAGAGCTCCCATACACTTTAATTTTTTTCTTTTTTTTTTCCTTGCAATACTTGACTTTACATCTTCATAGCATTGTTTGGTTACTTTAGACAAGGACAAGTCCCGTAGCGCTTTAATACTCCAGGTGAATAATGTGACGAAAGGCTATCGATTCTGCGTGGACGCCGCAGAATAAACGTTAAAACCGGATTTATCTGATACGGTTCTGCTAGTTATTTCCAACTGCGACGTCGCTCGGGCTGGAAAAGAAGCATAGGCAGAAACTGCTAAGCTCAACTCGACGTCCAAAGGTAAAATTTGCAAGGGGTATCGGATCATGCGAATTAGGCAAAAGAAATCGGCGATCGAAGCCGGTTGTACAATGGTCAACATCACCTTGTAACTATTGTTTACAGCCCGCCGATTTACCCAAGCAAACGTCAAGTTTACAACTCTTTTAGTGGCCTGCAATTACGTTGTATATCAATTACCTTATCGACGACGCGCATACCCTCGACGTGGTCTACGGGTCATTTTCGGGTCGTTCTTGTGGCTTTACGTGAAAACGGCCTACGGCTGTTCTAAGAGGAAGAAGCACTGAACGAGGTCCGGGTGGTCCGGACCACCTGACAGTTCTCCCGCGGTGGTGTTGGAACATTACAAATAAATATTACGACAACAAGTCTCCGTGAATTTACCTCAAAGTGCGTCCGCACAGGTGATCATGGTCCCATTAAAACTTTGGTTTGGGCTAGTTGGTCCATGGTAGGTATAAGGTGTAAAAGCGCAAGCAGACAGGGACGATAGAAAATAACACAAACGATAGGGACAAGATACAGATCGTGGTCCGACGGCGTCTCTAGTTGTTCCTTTTTACGGCATCTATCCACGCTCTCGAACGGATCGGGTAGGCAGGAAGCACGTGAAAATTGATGTTGAAGTTAAAGTAAGTAGGACGAAAGCTCGTTAAGGATAGACATGGTAAACCTAGAAAGAGGGGACAAAAAGCAACGGAGAGAAACGCAGCTTCGAAAGTGTTGACACTTTTTGATGATTACACTTTTGATGCTGTTGACACTTTTTCCAGTCTATTTTCTTGCAACCTCAATCTACACAATTCTGCTAAATAAAATATAAACATTTTTTGTGTGTTTTTTTTTTTCTTTTTACCAAAACAACATACGAATGCGCGGCGGCACGGCCTTTCTTGCCCACACCCCAGTCCGGAAATGGACCCGAAGTGCCACCGCCGCCACGGGACGTAGGAGAGTTGAGTTGGTGCGTAGCTGGTCAATGACAGTGAAAACTGATTGCCAAACAACTTGCCAAAGTTCACTGCATTACTGGCGTGAAAGTACTTTTGGGTGTAGATGCATGTTTACCGACAAGCCCCGTTAGATAACCAGCAAATAACATTTTAGCAGCTCGGCGCATTTTTGAACAAACCTGGCAGTTGTCAAAACATACAGCATACTACATGTTGTTGCTTTTACGGCAAATTGCCGCTTACGCGACGTGTGTCGCATCATCTACACGTTAGCAACAGCTACTAAACGATGTTTGAGAGAAAGCAATCGTAACCCGGAAAAAAAAGGACAATAGTTGTACCCAATGCCTATAGTTTTCCTGTTCCTCTCTTTTCTCTTTCTTACATTTATTGTAATCAAACCGTGATATCACAAACAAAAGAGGGCCCGTAATTATATTTATTTATAACTGCATTTGAAATACCCATTTCCAGCTTTTAAATATCCGTAATCTTCAAAAACGTTACCTGGTATGCAATTGAACACAAAAATGCTCAAAGTATTTTAAATGCGAATTTCAAATACGTATTTAAAATACGTGTTTAAAATACGTATTTCAAATACTTTTATTTGAAATTCTTCTCCTTTCTGGTACTGCCTATTATCCACTATAGATTCATTACATGATACGCAAACCACCCAGTTTCTTAATTTTATGAATTTCGCCTTGTTTCTTTATGACTGACAACAAGAAAACGAATCAAACGAACGAGGAACCAAAACTAATTTTAGCTAGAAGGCTATTTCTAAGGTGCAAATAGAACGGACCTCAAAAGGTTCTCGTGCTAGCGTGAACAGCAAATAAATGTCTCAATATATACATCGAGTTTAATTAAAAGGCAGTCCATTTGTCTAAAAAGAAACAAGAAAAAAAAAACACAAGGCAGCAGCGACGAGTTTCGAATCCGGGAACGTCCTTACTTCGCCATTTATCCCGCCTCATTTTCAGTTTAGTTTAACCCTTAATTTGCTCTTTTGGACATTTGATTAAAAAAAAAAACAGTTATGCAATATGAAACCAAAAATAAACAATAATAAATTGAGAAAAAGGGTGTTCATAAAACGAAATTGTTTTTTTGCGCTTCGATTTGTGTACGTGCGTATTTTCATTTGTCGCCCGATCTCATAGAGTGCGCATGCGTTGGTCCGACCGTTATTTCGACTCAAATTAAAGGGAATGAAGTCTCGAGATCCCTCGATGCGATTTTTTTTTCTTGCATTGTTCACACGATACGAATATGCGGGTATGACGAAATTTGCTCCAGAAATTAGTCTCATTAGGTCATGACCCTCGAGACACCTGCTTTTTTTTCTATCAAACGCGATAACTGCAATTTCGTTGTTTTTTTTTTTTTTGGTTAAATTTTACTTCAGTAATTTTGCTAAACTTCCCATATGGAAGGGTCAGAAACTCCAGGAGAAGACAGGCTAGGTGAGTATCATTCAACAATTCTTGTTGGCCGACACGAGGAAAACTTCCGGACAACCGCTACACAGTTTAGTGCCTCAACCCTTTGACAAGTAACGGCTGGTTCGCACATGCGCCACTGCTCATGACCGAGTGCGTGACGACCCCTTGTGATACCCCTTGGCGAGAGAACAATTTTGGCACTCTGGCGCCATCTGTGAGGTGACCCTGGAACTGCGTTTCACCAGAGAGAAGGTTTTTCAGTATTTGCGAGATCAAATGTGCGTACTATCTTTGCGGAATTATCAACTATAACACTGTCAAAAGTGTTTTTCCAGCTAATAATAAAATATTTATGAGCGGAAAAAAAAGAAGGAAATATACCGAAATCGCAAGTGTCTTACGGCTACCCGATAGGTGGCGCCAGCGTGTTCTCTCGTCGTTAGAGATCACAAGAGGCCGTAACGCACTCGGTCGTAATCAGTCGGATGTGTGTGAACGAGCCTTAAGTTGATGTCTCTTATGTAATGCCAACAGCAAATTGTCTGCGTTTTCTTTCATATGGACTTAACAAGACAACAGTTGACCAAGTAGGCAGGGCCAAGAGACGTAGAGTATAGCAGTGGTGAACGAAAAAAAAAAAAGTTACATAAAGTTGTGCAGTTAGTGAACTGAAATACTTTACTGACAGCACCTCTCCCGAGGAAACACTATGGTGATTGTACCTAGAATTTTGACGCATCCCCCACGCTATGGGCGTGCGAAGCAGGAATGCCGTTTACCAACCGCCTATAACAATACAGGCTGTCTCGTTCATTTCCGTTTGAGTGGATGAGTGCGTTTTGTCCGCTTATGACCGCTTACGGCGAGAAAACAAACTGGCAAACTGGCGCCATATGTCAGAACACTTTCGACCTGTAATATTTCCTAATTTTGTAGGCATCGTTCTTTCACCTTGGGCTCGAAATAATTTGGACAATGTTATAACTTGTTAGCGACCACTTCGCATAGACAGTCCGTAGCAGTGCGTTGCGGAGTTGCCACTCCGGAGTTGGAATGGTTCCAGAATCTTTCCGCAACACAGTGAAACCAGAATGGAATGGAAATGGAATTAGATGCCTTTTAGTGGAATGGAATGGTCTCGGTTCTAGTGCGAGCTCTTTCAATCTCCAGGGCCCGTTTGCTCGAAGCTGGTTAACCCTAACCACGGTTAAAAGTTAACCGCGTTTCCCTACCTAGATACCTCCGGGTACCTAGCCGCGTTCGACAAAAACTCGATGCACAATTTCTCCGTGTTTTATTATTATGCGGTAGCTCCCGCCACCTGCCGGCCGAAGCAAACATATAGCATTTTAAGAAACTTTTTCGCTAGTTTTGTCTTTATTAAGAAAAATAAAACAGACATCTTATCGTAGTATTTCTTTTATGCATAATATGTATATATATATATATATATATATATATATATATATATATATATATAACGGAAGAAAACGCACCTGAGACGGTTGTTGGAGTTTTTAAAACATAGTATTGGTAAGTTGGTCGACGTTTCGGCCTGAGCCAGACCTTTGGAATACCACGTGACGTGGTCAAGGAGCGTCAATCTGACATCACATGTACCAGTCTCGAAAAAGGTCTGGCTCAGGCCGAAACGTCGACCAACTTTACCAATACTATGTTTTAAAAACTCCAACAACCGTCTCAGGTGCGTTTTCTTCCGTTTATACTTTTCGTCATCCTGCGCTTCGCTTTTTTCTCTCTCTCTATATATAGATATAGATATATATATATACTACATTAATGTATTTCTCTTTATTATAGAATACACTCTTTTCCGTTATATATTAAACGACCTGCGAAGCTGCATGAAAACAAAAGGACGAAATTCCGTGGACCCATAAGCACTTCTTATGAGTTGTGAATGCAAAAGCTTTAATGCCCAATTGAACGCTGCTGAGTGGTCCTTAGAGTTTTGCGCTGCGGGTAATGTTTTTGAGTTTTGCTGCGGCGTATGTGTGAATTTCTGCCTCTTCGCTCGTTTTGCTGCGTTCTTCAGCTTCCTTAGTTCGTCTGCGGTGTACTGGCGTGGACGTTCACGTTTCGCTACTGCCGATGTTGTGGTCACCGACGATATAGATGCTCCAGGCTCCGACATGTTCCTCGGCGCCGAGAGGAGCAGAAGCGACCGCAGCGCCGGCAGGGAGTGTGGCGGTGTGCCACGCAGACAGACATGGCTCGCTGGTGACTGCTGCGCCGCTGGATGAGGCAGCGGCCCGAGTGCGAAGCTTGGCGCGGCGCCGGGAATGCGAAGCTCGGTGCGGAGTGCTGAAACCAGATGCCTTCTCATCATCATCATTGCCCTAGTTGCGGGTACCGGTTGAAAACGTCAGACCTCAAAGCGTAACCTTAAGCCTAACGTCAGGCCAGCGCATATCCGCCCCCCCCCCCCCGGCCTCACATCAAACAGCAGCTGTACCAGTTCACGACGTTAGACCTCAATGCGTAACGATAGGCCTAACTTTAGGCCTAACGACAGGCCACCGCATACCCGAGTCCCTCCTCCCGCTGCACCGCCAGCAGTTCGGCTGGCTCCTTAGCAACGATGACGCCTTTGCTATGGAGCGACATGACGCGTCGCAGCCAATAGGAATTTAGGTGCCGTTTCGCTGCCACAGACAACGCCGGTTTCGCCCCATGGGGCAGTTAATGTTTTCGCATTAAAACGTACAGATGATGAACAACAAACTCAATGCGTAAAGTAACCTACCGTAAATATATTCCTCAGCACATTTGGAAACACCAAGTACATTATTGTTGGAGAACCTGAAGGAATATCCGTCCCAGTAAGAAATTCGTTTCGCGACGTCAATACTTTTGAGTTTTTTCAGACCATTCATTCCACTTCATTTTCAAAGATTAGGTAAAAAAGTGCCATCTCCGAACTGCTGACTATGGGGATGTCAGTTAAGGATCGATTTCTTTAATGACGCCGCGGGTTTATGATTTATTAATTAAAATTTATCTTTTTCTGTCACAATCTTGAACATCGTGTCATAGATCCACCGCGCTGTTGAAATAATGATGGCATCTACATAGAAATAATCTACAAATGTTGGTCGGATTAGAAGATTTCGATTTGGATTTTGATCTGAGTGAACAAAATGTTGACATTTTAAGATAAAAAGAGTATTTTTATCTCTGCCATCCGCTTAACTTCTTTTCAACGTAAAACGCAAAACAGTTACTAATGCTTACGTTTTGTCAGACGTAAAATTCTCTTTATTCTCAATAGGCATTTTCTTTGCAAATATATGTGGTTTTATATTATCTCGTTGTTTACTTTTGTATTATTATAGATTCAGTTCGTTTTAAGTAACTCCTTAATAGATTTGATCCAAAGCGTTCTAGAAGCCAGCATTATGGAATGCTTCTGGAGTTATACCTTTATAATAACAACTAATGTTTCGCTATCCGCCGGTGTCACTCGTCTTGAGAACACATTAACAACTTTAATGCGACAGAAAAATACATTCAAAACAACGTTTGAAAACTAATCGGGACTTACACTTCTAAAATATTTAATTGCATAATCGAGCTTGTGTTTATTTTGTGCCAAAGAAACCTTAGTGATGTCACTAATAGGGAGAGATATGGTACTCGGGTGTTTAGTAAAAAATGTGTTATTGGAATATTTCTACGAGGGAAAATATATGAAGTATATGTTGAGAAGCGGTTTACCTTTTTAAACGTAGTCTTTAAATATTGATTCGCCATTTTACATATTTCGATTCAAAGGTGTGTGGGTGGGAGAAAGACAAAAAAACACACTAAAGAACAGGAGAAATCTTCACGTGGGACTCTTGCAACTAGAAGCAACATTTAATATTTCTAAAAAGCGCAACAAGAAAAACGAGAACAGGTCGTTGAAGAATTGAGAGAAACGTTTGGTGAGGGAATAGAAGTGTGAAGTTGTGAATGGGTAGGAAATAATATTATTATCAACAGAAAATATCATGGTGAGATCAAAGCATCCCCGAAAATACCGTTCATTGAAAGTACAATCCGCCGTTTTTATGTGGGCGAAGGCAGAGGTTACTTTTTTAAAGGCGCGCTAAAGTGTGCCTCATATTTCTACGTAAATATTGGTTCAGCCAAACCAGCTTCGATGACAGTGAACTTTAGGTAAAATTTTCAAATGCAAATATTGTGATTTCGCATTTCCGTTTTTGGTTTCGAAAAATGCGCGCATTGTCCTGAACTATTAAATGAAGCCGATAAATGAGCTAGGCTCAGTCACAGGTACAAATGACTTTACAAAGCATTTTAAAGAGTGTGTTTTCAGAAATGTACATGGGTTTCTAATCCCCCTTTTCTACGGAAAACTTAAGGTTTTCAGAATCAAATTTTATATAAAATCGGCGAACCAAAGATTGCCGTAAGGCAACCGAAGAGGCAGGAGCCTAAGCTGATTCTCGTTTTCCTTAAAATATTTGATTTTGAATGTATTTTATTTTCCTGACAAACATGGCCAATGTACGTAATGTCGAGTATTTGTACCGGGCACTAGTTCTCGGTTCATACTGTATATTATATGGACACATAAATTACAATGTTTGTGACCACAGAGTATCGGTATCCAATATGCAATTTAGAATTTTTCGTTGTCAATCCTATTTTTGAGTGTGGCTTTCTTTGTGCAGATCTCCGATACCTTCCCTATGCATTTGAGCAAGAACACTTCATGAGGTGGATTGTAAACAACACACAAATATTATTCAAGTGCACCTGGGGATCAAAATGTTTTTTGTTGAGCATACATGTCTGCAGTATAATGTAAAACAGGAAGAAACACCCGACTTCAATGTTACCTGGAAGGTCTTGCCCTCCTTGGGCCCTCCCTCTTCTTCGCGTACGCGTAAATTTTTAAAGAGAGGTTAAGATAATTATGTCACCTGCAAGAGCACATCTACCAAGCGATTTCCATAGGATCTTCATCAAGTCTTTTTCCCGAAACGTATCAAACTGATTATAAGATTCCATACCAATTATAAAATGTCGCGATTGTCTACATTTTTATTTAAGTGTCCCGTTATTTAACGGTCACACTTGTACACATTGACTCTTTTCCCAATTAATAATATTTTTGCATCAGAAAAGTGCGTGCTCGACATTCTTGCGTCAACGCTCCCACATTTCTGAAAGCTGTAATGTGCTACTCAGAAAACCACCAAAAAAGTGACAAAGTTTGCAAGGAAATTAAAGCTGACAACTTGTGCCACAAAGCTTCTCCAAGAAACAATAACTAGCGACTCTCTTGTCAGCGAACTTTACAATATCGAGAAGCAGGGATTTATCCCGAATGCGATTGCAAGGCTAAAAACAGCGGGGCTCACGCGCCAACTTGGTGATTTAAAGTAAAAAAGCATTTTGTTTATTTAACTGAATAATTTCTTACCTTCACAAAGAGCATCTTTTCTGACCACTAGATGACAGAAAGAGAGGAGAACGTTTATTGCGCGACTAAATATATATGATGTCAGCAGCGCAATTCTATTTTTGCGTTCTAATTGGGTTGCTGAAAGCACAAAATTGTCTTGGGCAACAAAAATTGGTACTAAACCATTTCCGCTCTAGCAGTATAGTATGTGCTACAGTTCTCTGACGCCCGACGTCAAACTTCGGGCGGATCTGATCAGGGATATACAAGTGTAAACGAGCCATTAACTGCTGTCCGCAAGGGGCACGCTACTCTATTTTCGGATCCCCCTGCCTCCCGCTTACTGCATGACATTTTCTAAAACAGCATGCATGCTGCACAATATACATTCTTAAGGGTATAGAAATGCTGTTTCAGAGACTTCCATCTATAACTCCGCTTTTAGGGCTGTCTTTTTTGAGTAATACAGTTATTTTACTTGAAATGCACGTTGCCGTTGCAGAAAATCTTGTATTTTTTTACGGGTGCAAAAAGAGATATGAGAAAAACAATCTGCGATGGATATCGCCGATGCGATAATATAACCATTTCAAATAATTTAACTGAGGTTGTTTTAGCCGCTATGTTGAATACTTATTGAACGTATCGATGCGTTTCACCATTATATACATTTTTTTTTTTTAACCTCGGAAGGTTATGCTTGTTTCCTTGCAAAATATTAGCGAGAAAAAAAAAAAAACAAAGCGTCATCTTGTAACATTATTATTTTCTGAAGTAGTCACCGACTACTTCAGAAATAATTATACCGCATAAATAAATTATACACATCCCAGAAATATGAAACTTCGGGAAAATGTGAGGCTTTAGGTTGCGATAGAATGCGGAAATTTGTAAACATGACGTTACCGGATGGAGAGAAAAAACGAGAACGACGAAATTTCTCAATCGGCCGACGTCCGTCTAAGCCTTTTTTTCTTAAATAAGAAAGTACATTGTGGGTGCCTTACAAATCAATTTCAGTGGAAAAAAAAATGTGACAAAGAAATAAAGCCATACTATTTTTTTTTGCTGACAAGTGTTTTATCACTGATGTAAACGCCACATGCGTCCGGAATATCAGTTTTTGTTTTGACAATATTAGGCTTAGGTGAACCTAGCTCAGAGAAAGTTCGTCTTTTTTCAATAATCTTTTTATCCAAGTAAAATGATGTTCTCGAATTTTCTCGTTCTAATCTACTCGGTAGCGTCACATTTTCACGGGGATCGGGTTTTCTGCGATGGATAGTTTATTTCCGCGGACCGATGAAGACGGTTCTCTTTCCTTATGAACACCCCCTATATAGAGACGGTGGATCAGCCAGCGCGATCGTAATACCGGTCTCGTGCATGCTTTGTGGCGTTTGTATTTGTAGTTTCTTCGCGTGTACATGGTGCTTATTTCTTAAGTGTTGGTCAATGTAAGAATTTCAGCCAAGCGGGTCGCTACAGCGATGGTGCCATTCTCTGGGTGTAGCCAGTGTGTTTTTTAGGTTAAAAGGTGTTCCATAGCTCGGCGATTCAAGGGTCACGACTCTTAAGTACCTCTAGAGTGCAGTTCGATACATATTTTAGAAATTGAGCCACCCCCTGCTCTTTTTAATTACTCTGTCTTGATTTATTGCTGCGATTATGACTGTTTCCACCTGCTACCTTTTTGCCACAATAAACATCGTATGTGCACTTAATATGCATTCACAAAAAATCTAATAAATGGTGACATTCATAAAATAATCACATCAATTGCGCAGGCGAAATATTTTGTGTAGTGTTTGCTGCACAGGTTAAAAAATCGTCGCCGATAAAACTGGCAATCCTAAAATGTGCATCAATTGTATGCGTTGAACTGAAGCATTAGAATATAGGTCTACACCAAACTAGTACGTTGTGACACCGGTGGCTCTAGTTCGTTACATTTTTAAACGAAGAAGTAGCGATTCGATAATTTCAACGTCAAGGATTCAGTAACGCATTTTCACTAACTGAGACTGACTAACGGACAACGATATTCAGTTACTTTTTTAAGGAATATATACCTCACCACCTTTGCAGCACGCCTTACTCCGACTACGGTTCCGCCGTGATTCAGAAGAGCCCGATAAACATGATGGCGGTGGAAGTCAACGCCGTAATTACTAGCTTTTGTGACTGTGTTGCTTGCCCGTAAAGCATAAAGATTAGCAACAACAGCCTCCTAATTCAGACTGAACAGGAACGAGAATGGAAATTTCGAGCTGAACTTTTGAGACTCGCTAATGATGTTTGTAATTTGTTACAATTAGAGGCGAGTAATGAGGGTATGCATACTTTTTACCATCTAGGCGCGCCTAGATTACTTTCGTTAGTCTTTTTAGCCGCGGCTAAGAAGACTAACGATATTTTGTCACTTTTCAATGAAGTACACTTCTATGCTCTACGCGCATCCAAAATTACGTGCATTCCAAAATACTAAAAAAAGACGGTGCATTTGAACACAAATCTTCGTGGCAATTGGAATTCATAAAACGTAGCCACCGTATTGTTTTTATTCGCGCTGACACCAATACAAGGACACTAATCATTTTGGTGCAGCCATTTGTTTTATATACCACATAGCCATCTTGCAGATGACATCTATAGTCGCAATTTTGATGGTTTGATGGTCTGTTTTGCCAGGCTACAACAACACTCAGTCCTAAAAATGAGCGCCAAAAGTACATCAAAGTTAAAACCGAGTGTAACATCCAGATGTACAGGGTGTCACAAAAAAAAAATTTACACATTTTTTTACCGCCAAAAAACAAACAAAAAAACTAGGCATAGTCGAACGCTCATTTTCCGCCCAGAGGTAGCGCTAGAGGTCACAACCAGATGCCAAAGTTTCAGCCCGATCCGATACCTTATTCAAAAGTTATAAGTGATTTCTGAAAATTTTATTGGGAAAATGGCGGCCGACGGAGTTTTCGAATACATGGGGCTCTATGGCACCAGGAAACCGAAAAAGGGCGAAAATGGGCTCCATTTTTTCATTGAATTTTTCAGAAAATCACTTATAACTTTTAAATAAGGTTTCAGATGGGGTTGAAACTTTGGCATCTGGTTGTGACCTCTAGCGCTACCTTTGGGCGGAGAATGAGCGTTCGGCGATGCCTAGTTTATTTTTTCGGTAAAAAGAATGTGTAAATTTTTTATTGTGACACCCTGTAGAATCTCTCACGGTGGGTATATGACCTAAAAGTATTATGCCACAACCATACACCACCTCCCACATAGGCCCGAAAGGCAAGCTCTTCGCTTTAGAAATCGCCTCGGCCGTACGAAGACATGTCCTGAAAGAGCACTTACAAAAACAATCAGCTGGCACGTAACCTTTGTAATGAACGTTGTCGTTATATGAATTGTAAATGACGGCCTACTGTAATAGCAAGCTTCGGCGAGTCTTCAAAATAGGGCTTTTTGGTAGGAATCTCTGCCTTCGTTTCGGTAGAGTCGAATGTTGACAGCTTAAATTTGCCTCTAAATAAGGTGAATACGTTCTGCAAGTTTGCCGTCTCCTTGCGCCTCTGGTGCGTTTGTATACTTCCCAAACGCGTCCAGGTACATTTGTTTGTCCCCGACTTCAACCAAGGACGGCCCGCGCTTTGTCGTCTTGCGCTCGCGGTTTTCTGCACGTCATCCAAGCTGTCCTTTGATTGGCGTGTTCTTCCTCGCGTGCCGCTGCGCCAACGACGCATCTTGAAACACTGGATCGCCGTATTAATTTAATATTTAGCGTTTTTTTATTTCTGACTTCATTTTAGAAACAAAACAAAAACGATACCTAGAATCAGCTCCAGACATGTACACGTTACCCAAAAAAAGTAACTAAATACCGTTACTCGTTACTCGCTCAAAAAGTAACTAAATACGTTACTCGTTACCGATTCTCAAAAGGAACGCGTGAGTTACCTCAAAAGTAACGAGTTACTTTCCACGTTACTTTGACGACCAAATACACAACTGTTTTTGTTTCATGGTTTATTGCTTTCTTTTTAGTAGTCATTGCCCTTCAGCAGCAGCTGCCTGTAGAAGTTTTCATCAGTTATGTTTCCCCGCTTCCTTGAAAATACATCTCCGGCAACGCTGAAGAGTCGTTCTACCGACGCGCTCGAAGGAACGGCAGTGTTGTGCTTCAGGAAGAGCTGGTGAATCTTCGAGAACTGCACCTTCATTGAGGACAGCGGGTAATGGGTTATGTGCCTCCCCGTGTTTGCAACCTCCGGGTTTACATTCGGTCCGTACCCGTTTCTAGAAGGTTCAACCAACGAACCTGATTGTGCTCGCTGGGTGAAAGACATTCCCAGCTGTAGAGTTCAGTACAGCAACGTTTATCGCTGGACACGTCAGTCGAACCGTTCGACTGACGTGTTCAGCGATATACGTTGCTGTACTGTCATACTGGTTAGTTGTTTTTCGGGTTGCCCATCTGCCTTTGTCACAATAGACGCATACTCAGGTTAGAATAAAAACAAGGCCGTTTAAGCGGTGTTGTACACGTTACTCCTCAAAAGTAACGAGATACCGTTACTCGTAACTTGGCCTTCAAAGTAACTAAATACCGTTACTCGTTTCTTTTCTAAAAAAAGTAACTAAATACGTTACTCGTTACCGAAAATAGTAACTAGGTACAAGTAACTCGTTACTTGTAACGCGTTACGTACATGTATGATCAGCTCAATGAAGCTTGGTCCCGACTTTATAAAGAAATAAGAAATAGAACAAGAGTAAACATTTATCAAAACAAATTGAAGATGAGTCAAAGTGAAATGCGGGTTTTAAGCACTTACCTGTTCTTAATCAGCTACCGCTTTAGGCTTTCGTTAGGACAGGCTAGCAAACTGTTCATTAAAACATTTTAGCTCAACCGAATATTTAGAGAGCAAATTAATGTTGGTGTTTCGCTTATGCTCTTACGAACGCGACGGCAGAATACATTACCTCTAAAACTTTTGTAGCTCAACTCCATCAACGTTAAAATGCGTTATATTGTGTTTAAGTATATTTACCGAGAAGTAGTGGTTACAGATTTTACAATCTTGGCGTATTTGCTTGGCACAACAAGCAAAACATTCATCTGGGAGGTAAAGTAGGCGTTCATAACTGTACCGTATGGAGACTATACCGCAACAAATCGCCGGTGTGATGCTCGCCCGAACAGTGTGATCCAGTTCGCACAGCCTTGACACAGTTAGAAAGAAGATTGACGCTTTTTACACGTTACACTCAAACAATGAATTCCGAGCAAAAAGATGTTGCCGTTTACGGGGGTGTACCCAATGATCACGTTCTGCTACACTACTCGTTTTGATGAGAGCTTTTCAGTTCCAAGAGAAATACAATAAACAAATTAGCGGTTTTTGTGTAGAAAAAGTAGCAAAAATGGCGAAGCCCCCTTTGAGTCGCAATACGCAATTCTTAAGAAGGCAAATGGAGGATTGATGTTGTGGCTCATAAATCTAGTTCCAAGTCGTTAAAATTCAAGTAAATTTAGGTAGAAATAGTAACCATATTTGAAAAACAGCGCGAATAACACACGGACAAGAAGGAAAGAGAACACACAGGACGAAGCGCTCTCTTCCCTTCTTGTCCGTGTGTTATTCGCGCTGTTTTTCAAATATGGATTCATACCAACTCGCCCAACTTTCCATTCTAGTAAGAAATAGTAACCACAGCAGTAATGTAAATTATGCCTTCTGCTGACAACATTAGGGTATTAAAAAAAATATACAAAAACAGTAAAAAAAAAGGAACTTATAACATCGATCTTGGCTAATGCGGAATAAACGAGGGTTTTGGTAAGTTATGAAGAAACAATGCAAGATTAAACAAATCTATAAAATATGATTGCTCAGTAATATTGTGTTGCTTATGCATATGGTTGCTTAGTGCAAGGAGCTTAAATGAGTAACCTATAAATGAATGTAGAAGTCTTCTGAAACGACGTTCACTCATCCGAACATTTTGTTGCATGACATGTAGGCTACTCCCAAAAATATATTGCCGTGACACGGTGTAGAATCATTTTCAGGAATGTAAAGCGCCATTCACATACTTGCAGCCGAGTAGGACCGAGAGACACAAGACCGGAGTTAAAGCCTCTTGCGACGGCGTAGGACAGGATGTGCTGCTGCGGAGCAGGTCCTACGCCGTGGCATGAGGCGTAAAAACAGTTTTTTTTTCTTTCTTCAGATCCTACTCGGTTGCTGGTCTGTGAACGGCGCTTTACTTTCGGTAGCACGCCACTACAGTTGGTTGCAACACACATTTCAATTACACCACTACGAAGGTTGGGAATGCGATACTTAAAGGTGTACCTTGGTAAGATGAGCAAGCTATCATTTGGACTCGGAGTGTTAGTGACTAAAATACATCCCAAGATATCCAGAACTATAATAAGAAAAAAATTGTTTTGCTCCGTGATTACTGGTGCCTACGTAAACCAATGACAGAGAGAAAGAAGAAAATGGTGGTGCAGTAGACATACCAGAAATAATCAACTCTTTTAGATAAGACACGTTTTCTACGGCAGCAGATAGTGGAAGAGACACTTTGAAGGCCAATATCAGGGAGACGCGATACGAGCTTTGAGAGCAACAGCGCCAAGTGATAAGAAATCTCGACTGCAGCTCCAGACCTCCACAGAGACATTTCATGCAGGCTACCACGGTCGGGCTTGAAGTGCTTCGACCCTTCAATTTCTATATATTATTTTTCCGTATTTTACTTACGCGCTATAATGAGTAGATATGATTTAGGCCGGGCTTCAGCAGGACGCAGTAAGTTCAACTTGTTTTAAATTACCTACTTAACAAGGAGGTTTGTGGACTTGTGTCAAACACCAAATCATTCCTATTTCATTCTAGATCGTGAGCTTCTGCTAGCTGGTTAACAATTCGTAATTAAGGACTTTTCGGAAACTTGTTATGTTACTGAACGTCAGAAATAACAATGTGCAAAAATAACTATGTTTGAGTCAGCATAAGATTGAACCGGTTCTAACCAGTCCTCTATTAGTCTTTTGAAAGCGTTGTATAGTTATTTGGTAGGCTTGCGTTTGGATGTCGGCCTGTTATATTTCATGGTTACCGCTCAATTAGCGAAAAAATATTGTGCTATTTGGTGACCGTTCAAAGCTTTCAAGTAAACAATAACGGTGAGGAAAGCGTTTGCCGTTCTGCCCTTATACAATTATTTTACAGAGTATTATTATTATCCAGTTTACTAAAGAACAGTTGTTGGATAGATCTTCAATGCATTAGAAAAAATACAGAATTTTAAGAATTCAATTTTGTTTATGTTTAGAGATTTTGCAGCCGTTCTAACCGAGGGCATAACAATCAAAGCGTCTTAATGTCAAATGTGCCTAAACTTGTTTATGAAAGATGGCTGAACGTCTGGCGAGTCTCAATTGGTAAGGTTATCTCGAGTCTCAGTTGGTAAGGAATTCGGTTGTGATTCCAAATATCTTATTTTATTAGTTTATATGAACGTCAGGAGTGCCACAAAGCTCAAACCTGGGGTCACTCTTTAATTTTTTTAAATGATATTGTTTTCTTTGTTAACTATGCTGAGATTTTATTGTTTGCTGATGACATCAAGCTATATTCATCGGTTTGTGACACTGGGGACTTTGTTATTGCAACAAGGTATTGATTGCGTGTCAGAGTGGTGTTCATCTAAAAATTTGTTTGTGAACCCACAAAAGACGAACATTACTTTATTTTGCAGGAAGCGCGATCAGATAGGTTTTAAGTACACTACTTCTTGTGCAACAGTCATACAGCGTGTTTCTACTATGCGTGACCTTGGCATTCTTGTTGATAGCTGTCTCACATTTGAAGAACATGTCACTTCAATAGTGGGTACATCGTCCGTAAAGAGGGGCTGATTTCACGAATGATGCGCAACTGATAGAGCTTTACGTGTTTGATATATTTATTCTGGTCCTGTGTTCGCTCTTGACTTGAATTCAATTACGTAGCGTGGAACTTTTTTTCTTTTAATCAGAGCAATGAAACCTAGTGAGTTCAGAATCGCGGGGTGCGAAAAGTTTATGATAGATACTTTCATCGTCGTTGTTACTATGATTATGAATAGCTTGTGAACCATTTAGGCTTAGGAGAGCTGTTTAAACGACATTCCATTCGTGATGTGATGT
Organism: Ixodes persulcatus; assembly: GCA_013358835.2. Classification (NCBI taxonomy): domain Eukaryota; kingdom Metazoa; phylum Arthropoda; class Arachnida; order Ixodida; family Ixodidae; genus Ixodes; species Ixodes persulcatus. The sequence continues at coordinate 158,385 of JABSTQ010009612.1, forward strand.
TTTTACATTAAGGAATGTATGGTTAAATTGATCTCATATCACGTTTTATCATCTGTGAACCATCACGTACCGATGCGAAGTATTAGAGTGATCCTACCATTTTATCCAAAACCCCATATCATGTCTCACCCATGTCTATATTTACGCCCTTGTAAAATGAAACTTATAATGCCGATCTGGACACACATGCACACAATTTTTTATCAATGCTGAAAAGACTACTTTTTAGAGCGCAGCTTTTAGGCGCCCGTTTCTGGCTTGAGCGGCGTCGGCGTCGCCGTCGCCGCTGGCGTCGCCATCGGCGTGACCGCGTGGTGCATTATGGGACAATTTCCGTGATGCGACGCGCCAGAGGAGGAATTAGAGGGGGACAAGGGGAGGAGAGGGAGGGGGAGGATAAGGAGGGGGAGGAGGAGGGATGAGGAGAAGGAAAGGAGGGAGGGGAAAAATGAGGAGGGGAGGAGGAGGACGAGCAGGAGGAAGAGAAGGGAGGAGGGGAGGAGGAGTAGCAGGGAGGATGAGACGGTGAGGAGGAGAGAGGAGGGATATACCCTCCCCTCAGTACTTTTCCCTCCTCCTCCTCAAGAGCTGCGCTCTAATTCGGCGTTACAGGGTGTTGTAAGCGTCTTTCATTTTTTTAATCTATTGCGTTTCTTTTTACCGTAGGGCTTTGTTTCGCGCTTCGCGTCCCGTATACTCATTGTACAGACCTCTGATAATGCTGTATTTTTTTTTTTCAGTTGGCTCTGTTTTAACGTGAAGCTCTTTTGTGTTCATAGTGTACCAATACGAAAGCCGTTATGGCTGTTTTTGACTATCCGAGATAATAAAGTATTATTATTATTATTTTTATCCCCACGAAACTTTGTTTATTTATAGGTCCGGACGGATAGTTGTTAAAAACAAGAATTATATGCGTTAAACAAATTATGACTATTCCGAGTTTTGTTATAGATTAAATATAGAACATGTGACGTCCTCTAAGAGAATGAGTTTCTACTTTTGTCTTGACTTAACAAAATCTAATACCATAAACGAAACAGAACACTCAGATGATCAGACAAATTTAGTCGGTTTGCTCAATTGGTACGCACGGAACGTCTGCACCCAAACCACAAAACAAATAGCAGCCATTTAGGATATGCCACATTGCTATTATTTTTAATAAGGAAATTTAGCACATAAACTTGTTCAAACAATAACCTTCCACTTTTCTCTTAAAAAGCACACGAGTTGACGTTGCTTTTGCCCAGCCTCATTTGCCAGACTGTGTACCATTGTAATGCCTGGTTCGAATCGTACATAAACGCGTATAATGCCTTATCATTCATTATTTCTAATTAAATAATGCCATATTGCCGCGCGCGCAGCTTGCCAAGTAGGCAGCGCGCGCGTGGCCGAACGGTTATCGCACTTGTCTCCCACGCGAAACGCCAGGGTTCGATTCCTGGCCGCGGCTACACATTTGTGTTGACACTGTATTGTGACGTTCTGGTAAATTCGAGAACCGTCTTGCTGATTCGAGGTTTGAATGTTCTAGGCACCGAACCTTCTACGCCGAATGCTCCAGAAGCCCACGCGTGTACCAAAGCGGCTCCGCGTGGCAAGCAGGGGTCAGTTTCGCCCCAGCGTTCGACTCTGCTGTCACGCCGACGTCGACGCCCGCGACGCTCTGTTCTCTTCTGTTGTTATTGTTTTTCCTTTTATTTCTGGGCACAAATTCGCCCCATTAAACGTTTAGTTTCTTCAGTTATTATCGCCTCATCAATTGTCATTCCTGACATTTTGGTGAAGGTGCGGGGTATCGCATGCCCCTACCGCGTACCCCTCCGAGGGCCCGCAGTGCAAGTCCGACGCCAAGCCCCAAGAACCGAACGAAGACCAGACCGGGATCCGATCAAGCCGCCGGAACCTTGGCCTACCCCCATAATTAGGACCTTTACCACCAAAGACCAGGCAAGCAAGGAGGACGACGATGGCCAACCAGTCGGAGACCCCGGCCGCTTCTGCAGTCGTATACCTGCCCGTCGCGCACCGGACTCCGACGCCATTCCACGGGGAGATCCACGAGGACGTTGAGGATTGGCTACAACATTACGAACGAGTGGCCCGCCATAACCAATGGACACCGGAGCAGTGCCTTCAGAACGTCTACTTCGCTCTGGAAGGCACGGCACGCACCTGGTTTGAGAACCACGAAGCGTCGATTTCGTGGTGGGAAGAATGCCAGGCCGAGCTGCGACGCACCTTTGCCAACCAGCAGCAACGACAGCGTGCCGAAGAACTTCTCCAAGCAAGACACCAAGGGCCAAATGAGAGCGTCACAAGCTTTGTTGAAGACGTTCTCCGCCTCATGGACCGCGCCGACCCAAACGCTTCCGAAGAAAAAAAGTTGCGGGTCCTAATGCGGGGCGTGAAAGAAAACATCTTCGGAGGCCTTGTGCGGAGCCCGCCTACCACCGTCGAAGGTTTCATCACTGAGGCCACCAACATCGAACGCGCCCTTCACGCACGGGCCTGACACTACCAGCGACCTCCCGGCTTCGCTGCCCTCTCGCCGTCCAGCTGCAGCATCCCGGACATCCGTGACATCATCCGGGATGTCGTTCGGGAAGAAATCAAGAAGTTCCTGCCTGCTTCCTCCCAGCCTGCCTCGCTGTCAATAGTCGAAGTTGTCCGCGAGGAAGTTCAGCGGGCATTCCATCCTGAGGCCCCTGCCAGCGCAGCAGTACCCGAGGAGCCTTCTCTGACCTATGCCGCCATAGCTCGGAGACCAACGCCAGCTGCCCAGCAGTATTGGACGCCACCTCGACGTGTCCTACCAGAGCCACAGACTTTCCGACGTCGGGAAGGGCAACCCGAGTTCGTCCGCACTGAACACCCGACGCCGAGGAAGACCGACGTCTGGCGAACGGCCGACCGACGCCCGCTCTGCTACCACTGCGGGGAAGCCGACCACATCTACCGCAGCTGCCCCTACCGTCGACTTGGGCTGCGTGGTTTCCACCCGAACGACCCACGCCCGAGGTACGGCGAACGCCCTCGCGATATCGAGGAGTACCTTCGACGCTCGCCCTCTTCAGTGCCGTCTCTCCGCCGTGAATCTCGCTCGCCGTCACCACGACGTTCAGCGTCTCCAGCGCCACGACCCCACCGAGAGAGCCTGTCTCCCCTGCGTCGCCGGGAAAACTAGACGCGGCAACGCCTGGAGGTGGCGTTGCCGAAGACGACCGAAGTAAAGAGCCTCCAAGAACGACGGAGCGCTCCCACTCTCCCGACGCTGCGCATCGCAACGACGCTCCTGCTTCGGTGTCCAACAACCTCAACGTTATCATCGACGGCCACGACGCGACGGCACTCGTCGACACCGGAGCAGACCACTCCGTTCTGAGTGGGAGGCTCTCCCGCCGCCTTCGAAAAGTCATGACGCCGTGGGATGGACCTCAAATACGAACCGCCGGAGGACACCTCATTACACCAGTCGGGAGATGCACTGCTCGCGTCGAGATCCACGGTCAGACGTGCCCTCTGAAGTTCGTCCTTCTACAAGACTGTTCCAGAGACGTCATTCTCGGCATGGACGTTCTGTGTGAATACGGCGCCGTCATCGACCTTGGTGAGAACAGATTGACGCTGCGCAAGCCTGTTCCGCCTTCAGAGAAACCCCAAACAGCGTCAGCCGCCATCCGATTCGCTGCCGACCACGTGAACCTGCCACCGCGATCAAGTGTTGTCGTACCCGTCGTGACCGATGCAGCTACCTGCGGCGAAGTTGTTCTAGAAGGCAACCTTCAATTGCTTCTGGGAAGAGGAATAGGCGTCGCAAGAGGAGTAGCTAAACTTCAGGATGGCCGCGCTGTGGTCCTCGTGACGAACTTCCGGAACGAAGCGCAACACCTCACAAAAGGTGCAGCCGTGGGCCACGTCGAGGAACTGCGAAACTCCGCCGAAATCGCCGCCATTACTGACGAACCCTCGCCACCTCGACAAGACAGTACGCCGCCAGCGCAGCTCGACATTGACCCTAAGCTCCCGGGCCCAAAACGACGGCAGCTGAATAACCTCCTCGCCAAATACCGCGACTGCTTTGCGACGTCGTCGAAGGTAAGCCAAACCGCCGTTGCGAAGCACCGCATCGTTACCGAGGACGACGCGCGCCCTGTGCATCGATCGCCGTACAGAGTTTCCGCTAAAGAAAGGGAGGTGATCCAGGAGCAAGTTCAAGAGATGCTGAAGGATGACATAATCCAGCCTTCAAGTAGTCCGTGTGCCTCTCCAGTCGTGCTGGTTAAGAAGAAGGACGGAACGCTTAGGTTCTGCGTCGACTACCGGCAGCTGAACGCGGTTACGAAGAAAGACGTCTACCCCCTCCCCCTCATCGACGACACTCTAGACCGGCTGCGCCACTCTCGTTATTTCTCATCGATGGACCTTAAGAGCGGCTACTGGCAGATCGAAGTCGACGAACGGGACCGCGAAAAAACAGCCTTCGTTACGCCGGATGGACTGTACGAGTTCAAGGTTATGCCCTTCGGACTATGCACGGCGCCAGCAACTTTCCAGCGTGTCATGGACACCGTACTGGCAGGGCTGAAGTGGCAGAGCTGTCTCGTCTACCTTGACGACGTCGTAGTATTTTCAACTGACTTCGACGAGCACTTGCGACGACTCCGAGCTGTTCTCCAAGCCATAAAGTCCGCCGGACTCACCCTCAAGCCGTCAAAGTGCCGGTTCGCCTATGACGAACTGAAATTCCTAGGTCACGTGGTTAGTAACGAAGGCGTCCGTCCAGACCCCGAGAAGACTCGCGCCGTCGCGGCATTTCCAGCGCCCACAGACAAGAAGGCTTTGCGAAGATTCCTTGGTCTTTGTGCCTACTATCGACGCTTCGTTCGGGATTTCGCAAGGATTTCCGCACCGCTCACTAAACTCACGAAGGACGCCGAGAAGTTCGAATGGGCCGAGGAGCAGCAGCACGCATTCGACGAGCTGAGGCAACGACTACAGACTCCTCCTGTTCTTGGACACTTCGATCAAGACGGGGAAACCAAGATTCATACAGACGCAAGTAACGAAGGACTTGGCGCGGTACTGGTTCAAGTGCAAGAAGGCACCGAGCGAGTCATCGCCTACGCGAGTCGAACACTGTCCAAAGCGGAGAGAAATTACTCCACGACTGAAAAGGAATGTCTTGCGGTCGTCTGGGCGATCACGAAGTTTCGCCCGTACTTGTACGGGGGCCCTTTCCGCGTTGTCACGGACCACCACTCGCTCTGCTGGCTTGCGAACCTAAAGGACCCGTCCGGACGTCTCGCTCGATGGAGTCTCCGACTGCAGGAGTTCAACATGACTGTTGTCTACAAGTGAGGCCGGAAGCACAGCGACGCCGATTGCCTGTCCAGAGCCCCTGTCGAGCCATCTCCCGGTAGCGGCGACGACGATGACGACGAGTGCTTCCTAGGCGCAGTGAACACCGACGACATGGCGCGACGTCAAAGAGACGATCCTGAGTTGCGCGCGCTAATCGAGCACCTCGAAGGACGAGGGGGTACTGTCCCCCGTGTCTTCTCGAGAGCCCTGCCGACTTTCGTCCTCCGACAAGGTGTACTTTACAAGGAGAACTTCGGAGACAACAGTACGCCGTGGCTGCTGGTAATCCCTACCGACCTTAGAGCGGAGGTCTTCCAAGCCTGCCACGACGACCCGACGTCCGGACACCTTGGTTACAGCCGTACGCTGGCCCGAATCCGTGAAAGGTATTACTGGCCCAAGCTACCGAAGACCGTTCATTTCTATACACGGTCGTGCCACGAGTGCCAACGACGCAAGAAACCGCCGACGAAGCCGGCAGGTCTCCTGCAGCCGATTGCTCCCCCGAGTGCACCGTTCCAGCAGATCGGAATGGATCTACTTGGTACTTTCCCACCATCGACGCAAGGAAACAGATGGATTATCGTCGCCACAGATTATCTCACGCGGTACGCCGAAACGAAAGCCCTTCCTGCAGGGACCGCTGTGGAAGTCGCCAAGTTTTTTATTGAGTCCATCGTCCTCCGGCACGGCGCTCCCGAAGTTTTGATCTCAGACCGTGGATCATCGTTCATGGCCCAGCTGACGCAAGAAATCCTTCGTCTCAGCCACACCAGCCATCGGCGCACCACTGCGTACCACCCCCAGACCAACGGGCTGACGGAGAGACTCAACAAGACCATCGCCGACATGATCTCTATGTACGTCGACGTGGAGCACAAGACATGGGACGAGGTGTTGCCGTACGTCACATTTGCCTACAACACGGCCGTGCAGGAGACCACCGGGGTGACACCCTTCCAACTGGTTCATGGTCGCAAAGTAACGACAATGCTGGACGCGATGTTACCCCACGAACCGGCTGTCGACGGAAGTGACGACGCCCAGGTGGTTGCCCAACGGGCAGAAGAAGTCCGCCAGCTCGCCAGACACCGTATTCAAGCCCAACAACGTGTCGACACTAACCGCTACAACCTTCGTCGTCGGGACGTCCACTTCCAGCCCGGAGACAGGGTGTGGGTGTGGACACCGATCCGCCGACGCGGTCTCAGCGAGAAACTCCTAAAACGGTACTTTGTACCCTACAAGGTACTTCGTCGACTTGGAGATTTAAACTACTAGGTGATGCCCGACGGAACACGGACTTCATCACGCCGCCCTCCACGACCAGAAGTCGTCCACGTCGTGCGCATGAAGCCATACTACGCTCGATAGGACTGTGGACCTTATGTGTTCTAAATGACTCTTCAGCTTACCGTTCTTTTTGTTTGCTTTGTTTTGTTTTGCATCGGGGCGATGCACTTTTTAAAGGGGGGAGTAATGCCGCGCGCGCAGCTTGCCAAGTAGGCAGCGCGCGCGTGGCCGAACGGTTATCGCACTTGTCTCCCACGCGAAACGCCAGGGTTCGATTCCTGGCTGCGGCTACACATTTTTGTTGACACTGTATTGTGACGTTCTGGTAAATTCGAGAACCGTCTTGCTGATTCGAGGATAGAATGTTCTAGGCACCGAACCTTCTACGCCGAATGCTCCAGAAGCCCACGCGTGTACAAAAGCGGCTCCGCGTGGCAAGCTGGGGTCAGTTTCGCCCCAGCGTTCGACTCTGCTGTCACGCCGACGTCGACGCCCACGACACTCTGTTCTCTTCTGTTGTTATTGTTTTTCCTTTTATTTCTGGGCACAAGTTCGCCCCATTAAACGTTTAGTTTCTTCAGTTATTATCGCCTCATCAATTGTCATTCGTGACAATATTCAGTAAACAGTGAAACCTTTGAACGCGTATTTTAAGCTATACTAACAATCAAGTCTGAAGCAAAGGGTCCGAACAATCAGCCCTATGTTACGCTGTCATAGATACATATATACGAATTTAAAAACTGCAGTTTGCATCCTTCTCTTAAACTATTCTTCTAGAGCAACTGAAACATTAATGTCGAGATTCAAGGGTGGAAATTTGTTATTAAAATGTGAGTCGCTTAATCAATTAAAGATTTAATCTCGATTAAAATAAAAACACTTGAAAACATCTAAAGGTTGACGCTCGCGCTTGTAGCTATTTGCGGTAGAGCTGTCTTAAGAGCCATAAACATAATAAAACAAAATACAAAAATGCAAGTAACAAGAAAGGAGGTCTTTAGAAGCGAAACTTGTCCACAAAGAAGCGTAAAATATGAACGCCTTTTTGTTTACTTTCGTTTTTTTTCTCGCAGATCAGAAAAGCATGGAAGAGGTACCGCCCAGCTTTGTGTCGGGAACACTTATACCGTTGTTCCTGATGCTTTTGACGCCAAACATCGTTGTCTGTGGGATATATTTTGTGGTGGTATACGGATCGTCCGTCGCTGAAGTATCGAAGATTGGCTTCCTCACGTTCTGGTACGACTCTTGGACAGCACGAGGGCTTGGAACCTACGAGACGTGGCTGTTCCTGCTCCTCTTCATTGCCTACTCTGGACTCTCGCTGGTCATCTTGCCGGGCAAAGTGTACTACGGGCCTCCCGACTTCTTCAGGACATAGGCCCCTCTACAGTCGAACGGGTGTGCTCTACTACACGTTGACAATGGGAATAACCGCGTACCTAATCCTGTACCAGGACGTCCGCTGTTGGAGCATCTACCGAAGTCTCCCTGATGCTGCTGTCGCCATGACCCTCGTGGGGTTCGTGGTATCCTCCCTTCTTTTCATCAAGGGTCACGTGAGTCCCTGCCCTGGAGAAAGTGGCTCCTCCGGGAATATCATATTTGACTTCTACTGGGGAATGGAACTGTACCCACGACTGGGGAAGCACCTGGACGTGAAACAGTGGACCAACTGTAGGTTCGGAATGATGCTCTGGCAGCTCATGGTGCTGATCAGCTGGAAGGCCCAAGTTGAGGACAGTGGTTGGAACTGGTCGATGGCAGCAACGGCCATACTCCAGACTGTGTACATCGCCAAGTTTTATTGGTGGGAAGATGGATACATGACGAGCATCGACATCATCGTTGATCGTGCAGGTGAGAAGATTGCTTGAAGATAGTTTCAGGTCAATGTCGTTCTTAGTAAATATAGACACATTAATTCGTGCACAGGCTATGTTTTGCCAGTCAGCAATATTTACCGACTTTTTAAAATTTCTGAAATATGTTTATATTGACCAAAAGTTCAGCTATGGACACTTTGATGGTCCCCATAAAATATTTAGCTAGAATGTATTTGCCTTTTCTGAAGCAAAAGTGACGAAGAGAAGGAAGAAAGTATCATAACAATTTGTAAATTAGCTGAAGGTGGTTAAGTTAAACCCGTTTAGGAAGTACGTATTATGCCTATTTTGTCTCGACAAGAAAGAACTCGTCGATCTGAAGTGGCTGGAGATAATCACGATAATGCGCGATGTCAAATAAATGTGTAGCTTAAAAACTAAGCGTCACATCAATTATTGCTGAACTTGGTTATAAACCAATTTCCAGACATGTAGTATACTTCTTAACCTAACTCATATTAAAGCGCACGGACCTTGAACATTGCATTCTTCTGTACACTTTTTCAAACTAGGTGAAGTCAAAACGACACAACGGTCAGTGAAGTCGACATAGTTTGTAGATTAAACCTATTTATGCTAAACTTTTATTGAGAGGGCTCATAACCACGCCGTTAACTAAAGAAGCTCATGCAAAATTACCCTACAAAGTGGGTGCTTGTTTGTCTTTTTTTGTTTCTTAGTAACCATATTACACCGTTTATAATCTGGTTCATTTTTCGTTCTATTTATATGTTTGTATCTAGACAAAGAGTATAAACAATTCTGTTTCACAATTGACAGAGTCATCAGCGTCGTTGTAGAATAAGCCGTATTTGTGACAAAAGGTGAACTAAGAGAAACAGGTGGTCCTTATAATATTTAATTTTCACAATTAACACAAAAAACAACATTGTGTCCTACTTAGCATTGCATAGCCTGTTTCGGTAACTTTTGGAGCGCACGTACCAGAACACACTTTCATGAGCAGAAGGATAGGGCGCAAACAAGCTGGTGGTGGTTAAACATTAATGGCCAAAACCCCGAGACTGGGACGAGATGGGACGCACAAACTCAATCTACTATGTGTTTGTCCGTGCGTTCTCGTCTCAGTCTCGGGGTTTAGCGATTGATATATAGACTTTCAGTTTAGACCGCGTGAAAATTGCTTCAAATTGTTATTTCTGTTTTCTGTCTCCCTTTATACGAGGCTTGCAAAGTGGTCTCGTAATGCATTTGTCAATTGTAATGGCCTTTTAAGATATAAAAGACTTATTTATACCTTTACAAGCGCCAAATTATATTTAAAAAATAACAATCAAATATAAAAACAACCCGTAACCAACCTAATTGTCCCTAAGATTACCTTTCTAACAACAACGGTTTGGCTATAATGTCAAGACTCTGAACCAATAAATAAGAAAGTGCTTTCCTTAAAACACTAACTTAAAAAAAGTATCATGGATATTTTTTACACGCCGTTAAAAATATTACGTTCACTTACTAAGCAAATTCTAACTCAATGAAATCAAACAGGGCAGAGTAAAGAAAGAAACACAAGGTGTTCCTTGTGCTATTCTCGCTTTTTTCGATTCATTCTTTTTGCGATTTAACAGCATCACGAACCATCTAGCCCAACTCCCCATTTCGTTGCCGGATATAACAACGCGAGACTGAGTAAACAGTATTCTATAAAAACTCTGCTGATGAAGAGTGAATAATTCGGTGAAACTAAACTGTAAGACGAAGGATAGTAATGTATTCGCCCTCCAAATAGGGTGGTTATCATTCCTAACGGCATTTTTTTTCCGGTTGCAAGTTACATTTATTTCAGTGATATTGTTCAAAACGCATGGCTGTATATTTTCGAAGTTTCTAAAGTGAGATGACGGCACTTATTATATTACTAAAAACATTAAAATTGTAATTGTAAGAACAAAAGTAAATTCTCAGATACTACCTTTAGGTATAAAGCAGTTTAGCTGCTTTATTTTATTGGTTAGTGCGCTATTGTCTTCATGGTTCGGGAAGTACAATTTTAAGAAATGGTCAATCTTATTTGTTTATATAAATACAATACATCTGTACTATTTTGAATAACATTCTTACAACATGTTTTAGTTCAAGTTTATGCGACTTTCAAATATTATTTTAATTGTCAGAAGTGACGCGTACCGAATGCCAAATAGCTTATGACATGTAGATATCCACTTTATCGTAGCGAAACAACGCCTTTGACATATGTTCCTATATCACCTTAGGGAACAGTCGATAGCTTGATGGAGAACATTAAGCTCAATAGTTTTGTCGGCTTTCCAACATATTGCAATTTTTCTGTGTTATCTTAGTGCTCTTACCTGAAGAGTAATGTTTATTTTTATTTAATTTTTTTCCCCGAAGGTTACTACATCTGCTGGGGCTGCATATGTTTCCTGGGTCTGCTGTACGGACTCACGAGCCTGTATATGGTCGAAAACAGCCCGGAGAGCAGCGCAGCCTTCGGAGTCGGTGACATCGCCTTTGGTCTAGTCATGATCGGCTGCAACTACTGGTGCGACTACCAGCGGCAGGTGGCGCGGGCGTCCAACGGAAAGTGCCAGATCTGGGGATCCCCGGCGAGGGTCATCAAGGCGTCGTACCGAGACTTGTACGGCAGGCAGAAGACAAACCTCCTTCTGGCGTCGGGCTTCTGGTCGCTCAGTCGCCACATGAACTACATATTCGAAATTCTATGTGCCGTCTCGTGGGCCATCCCGGCCGGTGCCTCCAGTATCGTGCCCTATCTGTATCTACTCTACCTCACCGGACTTTTAGTTCACCGGAGCTACAGAGACGAGCGGAAGTGTTCCAAGAAGTACAATCAGTTCTGGACGCAGTACAAGTCGTTGGTCAAGTACCAACTGATACCGTACGTTCTGTAGTGTTCAGAGATGGGTTGCGATTTGAGCGCACCTGCTGTTTCAGCTTCGAAGGGATATCTGCTTATCATAAGTCCCGATGTCGACTACATTGTAAGTCGTTCAAAATATAAATATTTTTTTTATAACTACATAATATATGACGCAGTGTATAGTGTGTTTCAATAATTTAAACGTACCTAGGTAAAGTGCTACATGTGAAGCTGCGTCAACAGGGTAAGACCCACTCAACTGAGGTCCTGCCTATTAATACGCAGTGATTTTGAGTAATTAAGGTTCCACTTCGCAAACGCAGGAAACACGAATCGTTATAATAACACGAAAATAGAGTCGACAATCAATGCGATGACCGTATTTCTGAGGCAAACCGATGTTGCCCTCGGAAATAACAACGAGGGCACAACACGGTGTGGACTGAACCTCCTGCGCACAAGCATTTTCCTTATTAACCTGGAATGAATAAAAATATGCAACCTTGTCCACTAATATTTCCCCCATGAGTCGTGGGCCAATCCCTGCTGTCACTGTTTACAATAAGAATTAGTTACTTTTATTTTCAAAAACTGGCGATTTGCATGTTTTAGATACTTAGTTATTTACTTATGTGAGATTAATTTTAGTATATTCGGAATATAGACATTTGATACGTTATTCTAGTCATATACCTTAGGAAAAGAGGCCGCTTATCATTCTCAGCTAATAATGATATCTATTCGGCTCTTTCGTAAATCCCCCCGCCCTGCGACAAGAGTAATAGTAAAGATGAGTGAAAGGCTGAGCATGGAATGACACATGAGCACTGCGTGTCTCCACTCAGGGCTCCATCGGGGCACTTAGCTGTTGACTGCCAATATGTGGCTGAATGCACCAGTTCCATAATTCCAAATATTAGCAAAACTTCCCAAAACCACCATTAAAATATTTATGAAACGTTGTTTTTTTATTTGGTACTATGGACTTGTTTTTATTAGTATAAAATCACTTCGTCGGATAGGCACATTTTTGACTATGATGAATGTAATGGTCTGACAGAGGTATGCCCTGTCTTGGTTTCTTTCTTCCTCCTTTTATGTCTATTTTTTGTTTTGAATGAAAAGGACAGTCGATAGACAACTCTATGTTTGTGTATGTCTAATACGTCTCCTTGTGTTCTTTCTGGCGCTGTTCTATATGCTCTGATCATGCACCTACTGGCCCAACCCCACTTTTTCAGGCGGCAATCATGTTTCTTTTGTGATAAACTATAATTTCAAAACATAAATACATAAAACCCATAGGAAAGTGCAACTCACAAACTTTAGAAGCGGGCTTGGCTGTGCCACACTGTGAAACGTATTTTATGACTGCCATTCTCAGCGCCTGATTTGTACTACGAGCAACAGAGACGATCCGTTTTCCTTTCACACCGCCGGCTATTGACCTGACAATAATTAAAAGGGCGGTGCAAAAATTCTTGTACTTTAAATAAATAGCATTCATAATTAATATTGGACGTTAATGACTTCTAAAACACACATCCGTTTTTTTCTCCACGCAACGGCAGTCACAGAAAACAAGATTAGAAATAAATACGCAGAGTTTACCTCCCCAACCCACACCCAGAACAACTGGCAACGTGAACTGGTGCCGAGAAATACCACCTCGAAGACAAGGCCTGCGCATGACGTTTTGTCAGTAGATTCCCGACCCGCCCCAAGTGGCAAACAGACTGAAGCTTGACGAGAGTACGGGCCACGTGCGGCCGCGACTGCTGAGCTCAAGCGCTGGCGCGAGCTGATAGCAAGCTTCCACAGTTCATTTGGAACGTGCATGCGACACCATCAAGATTGACCTCGCAAACCAGCACAGGAAGCACATCCTCGACTCCCGGTTAGACTTTCTCCGCCTTTCAGGGGTGGCGAGGCATGTATGACCCCCTTTTCCTTTCCTTTCTCCTCCAAGTCACTCCAGATGATGCTACTCAAGAGGATGTGACGAATCCCCTTTGTACATATAACAAATACGTTTCGTATATATATATATGACTACAGTGAACTACTGGGTGATTCAAGGAGGGGTCAGGTTCTTTAAATCGAGCGCAAAATTCGGTTTCTTAACCTATCGCGCTTCGACTTTGTGCAGCGTTGCCCACAGATGGTGCATTTTTTTTTTTGTAAAATTTACAAAGAGCAAACTTACCTGAGGAAAAAGTAAAAAGACAAAAAGGCTTAGCTCCTATGGAAACGCAGCGGAGAAAGCAGAAGCTACCGACGAGATCGGACGCGTTTTCTTGAGCTCCCGCTATTAGGCCTAGTGCCTCATACGTCTGACCTCGACCACCCCACCGACTTCCAGTCCCTCACCCGCCACGGCCTTATCCGTGGACAGGAAACTTGAGAAGATGTACACGCGCCCAGCAAGCCAGGCAAGTAATGCCGCCGCCGCGACGGACCAGCTTCCCACTTCGCTGATCGCACCCGCAAAAAGGACCGCGGAGGAGGAACCTTTTCCTGGTGAATCTTCCACAACTACAAATGACGTAGATTCGGTGGAAGTCGCGCTGAAGGCCCTATTTGCGACAATTCCGAGAGAACGCCTCATTGACATCTTTAAGAACTTTCTCGCAGGGTCCAGTTCAAGCAAACCCAGCAAGGGCAAGAGGAAAAAATCAAACAAGACAAGCCAGCCGACGGCGTATTTATCGCCGAACTCAACAAGTGCTGCTATGTCCGAAGCAACAACGCCAGCCCAAGAAAATCTGAGCACAGCAGCAAGTCGGCGCCAAGACGCCGAGACAACTGCGCTGATGATATTTACAGCTGGCTGTGCGCAAGATGGCGCGGCCGCAACTAAGTGGCAAGGTCCATTGCCCTCAGACAACGAAAAATGGACAACAGTCACCTAGAAGAAAAGAAAGCGGGTAGGAGTAGACCCCTCACCCCAAGCCCACGGAACGGTACGGCCCCGACAGCGCCTGTTCGAGTACAAGGTTCGCCCGACGGACTCTCAAGTCTCCATAAAGCCTTACCTTCAACCACTCAAGACGCAATGCACCATGCTGCGCACTACAGCATCGTTCTCGATGCACCTCATCGAGCAAGCCAACACCTTTTCGGTCCGTACGGACACGGAGGAGCTGGAAAAAACGGTGAGATTACAGAAATCAAAGTGCAGAGACGCGAAGCACTTCCCGTACAAGTCTTCCGCACCTTTGGCACTTCATACACCAAGGGTATCATCTGTGATATCTACTCTAAAGAGCAGGACCCGCGCGAGCAAGTCCTCAACCGCGAACTTGAATCGGAGAAAATCGACATTGTGGCCACCCGTCGGCTAGGCAAGTCAAATACGGCTGTCATCATGTTCAACGGGAAGAGACTACGGAGGTCGATCTTCTACGGCGAGCGCTACATTAGGGTATCCCACACAAGCCAAATGATGTTACGTGCCGTCGCTGCCACAAGCTGGGCCACAAACCTGACATCTGCCCGAATCAGGTGGTGTGCCCGACCTGTGGAGCTTCTCACCTAGCCGACACTGACCCCGCCAAGGAACCAGGATGTCCGGACTCTACTTCCTACTTCCAGGGGTGCAAGAAGAAAGGCCACCTGGGTACCGATCCCAAATGCCCAATGTGGTCGGCAATGAACAAACGGATGCGGGAGGACATCCAGACATTGAAAAAACAACACCGACTCGAACAGTCGTTGGAGAACACAGAAAGAGTAAAAAACTATGAAAAGACAGAGCGGCACTTTATGGGAATCAGAACATCCAAGCACCCCCACCGGAACCCACTGGAGGGTCAGAAACACAAGAGCTTCACAACATGTGCAGCTACCTCAAAGCTGAACTCGACAGGCTTAAAGCCACAGTCCAGTCCGAACAAGAGGAAATCCAGCAATATAGGGAAACTGCTAAACGGCAAAAGGCACTAGCAGCCCAAATCCTCAACATAAAATGATCAGAGTTCTCAAGAGGAACTGTCAGGGGCTCCGCAAACGGGCAGCGGAACTCCGAGTACGCCTTCTGGATAAGCCTGACGAACGCCCTGACGTAACTCTTACTTCAGGAAACGAACACCACATCCGTCAATCTTTGTGGATACCTGGTATACTCCAGTCCCTCCAGTATTACTAAACGCCCTGGAGAAACGAATTCTGCTCCAGGGAAGGCTCTTGTCTACGTGAAGGATGACTGGCCTCAGCACCGAGGCGACCTCGCCCCGTTCTCCAACGACGGGCAGAAAATTGTGGCGGTGCGGATACAGGTCCATCAGCACCACATCGTCCTAGCATCCATCTACTACAGACCGCTCAAGTCCGCGACACAGCAAAGAACCAACCTATGGATCTCCCATATTCATGATCTCTACCCCAAAGAACAAAAGCTCTACGGAGAAGACTTTAATCTCCACCACCCTATGTGGGGATACAACCATGAATCTCCGGGAGCGAAAGACTTAGTGGGCGAGGTGCATACCTTCCGCCTAAACCAGGTCAACAAGAAAGGAGTCAAAACAAGACTAGGAGGTTCCGGGCAGTCGGATACCTCACCCGACCTCACTTGGTCCACATTCAACACCAAGAGTGGAAATGCCTACCGGATACGTGGGGTAGCGACCACTTCCCCAACCGCTTCGAACTCTTGCCGTCGAGACGGGTAAAGAACAATGTTAAAAAAAATGAAAGCCGTTTACAACTCCCTGTAACGTCGAAGTAGAGCGCAGCTCTTGAGGAGGAGGTGAAGGCACGGGGGGAGGGGGGGGTCACGTGACCAGAGGGGTCACGTGACCTCAAGGGGGGGGGGGGGGGTCAATCGGAGAAAATTTTCCGCTAAATTTAGCGGGGAAAAGTTTCCGCTAGATTTAGCGGGGAAAATTTTCGCTAAGTTTAGCGGGAAACATTTTCCGCTAAATTTAGCGGAGAAACTTTTTCTCTAGATTTAGAGGGGAAAATTTTCCGCTAAATTTAGCGGGGAAAGATTTCCGCTAGATTTAGCGGGGAAAATGTTTCTCTATACTTCGTTTCACCTTATGTGCGAGCGAAGGAAAAGCTGGAAGCGCGAGCACGAAAGCTTCGTGCGTTCAGGCTTTGCTCGAGCACGCGAGCTGGGGAGAAACGCAAAAAGCGCTGGTCTCGCGCTTCTAGCTTTGGCTTCGCTCGCAGATAAAGTGAAACGAAGTATAGATTTAGCGGGGAAAATTTTCCGCTAAATT
Organism: Ixodes persulcatus; assembly: GCA_013358835.2. Taxonomy (NCBI): domain Eukaryota; kingdom Metazoa; phylum Arthropoda; class Arachnida; order Ixodida; family Ixodidae; genus Ixodes; species Ixodes persulcatus. Next base: position 175,028 of record JABSTQ010009612.1, read on the forward strand.
TAGGGGGAAATTTACCCATCATGCACCGCGCCGTTACGCCGACGGCGACGGCGACTGCGGCGCTGAAGGCGACGGCGACGCCGCTCAAGCCGGAAACGGGCGCCTAAGAGCTGCGCTCTAAAACGCACAGCCAAGATCGTACACTGGGACAAATTTAGGGAAGCCCTTAACAGCGAGGAACTCGAAGACGCTGACTTTGAATCGCGCCTCAACAACGCCCTGAGGACTGCAACCATCAAAAATGACATCGATGAAGATACTCTCTTCCCACTTGGCCCAGAGCTTGAGAAGATACCTTCTCAAGCTCTGGGCCAAGCGACTGCAAACGGTACAAAAGTACCGTAAAGTGCACAAAAGCTCCGAAGCCAGACGCAACATCACCAGGGCTACGGTGGAAGCGAATGTCTACGCACAAAAGCTCGACGAACACCGCTGGCTCGACTACAGCCCATCGCTCTCCAAGAAAACGTCGATATTGAAACTGTGGGCCACGAATCGCGCGCTTCTTTGAAAGAAGAAATGCAGAGGGGCAACACTCACACTTGCCCTTAAAGACCGACGACTAGTTCGCGCTTTCCACTTTTTTCTCGCTTCCTCCTCTCCCCTTTCTACCCTGTCCACCGTTGCCTGTTTCCTTCTCCCTTGCAGAATCTCGAGTATGGTCGTCGGCCTTTAAGCTCAACAAAACTGAGAAACAACTCGCCTGAATGACAGGGGACCTTTTTTCCCCATCCCGACTTGAAGAATTGTCCTTCGCCATTCCACCACGAAGTCCTGGCTCCGGATTACGGCATGGACCGGCCCTTCACGCGGGGTGAGCTCGAAAGCGCTCTTCAACGCGGAAAAACCCACACAGCCCCCGGACCCGACAAGATCACCATGAAAATGCTGAGGAACCTCCCAGATCTTACCAAATGCGAGCTTCTAGAGTAGATTAATGTTATCTGGGAGACAGGCAAGCTTCCCGAAAACTGGAAACACTCACTCATCATCCCGATCCCCAGCCCGGCAAGGACAAAGGTACTCTCACAAACTACAGACCGATCTCCCTTACGCCTTGCACCAGCAAGATAATGGAGCGCATGGTACTTTGAAGAATAGAATGGCTTCTCGAATCTAACAACTCCTTCTACCCGGCCCAGACGGGGTTCCGACCCGGCGTCGGCACCCAAGAAAGCCTGGCTCTGATATCGGCGGATATCATCCGAAATATTAACCCTGAACGCTCCAGGATCAGAAGCATCATCACACTTGACGTCAAAAAGGCTTTCAATTCTGTTCCACAATCAACAATCATAGAAGAATCTCAGCGCCTTGGCATCACTGGGAGATACTTAAACTTCATCAAGACTTTCCTCGAAGGCAGAACCTTTTCGATCCGCTGCGGAGCCAACTGTAGTGAACCCAAGGCCAACCTCGAAGGTGTCCCGCAAGGCTCTGTCATCTCACCGATGCTTTTCAACATCGTGATGGCGGCCCTACCCTACGAACTCGAAAAAATTAAAAAAACTAGGGTTTACGATGTACGCCGACGACGTATCGATCTGGACCAAGAGCGAAGACATCGAGAGGCAACAAGTCACACTCCAAGCCGGCCTATACATGATTGAAGCCCACCTTCACAAGGCAGGCTTCCAAGCCTCCCCAGACTAGACAAACTATGTCACCATAGCACCCAAACGACAACGAGTAATGATGATTGGCGACCAACTCCATCTCGTGCTCGCAGTAAAGCGAATCCAGCCCTTTACGTCTGTCAAGATCCTGGGAATTATCGTGGAGGAGGCAGGCGAAGGGGACATGGCTTCAAGACACGCTGAAGCATTGCAACTCTGCCCTCAATGCCATCAGAAGAATCTGTAACGCCAAGGGCGGTGCAACTGACGAGATCGCCAGAAGGATGATAAAGGCCATGGTAGTCTCCCGAGTCTGCCACGGAGCCCGACACTACTGGCTCCCCAAGGCACAGTGGCGAAAACCTGAGTCCCAGAACAACCAAGCCATGAGGATCATCACCCCTCTCGGGAAACCAACGAAGCACGCACAGATCAACTCACTTCATGACACAGTCGTCGCTCGCACGGTTGCACATGGCGAACGTCTTAAGCACTCTAAGCAAGGACGGGAAATCCTGAAACGCCTATGGCGCGCAACAGAAGGCCTCTCCAACCTTCCCGAGCAACTCCCTCCTTGGGAGGATCATATGAACATTGCTGAAAACTAGCCGACTGCTCGCAAAGGCGACTCCCAACAGCAAGCACGAATCGCAAAAACGCACTCCAGAATGGTTGAGACATGGACCAACCCCGCTCACATCATGGCCGCATATACCGACACCGCCGCAGAAGACTCCCCGGTTCCGCTGAAGACCGTGGCAGTCTACTTTCCAGCTCTCTGCTCCCCGGCCGCGAACGCACTTCCAATGCGCACCTCCATCAAAGGGGGTGAACTTGCGGCGATTCAGTTCGCCCTCGAAACAGTCCTCAAGTCACAACACCCGATACCTCGCGAACTACGAGTGTTCTCGGACTCGCAGGAAGCAATTAAGGAATGCCGGAAAGCAAAAAGCTCGCCTACCGACTCCTGCAGAAAGGAACGTTTCGACTACCAAAATCTCCTGGGTCCCTGCGCATGCAAGCATCAAGGGCTATGAAGAGGCTCATCAGCTAGCTCGCGCGTCCCTTTCCTTTCTCGGCGAAGCTGCCGACGTCCATCAACATATACAAGACCATGGCTATGCCCCCGCCTGTGATCAGGACACGGCTGGCCAAACAGGTCAGGGATACGACGCGGATGAAGAACGGGCCCAGCTTAAAGAGCACTACCGGACCACACTCTACACTCTTAAAAAAAGGTGGCCAAAAGGAGGAAACAGACCGCCTTTACCACCCTCCTCCCGGTCAGGGGGGGAAGCGCTCCGCTTGTTACCTCCTCAGGCGCAGCAGACACTAAGAATGCGATGCTAGAAGGTGAAGTTCGCCGCGTGTGAGCTCCGACGGGATAAGTATTACCTCCCAGAGGGTGCACCTATTTTTCACTGCCAGAGCCTGGGCGCTGCGATTGGCTGTGGGAAGGCGCAAACGAGTTCGCTAATTGGTCTTCTCGTATGACACGTCATTCTTCGCGCATGCGTGGGAGAGCGCCTGCCCGGCTGGCCGGGAGCGTCGGCGGGGAAGGCGCCGACGCTCTTGACATAACGGTCTTTCTTCTCGAACGTTCGACGGAGGCGTCCCAGCGCAGGAACGTTCTTTATTGTTCTGTTCGGCTCAGTCTCTTCTTGCGAGGTCACCGAGAGCGCTGCATTGACTTCAGTCGAAGATCCAAGTCGTGTGCACCGTATGCAGGTAAGGAAATGTTCTGCGCGGGCGGCAGTTGGCGTTGGTTATGACCGCCCGAGAAGACGACCCCGTCTTCCTTAGACAAAGGGTTGGCGGACATGTTGGCACGTCTGAAGGCGACGAGCGTTCGATAAAATTAGTGTGTGGCGCGAACGCAGACACGGTTGAGACCATCGAAGTAAGTTCATAAAGAGCAAGAACAGGAATGACTGGTGCTTGCACTAGCGCATATTTAGACGGTTATCATACGCTAACCGTTGGCGTAGCCAGCAGCTTTTCCCGGTGTATGTGTGTGCGGGTGGAGGAAAGGGGAGAGCGGCGGTTCGGCGAGTCGGGCGGCCGGGCGACAAGGCGCCTTTTGAATCGGGGGTCGCCTACGGTTAAGGCGTGAGGGGGTAGGAGGTTTTCTCTTTTTGGGGCCGTTGGTGTGTCGCGTCGGACGTTAAATTGAGGATCTGATCGAATACTTGAAAATCTCATAAGGTGTTTTTTTTTTGTTTTGTTTTTTTCACAGAGCAGTAGTCGATCAGGAATTCATTGGCGGCACCGGCCAACCGGCGCAATTAATTCTCAACGTCGTTGATATTTGTAAAAGTCAGTGTTAAACACTGGTTTTTAATATCAACGTTATATTTTTTTTTTAATTTAACGAGGTTTAATAAGTAGTTTGGTAAAATGTCATGTTACCTTGAAATACCGAATATAAACGTCTGAGCTAATTAGTCGTGCGCTTTGCAAACATTAATAGTAGTATATTACGGAATAAGGTCATGAAAAGACGGTGAGTGTGCAGGCGAGCTGGTGGTAGCTAATCATGTTGTATTACACCTGAGACTGCGGTGGATGAAATCGGAAGAACTTTCAGTAGAAGGAACAGACACAGAGAACGTCTCCTCTGTGTCTGTTCCTTCTACTGAAAGTTCTTCCGATTTCATCCACCGCAGTCTCAGGTGTAATACAACATGATAAGGTCATGAAGTTGTTACAGGCAGCGAGGCTAGCAATTATATTGTCTTGGCATTTTCTTTGCGTGTGATCAGGCATTTCTAAAACTCTGATCATTCAGTAGGCCAGTTAGATATAACTCAAGTTTGCATTATTTGAAGTTGATTGAATATATTTCTTTCGTCCTGCGGCAACGTTGTAGGGTGATTGCGTCGAGGGTACTGGATGCCTGCTACCTTGGACTCATCTCGTGACAGTTCTTAACACTGCTAACTGCAGGTAAGCGGAGTCCGATATTTTATTTTGATTTTCTTGTTCCCATTTGTGCACTTGAAATGGGGCTCTTGACTTTTAAGTTGATTTTGTGTGTGTGCTGTTCGTTCATTTCCGAGAGACAATTGAGGGTATACTTCGAGTAAATGAATTGAAGCAAGACACACAAGGCGCTTGAGTGTGTCTTTTTCGGTGTTCTTTTTTTGTGTTTTCGTCCTTGTGGGCTGTTCTAATCATGTCGAAATAAAACATACATTCAATTTTAATTTCGCAAATTACTTTGGTAAGAATATTTACATATTTGCCGAAGTTCGACATTCGGCAGTTAGAAATTATTTGTGCGCTTCGCAAACATTAAAAGTAGTATGTTACGAAATAATGTCATTAAGTTGTTGCCGGCAGAGAGACTAGCAATTATAGTGTTGTCTTGGCTTTTTTTTTTGGCGTGTGATCCGGCTTTTTTTAAAAGTCTAATCATTCAGTAGGCGAGTTAGATATGGCTCAAGTTTGCATTAATTGAGGATGATTGAATATATTTTTTTCGTCCTGCGGCAACGTTGCAGGGTGATTTCGTCGAGGGTACTGGATGCCTGCTACCTTGGACGCATCTCGTGACAGTTCTTAACACTTTTTACTGCAGGTAAGCGTAGTGCAATATTTTATTTTGATTTTCTTGTTCCCATTTGTGCACTTGAAATGGGGCTCTTGATCTTTATGTTTATTTTGTGTGTGTGCTGTTTGTTCATTTCCGAGAGAAACTTTAGTGTATACTTCGAGTAAATAAATTAGAGTAAGACACACAAGGCGCTTGAGTGTGTCTTTTTCGGTGGTATTTTTTGTGTTTCGTGCTTGTGTGCTGTTCTTCTCATGTCTAAATAAGACATTGATTCAATTTTAAATTTTAATATGGCAAATTACTCCGGCAAAAAAATTTACATATTTGCCGAAGTTCGACATTCGGCAGTTAGAAATTATTTGTGCGCTTCGCAAACATTAATAGTAGTATATTACTGAATAAGGTCATTAAGTTATTGCCGGCAGAGAAACTAGCAAGTATTTTGTCTTGGCATTTTTTTTGCGTGTGATCAGGCATTTTTAAAAGCTGATCATGCAATTGGCGAGTCAGATGGCTAAGTTGGCATTATTTGAAGTTGAGTGTATATATTTCTTTCCTACTGGGTCAACGTTGTAGGGTGATTTCGTCGAGGGTACTGGATGCAGGTAAGCGTAGTCAGATATATTATTTTGATGTTCTTGTTCGCATTTGGGCACTTGAAATGAGGTTCTTGATTTTTATCTTTTTTTTTTTGTGTGGTGTTCGTTCATTTTCCAGAGAAAATTGAGGGTATAGTTCGAGTAAATAAATTAGAGTAAGACACACAAGGCGCTTGAGTGTGTCTTTTTCGGTGTGTTATTTTTCTGTGTTTTCGTCCTTGTGTGCTGTTCTTCTCATGTCTAAATAAAACATTATTCAACTTTAATCTGGCAGAGCACTTTGGCAAAAGTATTTGCATATGTGCCGAAGTTCGGCGGTTAGGGTTGTTGGTCATAGGGATCTGCTGTGGTACTGAGTAGCTAATGTGGTGTAGCGCTCTGTGGTGTATGTTCTTCCTCTGTCCTTGTCTTAAAGCGCAATCATGTTTTTTTCACGTACAATACCAACTCGCCCAACAATCAGTACTTGTATATACTAACCTGCTACAGTAGTTGTACCCCTTTGAATAAGATTTGTTAGTCACCTAAGTAAATCGGGGTGAAAAATTTAAACATGACCGGTGAATACAAAGTGCTTACTAATCTACGATAACCACCCGCCATGTGATAATTTTAGTCAGTGGTAGTTAGTCAACAGTTAAACTGGTCACGTCTGGTAAGTATGGTCGATCCTTTATAATGCTGGAATCAGTGGCCCATCAAATGCTCCAAATGCGTGTTAGAAAAATATAATATTTTTTCACAGTTTCTTCAAATCGGGGATGATATGTTTCCACTGTAGGGCGCCACCGCTCTAAGTCTCGCAAATCGATGCAAATCAACAAACTGATCTTTATAACCACACAAAAACTGAAAAGAACGTAAAAAGGGGACTCCGCTGAGACCGCTCTGCTACATCGTCGAACGCTGCCAAGCTCGTGCTGTTCGAGCCCGGAGCTCGGTCCCGTCGGTGCTGCTCGTGCCGCGCGCTTGAAACGTCATTAGCTGCTGACGTTGCGTGAGTCACCGCTCTAAGTCGCGCGCTTTGGCGCCACCGCTCTAAGTCTTGCGCTTTGGCCCTACACTACGTCATATCACATGATTTCCACATTTTTTTGGTTCCAGGCAGGCAGTGCAATCTACCCGGATGCTGTCAGCTCAAGCCTAATTAATCCTGAGGCGCCCAGCTATGTGGCAGTGGAGGGAGACCCCGATGCCGCGTCACCTGCTGAGGCAGCCCTGGTTGCATTCTGCCTCTAGTTCATCTTTAGCTACGACTAGAGCCCCGAAAGTGTTGTTCCAGATGCCTTTATTGCGCTTAGTGGTTTCATCTTAGAACTTTTATAAGATGTCTAGTCATGCCATTGATTTTTATGCCATTTTGTTTGTGACAGCCACAATAAAACATTGTCATTTACTTTCAGAACTAGGCCGTCTTCATCTATTATAAGGCCTATCCTTGAAGCACGTACTATCACACCCACAAAGGGCCATAGTACCTTTCTTTATGGGGTAAAAGTGATTCTATCAAGTGTGCATTTAAGCTGTAATAATGTGGTGAACTGGACCAGTTGGTTGCTGTTATACTTGATGGGGAAAACAGCTCGGAAAGCGCAGACTACGAAGAACAAACACGACAAGACAGCACTTTTCTGTCGAGTTTGTTCTTCGTAGCACGCAATTTCTGAGCTGTTTTCCTCATCGTGTGCATTTAACCCCAATGTGGATCATAGTTCCCTCCAAAAGGAGGTAAAAGCAGCGCCCTCAATTACGTCGTCTTACCTCTCAAAAGGGTTGAAATTCCCCCCTAAAGGAGGTAAAGGCTGACCCTGAAAGGATGCACTTTTAACACCAAAAGGAACTAAGGTTACCTCCAAAAGGAGGCAATGTTGCACCCTAACCCAGGGGGTAAGTTTGCATCCTCGTTGCAGGGGGTAACCATACCTCCAAAAGGGGTTGCCCTGTGTGCAAGTCGGTTACACCATTAAGGAGGGTACTACAGTACCCTTTTTTTAAGAGTGTAGGAGAAACTTCGTCCGAACGCAGATCCCCTTCCCCAGGGTTTCGGCAGATCAGCCATCGTCCTCCTTACGAAAATACGCACGGACGCCACCTGCACGCCCGCCCGCATTGCATCATGGAGCTAAGGAACCAGTTCTGGAACCTGTTCAAGGTGCACCATGGGCAAGAAGGCCGACACTCACCACATCCTATGGGAGTGCCCCAAATCAAAAGAAGCCAGGACAAAGCACCGACCCCCAGATATTAGCTCCCTGGAGGGATGGACCCACCCGCCTGGATCCCAGGACAACCAAAGGAGATTCCTGAACGGCCTCCTATATTTTATCTACGAGGTTATGTTGGACATCTTCATCTAATCCCTTCCCTTTTAGTTCGTGCCAGCGTCCAAACCGCGTAGTTTATGACGCCCTCCCTCTCCTTTCCCCCCTAAATTTTGGCCAATAAACGCATTATGAACTGAGCTGGAAACGCAGCGAAGCCACCGGTCTTCAAACAATACGGCGCCGTTTTGCAGGGGAGACAAGAGATGGCGCAAGCGGTCGTGACGCCAACTGCCGCCAATGAACGAGCATTAGGCGCCGAGAGCCGGCGTCTTTAGCAGACGATCTTTTCGACTCAAAAGCGGCGCGCGATTCCGCAGGCGGCGAGAACTCGTGAAGAGGCAATCGCAGCATACGCTTTATCGTGAATCTGCTTACCGTGGTCACGAACACACAAATATGTTCATTTGAGTATTCATGCGATTTTTCGTTCGTGTCAGCGGCAACTGCATTTTGTTTAGGTGGAGCGGAAACAGGAACATGGGAGGAGGCTTTACGGAAGTGATGCATCCAAATGCATATGTGGTTGGCCCGTATGAGGGCCATTTGGCAGAGCTCAGTCTTCGAGACGCTTGTCAAAAAATACTAGCAAACAAAAAAAGGATGAGAGACTTCAAACCAAACCAAACACCCCCCCCCCCCCCCCCCCAAAGAAAAAAAAATAAAACTGGGCAGCACGTTTAGCGAAGCTCGACGTGCCCTCCACGGAGGTGGACGCAACAACGCAGCCGGTGAAGGTACTCCTCAAAGGCTGCGCCCCGCATCCTGTCAAATATAAACACGAAGGCCCTCTCAATGCGAGCCTTCAGGTCGGCCATGGTGGCGTTGCGGCCGACGTACACCTTGGACTTAATAAAGCCCCAAATGAAAAAATCGCAGATCGTCAGATCCGGAAAGCGTGGTGGCCAGGGCATGGTAGAAGATGCCCTGCCCATCCACTGGCCCGGATATGTGCTGTCCAGCCAGGCGCGAACCATGGACGCGTAGTGCGGAGGCGCCCCATCCTGCTGAAATATGCAGTTTTCTTTCTGCATGTGCAGCTGCTCCAGTTCGGGAAGGAACTCTTCCTGCAGCATTTGAGGATAAGAGTCGCCGGTCACTGAGCTATTAAAAAAAAAAAAAAAAAAGAAATGGCGCGACCATTTTTTTTTTAATCCCGCTTCGTACTGCAGTCTTGGGCGTGTAGGTAGCTTCCTCCTGGAGCCAGTGGGGGTTTTTCTCACTCTAATATCGGACATTGTGCTTGTTCACATGGCCACCGAGGTGGACAATGGACCTTTTGTAGAAATACGCGGTGCGCATGCGCGGAGTATTTCATGCGCCTGGGTTCGAGAGTATCTAGTTCCAAACAATGCGCCATCTTGCATTTCTCGCCTTTGAGCGGTTTCGTTGTGTCGACCTCGGGGTGGAAGATTACGCACGATGGGGACAAAGGTGAGCTTGGGGGAGCCGTATCTATAGGTCACATCGCCTCAATGGGTGAACAGGATGTAGCTGACGTTTTGGGTGTGGAACGGGTGGGAGAGGCCGTGGGCGCGCATTGTTTTCCAGTCACCTAGTCTCGAACCGATTCGCGTGTCTAGGTGGCAGCACATATTCGCCAAGAGGTCCATTGCCTCGTCGCTGAACATAAGAAACCGGAGATGGCTTGGGTCAGCTGCGATTCGGGCTAGCTCATCTTAACAAAATGCGAGGCGCTTCGCCTTGTCATTTTCTGAGAGCTCTTGCAGGATCTCCATCTTGTATGCAAACAAGCGGTTCTTCCTCAAGACCCGGTGAACGTAGGATTGAGGAACGTCGAAAAGCCTGGCCCCCCTTCGCGTTGACAGGTGTGGGTCCGCAGCAAACGCACCGAGGATTGCCTTCTTTAAGAACACCTGCTGCTGTGAGGGCGACAGACTGGTCCGTTCCTTGTCGCGGACGTCTCCGTTCTCTTCTAAGCGCCTGACCCAGCGCAGGATGGCAGGCGAGCTCGGAGGCCGTCGCCTGAAATCCGTTAGGAAGCGTCGGCGGACTTCTTTCGTCCTATGGCACTCCCCGCACCAAAGTACAGCCTTAACTCGTTGGCTGGGAGTTAAATGCACCATACCGACGTCAAACATAAGAAGACAGCGAGGATAACAGTCGCAGAACCAAAGACAGACGCGGTAGTAAAAAGGATCTGCAAAGCAGACGACATCAATACCTTGAAAAAAACCAGTCAAAACATACCCGACAAACCGTTCTTAATCGATTATGTGTCCATTCAATATGCTTTATTAGTAAGGATAATAAAATAATGCATTGGCAACTAATATCAGAAAAGCTCGCGCCACTTTTGAGTCGAAAAGATCGTCTGCTAAAGACGTCGGCTCCCGGCGCTGAATGCTCGTTCGTTGGCGGCAATTGGCGTCGCGACCACTTGCGCCATCTCTTGTCTCTCGTGCGAAACGGCGCCGTAGTGTTTGAAGACCGGTGGCTTCGCTGCGTTTCCATAGAAGCTAAGCCTTTTTCTTTCTTTACTTTTTCCTCAGGTCAAATTCGCTCTTTGCAAATTTTACAAAAAACAAAAAGGCTCCATCTGTAGGCAACGATGCACAAAGTCGTAGCGCGATATGTTACAAAACCGAACTTTGCGGTCGATTTAAAGAGCCTGGCTGCTCCTTGAATCACCCAGTAGAATATAGGGGCAGTGGAAAAAGCGTTGGCGGCGTCCCATCGGCCGTGTGAAGCCAGACGTGTAGGTTGAGCATAGTTGTAAACCCGAGACTGGGGATACGGACAAGGGACAAAACACAGAACGACACGGTGCGTCGATGCACGAGCCACGTGCAACGTGCAGCCCTTGGGAAGACCATGGCGGCACAGCGCAGCACTGAGCTAGATTGCAGACGCCATGTTCTTCCCAGAAGTGGCGGGGGGATCGGTGGCCGAGTGGGCTAGCGCACACCAGCTCGGAGCACGTGGAGCGAAAGCTCGCGCTGCAGAACCCAGGATTTTGGGTTATCCCCGCCCCTGCCCGTTTCGATCTGGATGAGCATCGTACCGGCGTGCGGTTGTGTATCACTACTGTGTGGTGCACGTTAAAGACCCCAGGTTAGCGGTTGTACCGCACTGGCTAAATTGATCATCTACAGCTAAGACACCAGACGCCCACTGAGGCAGACTATACTTAGTCTCACCCGTTGGTCTCACCCTAGCATGGACTAACCGCGAAGGCTGAGCTAGCGCGAGTGCCAGCCTTGACTGCCTTGACTAGAGCACTTGCTGCACGAGCGCTCGTGCAGCCGCCGCGGCTTCATTCAAAGCGACTAGCTCGCACTTTAAGCACGCGTGGCTAACAATAGTCCGTACTAAGGTGAGACGAAGTATAACTTCCGGTTGTATAAACATACACACAACAATTTGCTTTGCTGCGCGTAGCACGTATCCCGAGAATTTCCACAACAATGAACGGCGCCACTTTACCCAGGATAGAGGGGCTTTAGTATAGACCTTTCCAATGTTTACAAAATCACAGTCCAGCGTGTGATCTTCACAGCCCAGCATGTGCGCGTTCGTCGCTTAGGAAAGCGAGCAAAGCACGCGCCATACGCACGAACGCTCAAAATGACACCGGCCACAAGCTCGTTTTTGGAAAGGTCTATAGGGTGTATTCACTGGCGGCCATATCTGTGTGCGCTAATGCTGAGCACGTGCTGATGGCGAGCTTCCACAGTTATTTTGCAACGTGCACCCCCGCACCATCAAGATTGCCGGTCTTGGCAGCCTATTAATGCGAGCTCGTTCTGAGCATGCGCTCTAGACAGTGACCTCAAATATGGCGGCCAGTGAATACCCCCTATACCCAAGGCAAGTGCTCACGCAGTGCTCGTCTCCAACCCATAAGCCGTGTTTGAATATTGCCACCACGGATTGTGGTGGCAATATTGTGGTGGAAAAAAAAAGATAGCGATGGCTTCGTCATCAGGTTTCGCTAGGGACAGACTGAAATAAAAGGTTTGTTACTTTAAATTACACCGCTATATAGACGCGTTGTCATCAGTGGCATTGCGTGCGAGTACGTTAGGGCGCACCAATTCTAGTAGCCTTGTGTAAAGTAAGGAAATTCCAATTAAATATTGTTGTGGCCCTGTTTACTTCAGACAAGGTAGGGGAAACTTAAAGGGGGACTAGCAGTCGGGTGCTCGTGCTCCTGCTCGTGACCTCACTAGCAGGAGCACGAGCACCCGACGGCGGACGGACATACGACCATGGCTAGCCCCTAAGGAGCTTCGCCCCTAAAAAAGAAAGCGAGGAGGACTTTCCGCCAGGCTGAAGAATATTTCTACTGGTCCCCCTTTAAACTTGATTTCCACCCTTGCTTCTATTCTGAAAGAAGCCTATGCGGAGCGGAAGTTCGTCTACTTCTTGCACTGGGGTTGCGATGATGTCAGAACGCCGAGCTCTTATTGGCTGACCGAGAAAATGAGTGGGTAGACCTCAAGGCATCTAGCATTGAGGTCTACACACTATCCTCTCAATCGAAGCCAATCTGAGCTCGGCTTCGTTCTGACGTAACCCCAGCTCCTGCGCATGAAGCAGACGACTTGCTCTCCGCATCCTGGTGTAATACGGCAAAACAACATGGACGAAAACAAAGGGAAAACTGGACAAGACGCGGCGTAACTTTCAACTGAATGTTGAAAACTCTCCGCATACGACCTTCACCAGCCGCTGTGTACTGCGTCTGCTTCTGCTTAATTTCCGCCCTTGATTTTAGAGCGCAGCTCTTTCGCGCCTGTTTCCGCGTTTCGCGGAGTTTGCGACGCCGTCGATTTCTCCGTGGCCGTCAAGGTAACCACGCAAAATTTAGTAGAAAAACTGAAGCCCTGTGACATCAACACCAATTCAATTGCCCGATAAATATAGCGGCGAATTGAATTGATATTGAGTTCACGTGGCGTCAATTTCCCCGCTAAATCTAGCGGAGAAACTGAATTTGTTCACATATGACGTGACACCAATTCATCTGACGTCCTTTTACTTGCTTAATTCGGCAGGGAAACTGAATTTGTGTTTAGGTCACGTGGCGTCACTTTTTAAGCTAAATTTAGCGGGGAAACTGTAGGAGGAGGGGAGGTATAGAGGAGGAGTATGGGAGGGTATGGAGGAGGAGCAAAAGAGGAGAGAGAAAGGGAGGAGGAGGAGACTAGAGATGGAGGAAATGAAGGGGGGGAGGAGGACGAAAGGAGGGGAACAGTTGGAGCAATGGAGGAGAAAGGCGGACGGGAGTAGGAGAGGAGGAGGAGAGATATGGAGCAGGAGGGGGGCATACCCTGCCCTCCGTACCCTCCCCTCCTCCTCCTCAAGAGCTGCGCTCTAATTTCGCATTACAGAGGTTTGTAGACGTCTTTTTTACTTTAACTTTTTATGTTCTATTTTCCTGCACGGCCTACACGCACATTCGCGACTGAACGCGATTGAGTGCGTTGCGGCGTCCTTGCGGTCAGGAGCGGTCGCTTACGGTGCGACGCGCGCCTTCCCGAAACGCTCGGTAGCGCGACACAAGCGAGTAGAGACTCGCTCAACTTTCCAAAACGTTGTGGTGCGTTCGACCAATCAGAAGCTGAGAGAGGCGAGGACGATAACGTGCTCGCTGGCGCCACTCGGCGTGGCGTATCCGGTTTTCAACTCGCAAAACTTGTTTTTTTTTTTTGTTTTGGGGAGTGGTGGGGACTGCTTTTTCCAAGGCTGTGATGATTCAGGCTTAAAACAATGTCAGATTTTTTTTTTTTTGCGGTTTCCACATCTCTTGTGGTTCGGCCAACCCAGCAGGCATGGTGAGAATAGCAAAATATCAGTGCGTCATATTTTAACAGGACGACGCCGAAACCTCCTTCTCCTACGGGGGCACTCGGTGGGGCCGAACGCGCGCGGCATGTGACGAAATCGTGACGTTGTCGGTCCTGGTAAACTTCTGCCCTGCGGCTGGTAAGAGCCGCTAAAAGCTTTATTTTTCGTCGAGATACAAAATATAAGTGGCGCGAACCGTTTCAATTAGTTATGAACGTAGCTTTTGTTGAGTATTTTACATGAGAAAAGAAACAAATGCAGTTAGGAAGTACGAAAACAAAACAATAACCCGTAGACATACCCGCCACAAAGTGGTGCAAAAGGCGGCGCAAACGAGAAAGAAGTAGTGGGAAGCAATGAGCGTGGAAAGGTCCTGGATGTACGCGGCGGCGCTGTGGTCGTATGGGCTGGAGGATCCTACAGGTTCCGAGCGTTCCAAAGGCCTTCGGCGAGCAGGTTTGGCTTGCGGTTTGGCACTTTGACTCTTTGGCATCGCGAAGTGGCTCCCGTCCTGAATTGATCTTTACCCCGCGTTTGCTGCCATTTATGGCTAATTAGGTGTCATGCCGAATTAGATGACGAACCGACGACGACAACGCCACTGCTTCGCTCCAGGGTGTCAGTCGGGCTATGAGTGGCGGAAAGGCGAGCAGCCGTCGCTGTTCTTAGTACCTAAGGAGGAATAACAAAACAAAAAAAGTTTATAAAGAGAACTGGCATCGCAAGGATAAACTTTTGGACGGAAAATTTTCGATGTGTGAGATTCATTTTGAGCCGTCGTTTGTAACGTGAGACTTCGTTCACATTATAAACCGAGAAGAGGTGCGCAGCCCCCGTGGAAAGCCGGAGCTCTTTCCGGGCGCTGAGCCGGCGTTGCTTCCTAATGCTCTGAGCTACCTGTCAAAGAAAGCTTATACCGCCAAGGCCCCCGAGAAAGCGAAAGAACGCAGATGCTTCCTCAGTTGACGCTAAAAGAAGGCCAAGCACAGCCTCTTCAACTGCCTCCAGCAGCACCCCACCGCCTGCAGCCGATAACGGGACGTTTGATAAAACCTGTCTGCCCCAAGAATACTTCACGCTCTCCGTTCCCAACGAGTACTGGAGCTGTCACCGAGTTCCGATCCTCAGCGGGATTTATTCACGAGACAGCATGCCTGGTGTTCTACACAATGTGCATCTTTGTGGCCGAATGGCTGAAGGAGGACACGTCGTTAGCTGCGACAACTTCACCCTGTTTCTAGTGAAGTTCTTCTGGTAAGCCCAGATGCCCTAAATTACTCGCGCTAAGTGCAAAAACACTTGGGCAATGAAACGCCGCACAGGAAATTAGTCTGCAGGTGTTCGGCTTGTGCGTCGCGCGTTTGTGCTTCGTACTACGCGCAAGGCGAACACAGCCTGACGAATGGCGACACTCGTGCGTTGCGTGTTTCCTGTGGGGTTCGGAGGTTCGGACCTAAGACGGCATATATTTCGAGCGAAAAAGCTTCAATAAAAAGTGTTTAGTCGCGCAGCAAATGCAATGCGAGCCGCCCTGGCCGAACGCCTCATCCAGCCAATCCAGCCCATGCCTTAGCGGCGTCCTCTCGAGCCGTCGACACGAAATGGGACAGCCGTGAGTGCTCGCTGAACTCACTACCCCTCCTCTAGTTCATGGTCACAAAACCAGGAGCAGGGGCGTCATGAAGGAGATAATTTGTTTGCTTGTTTTTGTAACTTTAATTTGCCTATAACCTTTAAAATATAGCGAAATTCGAGGAGAGAAAAATGTTCATTAAGTTTCTACGCTCAGTGCGCTCTTGTTAGGTGCAAATTATAAACCAGTCAAAAAGTCGTTGCAGGACCAATTTAAAGGGGGTACTGCGGCGTTTTCTTCATAGTCCCCGATTCGCCTAAATACTTGCTAAACAAACCAACACACATCGCTGAAATAATAACCCAAATATTTGGCCAAAATAAATTGTTTTCGTGAAGTTATAGAATTTACAATTTTGGCCCTCATCGTGTTTTTTAATGTGAAAACTCTCCTGGCAACATTGAAAAAGTGACGTCATGGGAAGGCAGTTCACTCTTTGGGCTGTAGACTTTGTTCCCAACTGATCAAAAACAGTTTGAATGTGTCAAATGAATGCTTTGAAAGGTCGCTCCAGCTCCCGCGCAGCAGCACGAAACAAATGCTCGGCATAGTTCATTTCTAGACAGCCAGCTCAAATCGCAAGCCTGCCATCCCGTGACGTCACGGTAATGAAAAGAGCGGGTATATTCGATTTTTTGTTGTGCCGTCCTCTTCATTTGCCGATTTTGCATAACCTATTTTGAATTTCGCGATACTATATAGCATACCGGAAAGAATAAAAGAAGGCGATTACGAAAATATAGTTAGGCGGGGTTGCTCAAAAAATCGTCTGAGTTCCTTTAAAAGTGGAACGCGATGGCGTTCGCAAAGCCTCCTCATATAAACCCGCGCTCGTTCCCAAGCCGTGCAAGCGCTTGTGCGTGGTCTAGTTAGTAGCATCACGTGTCAGTTGACGTGACTTGTACGGTGCCGTCATGAACCTATCTACCAATCAGGATTTTCGGTCCCACCAACGCCGGCGCCAACGCCGGATTTTCTGCGACACGAGCTCCTTCATTCTATAGCGTTAAAATACTACATATCTTAGTTTTTATTTCTGGTCGCATCATGACAGTTAAGGGCGATTGATACCCTTGCGTCCAGTCTCACAGAGTGCAACTGAAACGGCTTGTGATGACTGGCTGATATGGCAGAAGCTGCGTGAGATCTAACAAAAACGGTTTTTACCACGTTTTGTTGGAGACGACGCAGCTGTGGCAATAGTAACCTGTACGTCGCAAGCCGCTGCAGTTTTACTCGGTCGAATTCACGCAAGTGTGAACGTGTCTTTAGTGTCCCTGAACTTTACAGTATTCTACGTCAAATAACGCTAAGTGCTCATGAATGAAGCGTACATAATCCTTTTATTTCTAGGCTTGCGATGGCATATTTTCTCAACCTAACAACTTTGGCTTAAGTGCGGATAGGGATTTACGCTAACGGGAGAGAACCTGATGTGTTGACCATCGAGCGTTTCTCAAATGAAGGAACTTCAGAGGGCACAAAGTAACTTTCTTACCGTCCTCAAGGCACTTGGAACTGCGAGCTAAATAAGCAGAATAGCGTTCGTCTGACACCCCCGTGATCAAAATATCAACTAAAAAAATAAGGATATGTCTAAACACAAACAATGATCGATTTAATGTCTTACAGCCTTCCTGTACTTAGGCGTTATTATTGAGAACCCCGTTAGCGACACATAAAACGCCTGAGTACAAAGTCTGTTTAATATTTTGCAGTGATCCGCCAATTTCACATTTGAAAATACGAAATTCTTCGGCAATATGTTTTCCCATCTTGACGGGACCCATTTCTTAACGTGTCTAGGTAGCACTTTTTTAATTACCTAGCAGATTACCAGTCATTTTGTTCGGAAGGCTTTTATCGGGATGCCCCCTGCAGCGTCTCATCTCGTCACACTTTGCCGGTAATCGTCTTTAATTGTTGATGATAAATTGTACAAATGTACACTCCATTTATTTAAATGTGTATGTACTGTAGTCCTCCACATTAGTACAGCCACTCGGTTACCCAAATTTTATATCATTGGCGGCTACACAGAGCAACATTGCTCGCTTCAGTAGCTGCAATACCTTACGTTGGCTAAGTTGAGAGAGCGGAAACAAAACATCACCGTGCAGTTGAACCTTAACTTCAGCAGTAGCAGAAGTGCCGAAACGGACTATGTTCCGGCGGCAATAGGTTTGAGAAGTACTGTACATTCACTAAGATATCCGTAAATTGATTTGATTTAATACATGAGTTCTTCCGAGAGGAAGGTTGCACAGTTTATATCTTGTTTTGTGCGAGGCGTCCCTACAATGTCAGATACCCAACATTGTTGATACGTGTTCGGTTCACAGCCAGAAACACACATTTCATCTACACACAAATTTTTATGGGTCGAATCTTTCACATTCGCTTTCCTGAAACGACAACATCAATTATTATTTGATTAAAAAAGAGGGCCCCTTATACATTATCCTTTTCTGTCCCCTCAGATCAACCTCACCCCATCCCCCATTGAGGGTCATCTAATTGTGTTCAGTGTATGTTTAGATAGGAAACTTAATCAGCACAAATGGGCGTCTGAAGTCCGCAGGCAAAATATTTTGCTAGTGTAGAAACTTTGCAAGCCCGGGGTTTTTACCCTGCACTACCACAAAATAGCGATACACGTCCGCATGTCGATACGATAGTTGTTCAGATCGACATGGGCAAAGAGGGGGGAGGGTAGTTTTTCCCAGTATATCTTGGTTTTGTAGATCTATTTTTTGTTCACGTGCTCCGAGCTCCGGTGTTTTAACACATTATACTATTGATTCCCGCTCTCGAAAATATATTTCCTTTCCTTTTACAGAAATAGTGCGTCCTGTCCCGGGTGTAGCCCGAAACAACCCATTACCGTTTGAACCCATCTCGTTTTGACCCTGTCCATAAACGACCTTTCCGTTTGAACCCGTAGCCGAAACACTCTTTACGGTTGAGCCCACCCTGTTCAAATTTATTGGTATAAAGCCCCGCACATCTCAACCCCCTCGCGAAAAGTCTCCGTCATTCTAACTCTGGTTTGCGCACCTTTTCTGCTTAAGAGTATGTCCCGAATTGATGTTAATGCAAATAATGCAAAGGTGGAGGCGAGCTATTTAGTTATGCTGTAAAATATTTTGCTTTTAAAAGTATTGTTAAAATATCCAACGCTTTCAGACAAGCTTCAACGAAATATACTCCTGCTTGAAATGGTATTAGAAGGTACCAAATTTTACCGCTTAGGTTAGTGGCCCAGATGATAACAGACTCGACTAATATCAGAAACGGAAACGCTAATCGATCTATGCACTACAAACAATGTCATACGGAGGCTGCAGGTGTCTTATTTTATAATTTAAGTGACCACTTACGAATTATCAGCGTTACTGTCGGCCCACCAAATTTAAAGAGTAATTGTAATAATAACACTCCTCCGTTATACAGGAAGATTTATAATTGCTCGATTGGGTTCTTCCATTTTTTGGTAGCAAATGTAGACTGAGAATCTGAAGTTACCGAAACAGACTCCAATAAATCGTATAATGTATTTCTAGGCCGTATACACAGGTGTTATGAACAGGCATTTCCGTGGCAAGAATATAAGCAGTATAAAAAATCAAGGAAACCTTGGATTTCATGTACTTTATATAAACTCATAAGGATACGTAATAAATTGTACGAAAAGTTCATTACAACAAAAGAAACAGGTATACTACACTCTAAGAAATGCCTGCGCGTCTACTTACCGGCAAAACACTCAAAGAGCCAATCATTGCAATCTAGGAAATCAGTTCAACGAATGATGAGGCGGAACATCTGTTTAGACCTTGACATGAAGTCTGCGCTGTGGCATTACGCAATGCAGGCATGGTGCTTTGCATTGCATAATGCCACAGAGCAGACTTCATTTTTAGGTC
Source organism: Ixodes persulcatus (assembly GCA_013358835.2). Taxonomy (NCBI): domain Eukaryota; kingdom Metazoa; phylum Arthropoda; class Arachnida; order Ixodida; family Ixodidae; genus Ixodes; species Ixodes persulcatus. The sequence goes on from JABSTQ010009612.1 coordinate 194,493, forward strand.
TAAAAGGATGTTCCGCGTCATCATTCGCTGAGCCGATTGTATAGATCGCAATGATTGGCTCTTTGAGAGTTTTGCGGGTAAGTAGACACGCAGGGATTTCTTAGAGTGTACAAGAATTCAAGAAGGTGAGAAACAAACTCAACGCGGATATTAAAAAAGCGAAAGCGCACTACTACAAAAATAACTTTATTTCAATATATGATAATTCAAGGAAAGTCTGCAGGCTGTAAATGCACTTACCTCTAAACCCCATGCTGTTGCCTCAAAACAACTTACGATCGAGCAGGTGACCTACTCCGGCCAATCTCTTGCAAACAAACTTAGCTCTACCTTTTTAGTATCGGGTTCTTCAATATTACCTACCACGAGTACGCCTAGGTGTGATTCTTATGTTACCTTACCTTTGGATAACTCAATTTTTCTAGCACCCTGTAGTGAAATAGAAGCAAGCATGTTTATTAAATCCCTACGGAACAGTGCTGACTGTGGTGAAGATGGGTTGTGTTCTAAGCGAATAAATCAAGTTTCCTCTTTAATCTGTACACCCCTTTCCCACATTTGTAACACTATTTTAAGCACTGGTACCTTTCCAAAAAATTGAAAATAGCAAAAGTAGGTGTAATTCATAAAGGCGGCCCTAAGAATAAAATGAGTAACTATAGACCAATCTCGGAACTTCCGGTTTTCTCAAAAATAGTAGAAAGCGGTATTTACAAACGTTTAGATGAATTCTGTGCTAAACATACCATTTTTACAAACAACCAGTATGGATTTCAGAAAGGTAAATCAAGGGAGATGACATTGCTAAATATATATAAAAAAATAAAAACATCTTAGGAAACATTGAAAACCAATGTTATACAGTAGGTGTTCTTTTAGATTTCAAAAAATCATTTGACTCCTTAAAACACAACATCCTACTCCGAAAACTGCCGCTTTATGGCATAAGACGTACCGCACTTAGCCTGATTTGCAGCTACTTAACACCTTGTCTTCAGTATACGGTCATCCATGATGCGCGCTCTTCTCTAGAAAAAATTCTGTATGGTGTACTGCAGGGAATAATTTTAGGGCCTCTATTTTTCCTTCTTTACGTTAACGACATAATAAACATCTCAGAAACTCCTGACATAACTTTATGCGCGGATGACACGAATGCATTTTTCGCCGGTAATTGCTTATGCACATTTGAGACTCAGACAAACACTTGGTTGGACAAATTTCACTTGTGGTTAGTAGCAAATCAGTTAGAACTAAATACGTCGAAAACTAAGTACGCGTATATCATTTTTAGAGCAAACAACAAACCCATTACTAACGCAATTCATATATCTTTCAAAAGTCCATTACTGAACGCGCAGAATCTTATACATTTCTTGGTGTTCGTTTCCACGAAAATTCGTATTGGACTGCCCAAGTAAACAATCTCCGAAAGAAGATTTCTAAATCCATTGGCTGTCCTTTCAGGTGCAGACAACTGCTTCCAAACTGGTTAAACCGACAAATCTATACACCTATAATTCACTCGAGGCTTTATTACTGTTTATTGGCAAAAGGGGGGGAGAGGAAATAAACCAGAGAAAATAATATTAAGCAATTCCTTACATTACAAAAACGCGCGGTTCGACTAATTGATCATTTGCTCTGGTTTCAATCGACTTCATATAGTTTTAATAAACGTAAAATAGTTACGGTAAATTAAAACGAAAGAAACACACAAGGGGACGAAACAGACGAAAGCTGTGTCGTCTGTGTCGTTACCTTGTGTGTTTCTTTCGTTTTAGGTCAATGTAGATCACCAACACGCTCAAGTCTTTAATTATCACCACTGAGAGCTTCATGTCATGTTTTGTCCTGCTGGCAAGCAACTGAGTCACTCGGAGTTTGACCCTTCAACCTTCTTCCGTGCTGCCGTCTTCATCTCAAAGATGAGCTTCCTTCGCCTTCATCTTCGGGCCCAGGGTGTCTGCGTACAAAAGAACATTAGTCATCCATCCGTTCATCGCCTGCTGGGATTCGAGCCCTCCAGCTGGCCGTCAAGATACAGGGTCATGCAGATTACACAAAAAGAAATTTCCCAAGAAATCCTCGTGATGAACGCCGAGCTCCGTCCTCTCATGACCGGCTGCTTCGGCGTGAACTACAACACTCACCCGGCATACGTCTTCCTGCGAAATTCTTCAGAGCGCCTCCTCGAGTCGTCGTGGCGACGCGTGCTCCACGGCTTCCTGATGAGCGTCTCATCCCGACGGGCTGTGGCCCTGGAACCCCCAATCAATCTATCGGACTCCAACCTCTCAACCGAGGCCACCACCCTCTTGTTGAAGGGACCCACATTTGCGCCCCCCACCCCGTCGTCGAGGGTCGACCAACTGGCCTCCGTGTACGAGATTGCGGCGAGGATCACGGAGCCCGGCCGACAGGACTTTGTTGCGGCGGCGACGGGAGTCATCTGCCACCACGGTGCCGAGACAATCACCAGCTGGACTCGGAGGTGTCACGCGTGGTAAGCGAGCTCCGCCAGTTAGACCTTGTGCTGCTCGAGGCAGACAAGGAAGGTCGATTCGTGGTAATCGATCGGGGCGACTTCTCCCAGAAAGCGGACGCGGCCCTGAAAAAGAACTTTGTTCCCCTCAAGAAGCGTCCGTCGGGGGCCCTCCGCTCTGAGGCAAAGTCTCTCTGCTCCTCTTTAAACCTTCCCTCCCTAACAAATTTGATCTCTTCTCCCTCCAAACCGTATCTGACTATCTTCTTCTCGGCGAAGACGTACAAGCCAGACATTCCCCTTCGCAGCATCGTCTCCGAGAGGGGATGCTGGCAGAAGTCGCTCGCCCTCTACCTTCAAAGGCATCTCTCCTCTATTGATCTTCCTCACCCCTACCGCGTGATAGACACGCTTGAGGTGATTGATTTCCTTAGAACGAAGCATGCCGATCATGACCTCAACCTGTTCTCTCTGGACATTGAGGACATGTACTACAACCTCGACCTCAAAATTCTTCTAAACTCCGTGTCTGAGGCGATTAAGATGCATGGGGTGACGAGGTTTCAGAACTCGTCCGGAATACCCACCGGGGGCTTTCTCGACCTACTCCGGCTCTACCTGAGATCCTCCCTCGTCGAGTACGAGGGGGATATCTTCATCCAGAGGTCGGGGGTGTGCATTGGCTCCTGCCTCGCACCGATCCTTAGTGAGATCTTTCTCTTCTTCGTGGATCGTGTGCACTCTTAAAAAAAAAGGGTACTGTAGTACCCTCCTTAAGGGGGTAACCGACCTGCACACAGGGCAATCCCTTTTGGAGGTATCGTTACCCCCTGCAACGAGGGTGCAAACTTACCCCCTAGGTTAGGGTGCAACATTGCCTCCTTTTGGAGGTAACCTTAGTTCCTTTTGGTGTTAAAACTGCATCCTTTCAGGGTCAGCCTTTACCTCCTTTAGGAGGGAATTTCAATCCTTTTGAGAGGTAAGATGACGTAATTGAGGGCGCTGCTTTTACCTCCTTTTGGAGGGAACTATGATCCACTTTGGGGTTAAATACACACGATGAGGAGAACAGCTCAGAAATCGCGGACTACGAAGAACAAACACGACAGAAAAGTGCTGTCCTGTCGTGTTTGTTCTTCGTAGTCCGCGCTTTCCGAGCTGTTTTCCCCATCATGTATAACAGCAACCAACTGGCCCAGTTCACCACCTTATTACAGGTTAAATGCACACTTGATGGAATCACTTTTACCCCCTAAAGAAAGGTTCTATGGCCCTTTGTGGGTGTGATAGTACGTGCTTCAAAGGTGGGCCTTATAATAGATGAAGACGGCCTAGTTCTGAAAGTACATGACAATGTTTTATTGTGGCTGTCACAAACAAAATGGCATACAAATCAATGGCGTGACTAGACATCTTATAAAAGTTCTAAGATGAAACCACTAAGCGCAATAAAGGCATCTGGAACAACACTTTCGGGGCTCTAGTCGTCGCTAAAGATGATCTAGAGGCAGAATGCAACCAGGACTGCCTCAGCAGGCGACGCGGCTTCGAGGTCTCCCTCCACTGCAACATAGCTGGGCGCCTCAGGATTAATTAGGCTTGAGCTGACAGCCACCGGGTAGATTGCACTGCCTGCCTGGAACCAAAAAATCGTGGAAATCATGTGATATGAAGTTGAAACATATCATCCCGAATCTGAAGAAACTGTGAAGAAATATTAGATTTTTCCAAGACGCATTTGGAGCATTTGATGATCCTCTGATTCCAGCATTATAAAGCATCGACCATACTTATCAGACGTGACCAGTTTAACTGTTGACTAATTACCACTGACTAAAATTATCACATGGTGGGTGGTAATCGTAGATTAGTAAGCACTTTGTATTCACCGGTCATGTTTCAATTTGTCACCCCGATTTACTTAGGTGACTAACAAATCTTATTTTTGTTTGTCGACGTAGCGCACTCGAGAAACTGTCACTCAAGCATTCACACACCCAAAGAACACACACACGGTCTGTTCTTTGGGTATGTGAATGCTTGAGTGACAGTTTCTCGAGTGCGCTACGTCGAAAAACATGAATAACCAACTCGCCCAATCTCAAGTTCTTATAACAAATCTTAGTCAAAGGGGTACAACTACTGTAGCAGGTTAGTATACACAAGTGCTGATTGCTGGGCGAGTTGGTATTGTACGTGAAAAAAAACATGATTGCGCTCTAAGACAAGGGCAGAGGAAGAACATACACCACAGAGCGCTACACCACATTAGCTACTCAGCACCACAGCAGATCCCTATGACCGCCAAACCTAACTGCCGAACTTTGGCAAATATGCAAATATTTTTTGCCAAAGTGCTCTGCCAGATTAAAATTGAATTTGTTTTATTTAGACATGAGAAGAACAGCACACAAGGACGAAAACGCAGAAAAAGAACACACCGAAAAAGACACACTCAAGCGCCTTGTGTGTCTTACTCTAATTTATTTACTTTAAGTATACCCTGCATTTTCACTGGAAAATGAACGAACACCACACACACAAAGAAAAGATAAAAATCAAGAACCTCATTTCAAGTGCCCAAATGCGAACAAGAACATCAAAATAAGAAATCTGACTACGCTTACCTGCAGTGTCGTCCAAGGTAGCAGGCACCCAGTACCCTCGACGAAATCACCCTACAACGTTGACGCAGTAGGAAAGAAATATATTCAATCAACTTCAAATAATGCAAACTCAGCCATCTGACTCGCCTATTGCATGATCAGCTTTAAAAAATGCCTCATCGCAAGCAAAACAAACAAATGCCAAGACAATATACTTGCTAGTCTCTCTGCCGGCAATAACTTAATGACCTTATTGCGTAAAATACTACTATTAATGTTTGCGAAGCGCACGAATAATTTCTAACTGCCAAATGTCGAACTTCGGCAAATATGTAAATTTTTTTGCCGAAGTAATTTGCCAGAATAAAATTTAAAATTGAATCTATGTTTTATTTAGACATGAGAAGAACAGCACACAAGCACGAAAACACAAAAAAATAACACCGACAAAGACACACTCAAGCGCCTTGTGTAATTTATTTACTCGACGTATACACTCAATTTTCTCTCGGAAATCAACAAACAGCACACACACAAAATAAACATAAAGATCAAGATCCCCATTTCAAGTGCACAAATGGGAACAAGAAAATCAAAATAAAATATCGCACTACGCTTACCTGCAGTAAACAGTGTTAAGAACTGTCACGAGATGCGTCCAAGGTAGCAGGCATCCAGTACTCTCGACGAAATCACCCTGCAACGTTGCCGCAGGACGAAAGAAATATATTCAATCAACTTCAAATAATGCAAACTTGAGCCATATCTAACTCGCCTACTGAATGATTAGAACTTTAAAAAAAAAGTCTGATCACACGCAAAAAAAAAAAAGCCAAGACAACACTATAATTGCTAGTCTCTCTGCCGGCAACAACTTAATGACCTTATTGCGTAATATATTACTATTAATGTTTGCGAAGCGCACAAATAATTTCTAACTGCCGAATGTCGAACTTCGGCAAATATGTAAACTTTTTGCCGAAGTAATTTGCCAGAATAAAATTTAAAATTGAATCTATGTTTTATTTAGACATGAGAAGAACAGCACACAATCACGAAAACACAAAAAAATAACACCGACAAAGACGCACTCAAGCGCCTTCTGTAATTTATTTACTCGACGTATACACTCAATTTTGTCTCGGAAATCAACAAACAGCACACACACAAAATAAACATAAAGATCAAGAGCCCCATTTCAAGTGCACAAATGGGAACAAGAAAATCAAAATAAAATATCGCACTACGCTTACCTGCAGTAAACAGTGTTAAGAACTGTCACGAGATGCGTCCAAGGTAGCAGGCATCCAGTACTCTCGATGAAATCACCCTGCAACGTTGCCGCAGGACGAAATAAATATATTCAATCAACTTCAAATAACGCAAACTTGAGCCATATCTAACTCGCCTACTGAATGATTAGAATTTTAAAAAAAGTCTGATCACATGCAAAAAAAAAAGCCAAGACAACACTATAATTGCTAGTCCCTCTGCCGGCAACAACTTAATGACCTTATTCCGTAATATACTACTATTAATATTTGCGAAGCGCACAAATATTTAGCTCAGACATTTATATTCGGTATTTCAAGGTAACGTGACATTTTACCAAACTATTTATTAAACATCGTTAAATAAATAAAAAAAATAACGTTGATATTAAAAACCAGTGTTTAACACTGACTTTTACAAATATCAACGACGTTCAGAATTAATTGCCCCGGTTGGCCGGTGCCGCCAATGAATGCCTGATCGACTACTGCTCTGCGAAAAAAAAAAAAATCTTTTGAGATTTTTAATTATTTGATCAAATGCTCAATTTAACGTCCGAACGCGACACGCCAATGGCCCCAAAAAAAGAGAAAACCTCATACCCCTCACGCCTTAAACGTAGGCGACCCCCGATTCAAAAAGCGTCTTGTCGCCGGGCCGCCCGGCTGTTGGCCCGGCTCGCCGAACCGCCGCTCTCCCCCTTCCTCCACCCGCACACACATACACCGGGAAAAGCTGCTGGCTACGCCACTGGTTAGCGTATGTCAACCTTCTAAATATGCGCAAGTGCAAGCGACAGTCATTCCTGTTCTTGCTCTTTATGAACTTCGATGGTCTAAACCGTGTTTGCGTTCGCGCCACACACTAATTATATCGAACGCTCGACGCCTTCAGACGTGCCAACATGTCCGCCAACCCTTTGTCTAAGGAAGACGGGGGTCGTCTTCCCTGGCGGTCATAACCGACGCCAAATGCCGCCCGTGCAGAACATTTCCTTACCTTCATACGGTGCACACGACTTGGATCTTCGACTGAAGTCAATCCAGCGCTCTCGGTGACCTCGTAAGAAGAGACTGAGCCGAACAGAACAATAAAGAACGTTGCTGCGCTGGGACGCCTCCGTCGAACGTTCGAGAAGACCGTTATGCCGGCACCGTCGGCGTCTTCCCTGCCGACGCTCCCGGCCGGCCGGGCAGGCGCTCTCCCACGCATGCGCTGCATGCGCGATGAATGACGTGTCATACGAGGAGACCAATTAGCGAACTCCTTTGCGCCTTCCCACAGCCAATCGCAGCGCCCAGGCTTTGGCAGTGCCCAAACAGATGCACCCTCTGGGAGGTAATACTTGACTCCGTGGTGCCCCTTCGCGGCGAACTTCACCTGGTAGCACCGCATTCTTCCTATCTGCGGCGCCTGAGGAGGTAACAAGCGGAGCGCTTCCCCCCTGGCCGGGAGGAGGGTGGTAAAGGAGGTCTCTTACCTCCTTTTGGTCCCCTTTTTTCTAAGAGTGTGGTGCGAGAGGATCTTGCTCGCTCCGGTCCTGGATGCAGGATATTCAGGTTCGTGGACGATTACCTCGTCATTCACCCGTCATGCCACCTCGGACGTCTCTGTCCTGCATGCCTTCGCTGCCAACACTAGGGGTCTCTCCTTCACGAAAGAAAATCCTAGCCAGGAGGGGCTCCAATTTCTGGATCTCCGCCTCACCCCTTCCTCCCACGGCCTATGCTGGTCCTTTCAACAGCGCTCTCAAAAACCTGTCCTTCCTTTCACTAGCCATCATTCGAAAACAGTAAAATCCGGCATCGTCAAATCTCTTCTCTCATCCTCCTGTAAAAAGTCCTGTCCCCACCTTACCAAGGAGAGTCTCTCGCGCCAAACGGCTAGGCTTCAGGGGGCAGGCTACCCCGCGGATCTGATTGAAAACAACATCAAAAAGTTGATCGTGCAGTCCGGGAGCCGCCCCCGCAATTCCGCACCCAGATCTTTCTCCTCCCGCCCTGCATGCATTCCCTACGTGCACAAAACATCCCATCGTTTGAGTGCGCTTGCACGCAAATTTGACACCAGGGTTCTTTTCACCTGCAAATTTCAATTGGGTGGAATGTGCAAGCGCGTCAACAATCCGGAACCTCCGCCCTCCTGCACTAAAAAACACGCCCAGTGCTTCCGCCCCTGCGCGCGAGAGAAAGTGTACACGATCCCTCTTTCGTGCGGAGCGGAGTACATCGGTCAAACGGGTCGATGTATCAACGACCGTCTTCGTGAACACGCGAGGGAGATCACGAGCCCGCCCGAGGATTCCGTGCATCCGGTTGTTGTCCACGCAAGAAACTGCCCCTCTTGTACACCCCATTTCACCCAAACAAAAATCATAGGGGACACCAATCTCGATTCGGAAAAGAAATAATAGAATCCGTAAAAATCAAGTCGGCGACAACAATCCTCTCCAGCCCATCCCTTTCACTATCGGAGAGAGAGATTCGCTTCCTACGAGGCTGGGGAGTCGACCAGCCCCCGCGGCACTAGAGCTTAAAGGTTTGAAAACCAAAAACAAACACGGAAAGCCGCTTTCTGTTCGTACTACTTCTAAAAAATACATATGGGAATATTTTGATTTTGCTAGTGTACATAGCTAGTAAGTTGTGTTATTAAACTCTGATTTTTGTAATATGTTTTTTTAAGCTGAAGAGTCTTTAGCTGGGTGAAATAATTTCTTTATTGACTTCTGCTGCGAGCTGGTGTTTTATTTTATTTTGTTCTCTCGATTTGTGCCTTGCCTACAGGGGTTGGTACACAGACCGAAGATTGTATTCGCCATTTGTCCCAACCCCCTAGCCAATTGTGTTAAAAATAAAATAAACAAAGAAACAAATATACATGTGTGGCTATAATGAAAAAAAAAAAGCTATCAAGCTTGACCCTTTTTTACCACGCTTGCCCGCTATATTGTTTTTTTAGAATTAACAATTAAGGAAAAGATTATAATTAATTTGGCCATAAGGAAAAACCACGCGTAGGCTGTTCTGTGCAACTTTGGAGAATGTATTTTTTTAATTATATTGCTCGCGTACCATGCTAGCCATCGACGCTGAGATTGGTTTTGGCATGCTTATTCGTTGTCATGCTTGGAACTATGAACGAAGCAAAGCATAGAAAAACTTACAGTTTTGTGTTCTTGTTGCTATTTGCTTGTTGCTATTTTCAAGATATGGAGGTATAAGTAAGCGTTCCATGTAAAGAATAGGAAAAACAATAAAAGCAGAATCTTCAATTGCGACATATATTTCCACGTCACAGTGGCGTAAATTGTTATACTTCCCTGACGTTCGTGCAACTGAAGCAATAAGTACTGCAAAAACAGAATTAAAAAAAAAGTATTTTCAAGCATTTGGAGATTTATCGGTTTCCTTATCAGTCGCGTCCCACAACCTCCCTGTTGCGTTCAAATCTTTAATTCTACTTTAGAAGAATTGACTCTCGGCACGTGATGCTTGAACCGCTTTTATCGTATCCTTTGTGATCTTAAAGTCGACGCAGAAATGTCCCTTTTTTTCGAAATTGATACGTTTTGGTGAAGTTTATAATTATCTTCACACTCACGCGCGCCTTGCTGCCCGCTCGTGTTTGGCATGCGTTAAGCCTATGTGAGTTTATTTTTGTTTCCTTTGGGTTGCGCCACACTTCATGATTCGCCAGCGTAGAATGCCAAGCGTGTCTGGTCACTTTAGATTCCCTCTGATGACTGTAGGTTCTAAACTGTTAATAAAATGGCCACATTTATATCCACACGTCATTTGTTTACCCGCTGTCCTTGGGGTTCGAACAGAGGGTACGATCAAGGAAAGCCTAGACGTCCGTTAGATCTCGGAGAGAGCAATGGCAAAAGTCGCTGAGGCACTGTTATTGCGATCGGTATTGCGTCTCGCACTTTGAATTCTTGTGATTTCAGCGTTTTTCCTATCTTATGTTAGTTCACGTCTAAACCCTCGTTGAGATATCGCTTTCATCCCTATTTTATACTGTGTTCATATTATCTTTACTTCTGAGCGTCGATCTTGCTAAGAGTGAGTCCCCGCGAGGCAAGAAATGAACAATTTAGAACAATCAGTATAGCACTGAAAGGCTAAAAATGAACTATTCAAAATGTAAATTCAACTGAGCATATCCGGGAACGTCGGAATGAGTTCAATCACATTCTCGGCAGTGGAATATGACAGTCACTTGTTGAAGCGCCTCGTGCACGTGGAGGGTAAATGGGTCTGTCACGATTTAAGTATTTTCCTTTTAACGTCTTATTAAAATTTGTAGCATGAATCCTATCACTTCTGATCTGCAGACGAACTGTGAACTTCGCGGGGGAGTTCGAGCATTTCTTTTGTGTGCGCAATCAAACTAGGAACGCAGATTACATTTGTGCTTCGTATAGTAAACTTTCGAATCCGCGTTGTTAGCTTGTTATTTTGTTCTAAATCTGCATAACTTTACAAGTGTGGGTGTGCATGTAAAACATAACCTTCGCTCATCCAAATAATTTCTGCATTCAAGTGAGTGGTCCGATTTAGTTTTCTAGAGCCGATTCCCGCGCAGATTTTATCTCGGTGGTAACACCGGCCTGCATAATATAGACGCCTCCTCCTTAAGCTCCAGATTCTGGGCAACAAGACGGGTATCAAAACCGGTCGCTTAGGTTAGCCACCCAATGACACATAAATGAGAATGTAACTGTGATTCGTAGGTGGCAGGAAAGTTCTCTCTTTGCTCTTACATGCATTATACATTGTTTGGAAACCTTTATAAATTTCAAAGTTTGTTTCTTTTTAACTTAACCCTATTGAAAAAAAAACACCATGGATATCAAGCTGGGCAAGCTGGTTTAGCTGGTTTTTAAGCTGGTTCGAGCAGGTTCGAGCTGGTCTAGGTAGTAATCAAGCTGGTTCAAGCTGGTTCGAGCTGGTTCGAGCTGGCACTGCAGCTTAGCAATCTGGTACTTGAGCTGGTTTAATTTGTCATGCTGGTTCGAGCTGGTTGTAAATCTGGCCCAAGATGGTTCAAGCTGGCCAAGCTCGTCTTGTTGGGAGCGCGCACTCCAAGGTCGGCGAGAGCTTGTCAAACTGGCATTGCCGGGAGCGCGCGCGCCAAGGTCGGCTGGAGTGGGGACGATGCCACGTCCTGTTCTTTGTCCTCTCGTTTTTGGTAGACGACCGGGCGCTTCAGGCACGCCGCGAGCTTCCTTTGTGTGCGAGCAAAAAGAGAGATAGAGTAGTAGGTACGGAGAATTCGAGACACGTTTGGTAATCTTGGGCAGATTTTCGAAGGGACGGCTGTGTGCGGCGTTGTTTGGCGACTACTTGAACGGCGGTGCAAGCGAAGCGGGATTTAAGGAGACAGCGAGCGGCAGTCCGTTCAGCGCGGGAAGAAGTCAGATGCTTCGACTGAGGCGTCTTTTCGTGTCTTCGAACATCTGTGTGCTCGTGAATGACGGTGGTGCCGAGGAGTATCGCCAATGCCATCCAAGCCACACGAATTTCCTCGCCTCTGCCGACTACGCAAGAGGACGCTTCGCCCCCATTACGGGCGGGACCCAGGTTCGCTTCTCTAATCCGTGTAGTATTTTTTATTGTTATTGCCTGCTTTTGGCGTGTGTCTAGTATTTTTCGTGTTGAGAGATAAGCAATCTAGTTTTAATAGCATTGTTTGTTTTGCACCGAGAACCACTGTCTGTGCGCCGGTTAGTACTGTGTCAGCGCAGTGAATGTGTAGCATCTGAGCTCATGTGAGCAGACCGCGAATACGAAAATAATAAATTAGATGCCGAGCTGGCTTTTCTAAAGAGTTTGGCTTGTTTATCCTGTGTATTCATTTAAACTGGTTAAACTGGTGGGGAAGTACACCAGCCTAACCAGCATGAGCAGTTCACTCAGCATGACCCAGCATTTGAGCAGCACTCACCAAGCACTGCCCAGCATCCAACCAGCTCAACCACCACGGCAAGCTGGGCATGCTGGAGCAATGACCCAGCATTAAGCTGGGATGCTGGAACCAGCATAAAGCTGGGATGTTGGGACCAGCTTGTGCTGGTATTTTCATTAGGGTTTCGAAAACAATTTAAAGGGACTGCTATGTCTTGGGTGGCTGCACGGTTGCAAATGAAAAGCAACTCGCGACATGTTTGAGACGAGCGCGATGTATGTTGTCCACCCCTATTCAAGAAATATAAAAGTAAACATTTAATGTATCATGTATAAAACTAGGAGTATTAAAGACGGTCCTGCCGGTGCTTTATTTATATAATTCTTTCTAATATGTACATCGTGCACAATAACATTTAATAATGCTAAAAATTACCGCGCCAAGAAATTAAGAAATGGTATTTAATATTTGCATTATTCATAAACGATAATCTAAAATACCAAGGTGGGAAGTTATGCTAGTTGGCATCCGATAATCATGACAACCCCCAACTGTCTGGGATAATGGAGACACTAAAATGAGACCGCAAATTAGGTTAAGACACCAGCCATACTCTATTGACAATTTGATAAACTATTCTGGCTGACAATTCGCAAAAAAATAAAAATAAAAAGCCGTTTTTTTTTTTGTTGAAGCAAAGATTCGTGAATTTGTGTGATCATTCTCCACCGCTGAAACAGCATCGCTTAAAATGGAATAATCGCGGCTCCAGCAAACCATGGGGGGGGGGGGGGGGCGCGTTGGTTTGACAAATTGAGGATCGGGATGAGTTCTTTTTTATTCTTCAGCACGCGAAACACCATAAATGAATTGCGTTGCAGCTTAGAATCACTGCTACATATGCAACCAAAGTGTTTTGAACGAAAAAAAAAAAAAACTTCTCTCAGTAAGTACGTAAGAGTGACACGCGGTGGAAACATAAGAAACTTAATGAAAAAGATGCGTCTTTCCCAATCGCCAATTTGATTGTAGCATATAGCCGAAGTAGACTTCTGGTTTGTTTTTCGGAGTACTATAATCCGTCATGTGAAATATATTAAAAATCCCCAAGCCTCTTGGGAGAATAACAAGCTATTGTAAAAAAAACTAAGTATCGTCCTCCGGAAGGTCCTTCAAGTGCGGATAAGGGTTGGCGTTGGCTTTGTCCTATGCGCTTTGAACGTCGTCTTCGGGCTCAAGTTCAAAGAGCTGCGCTATAAATTATCGGGGCTTAATTTATTGATTGAACTATGTTTGTGTACTTTGTAACGAATCTATTTTTCAGGGACTTGCCGCTGCTTGGAAAGTTTAAAGTGCAGTGCATCTGTGCGGTTACTTGGACGTGATAATCATGTCAAATCAGGTACCGTATGGACAAAATATAAAATATACGACTTCTAAATTTTTCGCATATTTGTTTTTATTTTAGGCAAAAACTTAATACAAAGCAATATCTCGTTTTTCAATGAAAGTGCGAGGGTGATTCAAATTAAAAAAAAAGAAAAGAAAATTTCGAAAATTTGTACGATTGATTTGGTATTTGGTAAGAGTGATCCTTTGGAATAAAAAAAATACCAACAGGCGGCAGAGTGTTGCCTCAACAAAGAAAAATGAAGCAGCGTCAGTGCAACAATGGTCACCCCATTGTCGACATGCACTGCGTTAGAGCAGCGATCTGTGATGCGTTTTTTTGAGTAGTGAAGGTGTTAAACAAGCTGAAATTGATCGCAGGATGCGAGCGTAGTACGGTGATTCGTGTATCTCCCTGCAACAAGTGTACGATTGGACCACGAAGGTTTAAAAGCGGCGTAACTTCTGTGGCTGACGCCCCGCGACAGGGCCTGGACACACCGCGTAGTGACGAACGAAAACATCGCCGTAGCAGTGATGTTTTCGGCGCTTGCGGTAATCCAGTTTATTAAATTTGAATGTCTCAGTAACCCACCTTTTAGCCCGACCTCGGCCCTAGTGATTTTCTTGTGTTCGAATGGCTCAGAGAAGCTATTGGAGGCAAGCATTTCGGAAGCGATGAAGAGGTGCACACCGGTAATCCAGCTTTCAAGTGTACCTTTGCAAGAACAGAAGTAACAGAATAGAAAACAGTTTAATCTCTTATATCGTATATGGTTATCACTAGCACGCCTTCTCACCTATCCTTCACCTTCCTTTAGCGAAGTGAAAGCAAAGTGAAGAAAGAAGTGTCAGCAATGCGAATTTGCCCTTTTCAGATTGACGTTCCTTACCTAAACTTCCACTCTTCAAACAGTCTATTCTTACTCGCTCCGGGGGGGGGGGGGGGGGTATGATAGCCCTTCCCTGATCTATCACAGGGGTTGCAACATAACCGACCACATGAAGGCCGTCAAAGAAAGAGAGTTCCAGGATTGTTACATAAAAAAAGATATAGGGAACCGTCTTGCGCCTCCAATCGGTTCTTCCAACGCCGTGCTGAAATTGTATCCTCGCTTCGGTCAGAAAAAAATAAAAGTCCGCTCGCAAAAAAGCTGAAATTTTTCTTTAAATAAAACTACTGTAGGTTGTCGAGGAGCGGCATATGTCGGTACTGGAGAAAAAAAATTATATTAAAAGAAAATGTAATAAAACGCGCAAAGTTCCACTTACGCGAATGTTGTTTATATGCATCCACGAAGAGCCCTGTTATTTTCGAAATGTATTCTTCGTGTCTCCCTAACGCTAGCAAGAACGCCTTGATGGGAGCTATTTCCAACAGAAGTATGGGTTTACGGGCTAGATTTCGTAAGAAAAGTATTACGTTAGAGTGTGATAAATGATTGTCACACGCAGGCCATTAAACAGATAGCATTCAAACCCCGTGAATGTTTCTAATTCATACGCATTCAGATAGATTACGTTTTCTGTCATAATTAATTTCAAAGGATCACAATATAGTTCAATTAATTGCAACAGGCGAGATTTCCAAGCTGCTTAGTGGGAATCGAACCTTGCGCCAACGATCTACAGGCCCACGCCTTTGTTCGGTGCGACAAAGAGGAGGTGGAAGAAAGCGCAAACACCAGGGCCAAGAATGACTCATGTGTGCGTGCGTCATCAGGCGACTGTCGGCGCAAGCATCTGTCTCCTAAATGACGGAACACAGCTCCCCACATGATCCCACAACATTCCGGGGCAACTCACAACCTACCAACGGATAGCGCTGTAGGCGTATGATATTACGATTTTGCATAGCAGCCAAGAAAGAGATCAGCAGGTTCGATAAACATATTTTCCTCTCAATTACTTCATTTACACACAAGGCGTTCCTCGCAATCCAAGAGCACGAAGAACTCAAGGCGCTACGCACATTCTCTGAAGAAGCAGAGGCAGTTTGTTACTTTAGCCTCATTTTCCGGGTGAAAATAGTCCCGCCGTCGTACGTTCAAAGGGATGATTTTCGTGTTAAGAGCGTCAACATATTAGAAGCTAAATAATATCTGCCATTTCCCTTGAGTCCTGATGTTGAACGCTTTTTGTTTACGTTCCGCAAATTGACAAGCATTGTGTTACATATATAAATCACGATGTTAAAATCCTGAGAAAGTGAAGGGAACTTGAAAGGAAAAGAGTGTAAAAAGTCACATAAGTAAGGAGAAAGACAAACGTCTCAAACTCAGCTAATACATTTTATTCCATTCACAGCCTTTATAACCTACTCCGAAGGTCACTTTAAAACCTCCTCCCGGAGGTAAATTTGTTCGTTGAGTGTGAGACGTTTGTCTGTCCCCTTATGTTTGTGACTTCCTACACTTTTTCCTTTCAAGTTTTCTTCCCAGTCTCAGGAGTTTAACATCATGGTCAACATTCACCCGCTCGCCTGCGACTTGACATTTGTTTCGTTAGTATATAAATCTCCGCCTGCTACCGTAAGCGAATAGCTATAGACGTGCACGCGAACGCAGCGTCTAAAGCCAGCTACTGCAGCGACATCTTCCGAATGCCGCCTGCTACCAACACGGAACCGCAAACTTGGACTCCAAACTAGGCTGCGAAACAAACCATTCTATGCGCTGTCACCCTTCGCTTTGCCCTGCTTTGCTCTGGGAAATATAATCTCAGGCCCGAGCATGCAGCGAGCTTCGTCGGGACCGCCAAGAGATAACCAGGCGATCGCTTTCCGCTGCCAACGTCGACCTCCAAAACGGCTCGCCTCACTTTGTCTAGCGTGGCCGCGTTCACTGTAGCAGAGGAAATATGGAGGATTAGCCTTTCTCGTTGCTGGCTTCAGACACAGTGTTCGCGCGTTCATGCATAAAGTAGACGCTTCGTTGCCATGGTGACGGTGACCATAGCAGACGAACTTTATTGGGCGGAAGGAGACGGCGGAGTGACGAATTCATGTGTACGCTTGGGCACTTTCTTCGTGATTTTCAATGGGTGGAACGTGAACAAAAATAGATACAAAAGAGGACTTTACGCAAACAGCTGATTTTGTACAGCGCCTAATATTTCGACGAGCCTTACACGAAAAGTATGTGCTTATCTCGCAATTTGCTTCTTTTTTTTTGTTTTTGTACCGAAGCATGTTGCGATGTGCCAAAGCAGGGTTTGATTACTTTAGTAGGACAATACACTCTACTTCCCTTCTTTGCGTTAGAAATCACGTCTTCCGCACCGGATCCTCCATGATCGGTTTGGAAACCCTGTGTCCGAAAGAACGCATGCGCATCGCCCTGTCTACGTTATCACGATTCCTTACAAAAAGTATCAATGAGTTTTAACTTAATTTCTAATGTATTCATTGGAGTCAATTGAAACTCAATATAAACTCAACGTCTAATTAGTTTGATCATAAGAAACTCTATATCGACTCTATTTATTTACTCACCAGGAATGAAATTGAATTTGGTAAAAATAAACGAAATATCGATTCCGTCGAATTCACTCATTAGGAATGCAATTCAGTTTGGGCATTAAGATCTCAATGTCTATATATATAAAGTTTAATTTTCTCATTAGGAATGCAGTTGAGTTTGGTCATAAGCTCAATATCGGTTCTATTGAGCTATTCTTATTAGAAATACACTTGAGTTTGGTCATTGGAAACACAATATCAATCCGGTTGAATTCACTCATTAGGGATGCAATTCAGTTTGGTCATAATTGAACTCAAGATATATTCTTTTAAATTTACTCATGAAGAATGAAATTGAGTTTGTTCATTAAGAATCCAATGTATATTCTTATGAAGTTACTCATTCGGAAAGCAATTGAGTTTGCTCATTATGAAGTTAATATATATTCTTCTAAATTTGCTCATTAAGAATGCAATTGAGTTTGCTAATTTAGAACCTAATATTCATTCATTTCAATTTACCCTTTAAGAATGCAATTGAGTTTGTTCATTATGAAGTCAAAATCTATTCCTTGGAATTCACTCATTAGATATGCAAACAAGGCTTATCTTCAAGAACAGAATATAGATTATTTTTAATTTACGTATTGCATTTCCAAATCAGTTTAATCATCAAGAGATCAAAATAGTCTATTTTAAGTTTACTCATCATATATGTAAATACGTTTTTGTCATTTATTATTTTGAGATTAGTCACTGGACATGCACTTGAGTTTTATTACTTGACAGACATTTCTTTGTCTCCTCATTAGAGATTCAAACAAGCTTTTTTCATTGAGTAGATGATATAAGCTGGCTTGCCCTCTTTGCTGTTGTGAAACCCAGCAAAGCAGAGCTGCTAACAACCCTGATTACACTTATGTCTCTCAGAATAAACACATTTGTTCCGATTTATTTGTGAAAGAAATTGAATCCTAGACTTGTTACACCTTCGAGAGCCTAGCGTGCATTATAATAAGTCTAAGGTAACTGACAATGGAAGAACAACAGAGGCGGGGGGGGGGGGGGGGAGTTAACTTGTGTCTCTTCAAGCTTCAGTCTCCCGCCCCCCCCCCCCCCCCCCTTGAAAAAGCTTTAACGTCTCGTGCACATGAAGCGCGCGTGAGCGCGCTGTCAAAGCACTGTGGAAGGCATGGAGCGGGTGCTGAAGGTCGGTTGTGTTAAACACACGCCATGCCGTTCTCACTTTGTCAGTGATTATAGTGATATAATTGAGCCTAATATGCGAGTCACTTCGTAAAGAGAATAATCAGTAAAATATATTAAAGCGAGCAACTATTCTGCCTCGCCTTGTCCTGAGGGCTGCTATGCAGAGAAGCGATAACATTCCAGCAAAGAATCGCTTTTGTGGATTTAGCGACCGCACCGAGCGATTATTGCTTGTACTGATTTTTTTTTTCTACTAAGGGATAGATTACAATTACGTAGAAATACTGTTTATAATTTATCAGACTTCGGAGGATAGATATCATACTGGGAACCTTAATAAATGCTGAGGAGGTAATGGCCAAATGAATCCCTTTCATCTGCAGGGTATATAAGGCAGTAGAGTAGTCAAGGGGAATATGATTAGTGTGCTGAGAGTTCTTTACATTTGTGCTCGTTTCATTCATGTGCTTCCCTTGGTTCCTGTTTCACGCTTTAAGGAATTATGGGACGAAAATTCCCCACACGTTGCGCGATTTTCTTCAAACGCAGTTGCAAAAATATCAATTGAAACACAGTTCCAAAAATTGCATTTTTTGCGTAAAGCGTAAACAAATGCAAAAGTGCATTTTTTTACGCTTTCAATTAAAACTCGTTTCATTTTTTTTATAAGGGTTTCGCGCTGTGCCGATGGAAAGGGCTTGTGTATTCAATGTGTCCATCGTCGACCGGAATCTCTAATGTTTAACATTTATATGCCTTATAATGACTTATAAGTAGAGTTCCATCTTTTCAGTATATACAAAAAAATACCGATAATTAACCTCGAGGCTTTTTCCAAACCGGTACGAACCAAAAAGCACCGAATTCAAGCTGCCGAAGAAAATAGCAGCTTTACAAAAAAAAAAAAGAATCTTCTGGCCTGTTCTTTTTTTTTTTTCGTAGACCCGGAACACAGTTTCACTGAACTGTCTCAGGGGTCGTCACTTTCTTTTGAAACCATGTTTATTGCCTTGTTCCCTTCCCTTATCTTTTTTAGCACAACGGTTTCGAAGTCTTTTGTCCAGGCATAGGATTCCTCGAATATGGAATAAAGGAGGAACGGAAAAGAGAGGCAGCAGGAAGGGGGGAGGACAATAGGGTCCACAGATATTGTCCTCTTTTCCTGCGCGTGCGGAAGGCCAATGTCAACCCACTTCGTAGCCACGTAGTCGTGGACCCGTATCACTGCCACGCAAGACGACTGTGAGCCTACCTGAGTGACGGCTTTTACAGAAGGGGGGGGGGGGGGGCTTTCTGCAGGCTCTGCTGCCCCGGATTGCCCCATGGCGGGCGAAGGCGGCCGTGATACGCCTCCCTACGGTTGTACAACGATTCCCCCGACGTCATGTCCCCCGTCCCAAATGCCCCGTGCCATTTCCCCCAAGTGTCAAAACCCCCGAAACGCTTGCCTCGAGTCACCTTGCCCAATTCCCCGTTATGCACCTGCGGACGGTTCGGTTACGTGTTTTACGGTGCACAGATATTTCTATGATCGGTATAATTTTTCAGTGTAATACACGTCGGCGCACTGACTTTTCGGTGCACGGAATGTTTGATGCGTTGTTATTGAAACTGGTCATTTTCCATCGGTTATAACAAAAGTTAGGAGTGTTATTTTATAACCTTTATTTTCATCATCTGCATATTACTTTTGTGACATTTGTTAATGCTCTCGTGCCTAATGTTAATACACTCGTGCACCTCTGCTAATATTCGACCGCCACCTCCAGCATCTTCACCTCGACTCTTTGACATCGACAAATAAGACAGCAATGCCACCATGGCTTGCAGAAGTCATCGAATGTTCTCGAGGTCTTTTGTAAAGATGTACTCTAAGCTGCGTTTCTTTACTGTTAAATTTGTTTGCCATTTAATATTCTTAAAACTACTTGTTTCTTTTTGTGTATTTTTGTTTACCTGCTGTGTATGTAGCTTACCGGTTTGTCCTTCGTCCCGTAACAATGCTTCCGGGAAAAGCCGGGGGAACTGATAAGGGGATAAGGATGAAGGGGGTTTTGAAAGCCTGGGATTTTGAGGACGGGGGAGGTAACGCAGGGAATTTGAAGCTGGGATTTTGACAGAGGTGTTTCGGGAGTGGGTTTGTTCGTGCATTACCACTCGCTACCCAGAAACTTTCCCGGATTTGCTTTCGCTGTGTCAGCAACTTGGGCTCAGCTGTCTTTTTTAAACAGTGTATGCAATGTACCTGTCGTTTACTTCCAGCGAGCAATGTGAAGCCGAATATAGTTCACCTAGTGAAAAAGAAATATTTCACTAGTAATGATGTGCAGAATTGAACTCCGCGCCAGCGGAGTTCAATTCTGCACATCATCACTATAACGTTCTACCGTCAACACCACGATACATGTAAAATGGGCAAGACCCAACGACCCCGATTTGAAGAAACTTAAACTGAGCCGAACGAACTTCCACAACAATAGAACAAGAGAGCATCCATTATCACCCCTAACACTCGCAGGAAGGCAAACCCCAACACACCGATTCGAAGAAACAACAAAAGAAAAGGCACCACTTCAAATCACCCGCACAAAAAGTACGAGGTCACCGAGAACTCCCACAAGATAAACCATCCGCAACTCATTGTCTAGCTCAATAGACGGAAAACTTATGCAGTTACCAGCACTTGTTCTGCGAACAGTCTCCTTCAACAATCTTTCACAATGGTCTTTTTTTTTGCCAGCGTGGCATTCAAAACGCCGAAAATCAAATTGCCGAATTATCGGAATGCCGAAATCTAATCACCGAAAATTCAAAAAGCCGAAAATACAAAAAGGCGAAAATTCAAAAGGCCGAAAAGTCAAAACATCGGAACATCAAAATGCCGAAACATCAAAATGTTGGCATCACCTAGCTATAGTGGAAGATAAAGTTTCTTGGCATGATAAATTTTCTTGGCAATGTGATCAAAGTTTGGGCAGAAGTTCCGCCGACCGATGTGCTAGCGCTTTCGCCCTCTTTTCTAAAAGCCATGAAAGGTTGTCCCCGAGTATAGTTTCCCTTCGCATGGTTCAAGCCTTCAAAAAAGGAAAAATATATTTCTGCATATCTCGTCGTACAGCAGAGCGATGCCTTGTTTATTGCATTTCACAGCGATAAGTTCTGTGCAATTCCTCGACGAAAGCTTAGAACGTCGACATTGTCCTGGTTGCCCAGAGCAGCTGCCAAACGATTTTGGCGCAACTTTTGCTTCTTGCTTTGTCAGCGGCGGGGTTGGCCTCTGATCGCCTCCTTGATGACGTCTTCGACTCTAGCTTGCTCCCTTTTCATGGTGGTGATGAGCCGAAAGACGCTCACGTGGTGTCCGCCAACCAATATCTCCCATCATCGGTGCCATGCCTCAACGGCATTTTTGCCCCTTGGAAATCCGTTCTGAGCGAGGGCAAGCACATTCCAGAGGGATGGCGGGAATACCGGTGGACTTAGTATGATCACGGCGGTTTTACCTCCGGTAACATGTCGGCGTGATTTCCCAAGCAGGTAGTTTTCCTCCCACCATCGCAGCAGGTCAGGGGCTTCTTGCGGGAAGAGTGGTTTCAAGGACGCATAGGCATCTCATACTTCTTCAATGGGCAAGAACGAAAGGGCTACAAGCTGCCTCGCCTTAAAGGCGAAAAGGCGAAGCTACCTACATAATTTTTGTGGAGCACTGCCAGTCCTAGTTGTTGCACTCTCCTCCATACTGATTGGCACAAGTGGAACAGACAACTATGCACATCCGACGACGGGAGAAACGACCGAATAGCGTTGATTGCTGCCAGTTCAAAGTCATGTACTCACAGTTTTTGGATTTAGTGCAAGTCACATATCTGCGGCAAAGCTCAGCTCTTCTTCGAAGAGCGCCTCGTACGCCTTCTGGGTTCATCGAGTCATTAGGCAGTAAACAAAGGGGGACACAGGACCATGAAGGTAACCGTGAATTGTGTATAACTGTTCGAAGAGCGGCGACACAGCCTTGAATGTTCCGTCCATGAGTCACATCGGAGCGTCAATCAATTTCCTCAAGTATTTGTCCGTGAAAAAAACTGTGCAGATGGTGCAGTCGCACCATCTGGCTGGTGCAGTCGTACCGCAGAAACTCTCGGCCATCTAAAGTTGTCCTGAACTCGCCCTCGATGATGAGCTCCTGCACGGCAGGCGGCTCGTGTGGGCAGTCCGCTTTCCTCTTTCTTCTCACAATCTGGCGCAAGGCTTCATTGCTTGGAAGGTGCTGCTTTGAAGACGCTGCTACACCTGTCGTGACCTGCTGCACAATCTTCACGGCTGCCTTGCCCGTGGCCGCCACCAGAGCTTTGATCCGTTCTTGAGTGCGAAGAACTGTACAACGCTGCGGATATCCGAAGCAGGGCTTGCGTGGGTCAATGTCTTCGAGATGATCTTGTGTGTACCTTCTACAGGCATGTCGGTAGTCACTCTAACGTTGCATTCGCCTCGATTCTCGCACTTCAAATGGTGTCTAGAACCTACTTCCTTGTCAAGCACGTAAACATAAATGTCTTTGCAGCTAAGTTTTGATTTTCCCTTCTGGGAGCACACCACAACCGCCTCTTCGTCCATTTTCCTCCGAATCAATAAAATTATTACTGCCGCTCTTGTACTCTGAACACTAGGCAGTGCTGTTTTTTTCTGCTGACCAATTAGAGCTGTCCTGTTCGACTGATATGCCTAGCTTTACGACAGATAGAAATTAACGAAATTTTACGTCAGTTTAATCAACTGATACTGGTGCCTTTGCTGAACGAGTTAAACAGGCTCGTGTCAGTCGAAAGTGATCTGGCGGAAAACGAAGAAGTGGTAGTCACAAAGCGCGTCATTTCTCTTTCACATGGTTTTCGGCGTTATGTCTTTTCGGCATTTTGATTATTCGGCTTTTTGAATTTTCAGCATTTCAATTTTTGCGGCCTTTCAATTTTTCGGCATACTGACGTTCGGCCTTTTCGTAATTCGGCCTCTTGATTTTCGGCGTTTTGATAGGGACCCTCTTTGCTAACCACTTTAGTTTCAGTTCACTGGGGAAACAAGTGCCACACTCAGCAAGATGTATTGCTATTTCTGAGTTTGACCCGTTCGAAAGTATTGCCCTCTTGTGTTCCAATAAGTATCTTATCATTTATGCACAGCCCCGTCTGCCCTGCATAGGAAAAACCGGGTACCGGACATTTTATAGAACGCCATTTCATCGAACGCCGTTTCATGAAATCACTTGACGCCGTTTCACCGAATTTCC
This sequence comes from Ixodes persulcatus, assembly GCA_013358835.2. Taxonomy (NCBI): domain Eukaryota; kingdom Metazoa; phylum Arthropoda; class Arachnida; order Ixodida; family Ixodidae; genus Ixodes; species Ixodes persulcatus. Next base: position 218,111 of record JABSTQ010009612.1, read on the forward strand.
CTTTATTAAATTTCGCAGTAATGCAATATTTTGTAGATAATTTACTATCGCTTCCGAAACAGCTTTGACGCTGCTCTAAATTCACCAGAAATAAAATTACAACCGGGTCAATTTTTTGTCCGCCTAAACGTTGGCTACCGAATCAACAAGATAATCGTTTCGAGCAAACCGTAGGAAGCCGTTCTAGCGTGGTTTATAATGAGGCAGGACCATCAACACATTGATTCCTGTGTTTTCCCTTTCTGTCCTATTTTCGTGTTTTGCTGTTTCTTCTTTGGAATGGTGTGTCGGTGTGTGTGCGTGGGAAGGGGGGGTCTAAAGGCAAGATTTTTAAACTGCTCGTTCCCTTGCATTGGCTAGGACTCCACTAATATACGAAAGAAATTCGCCTGCAATGTGCATAAATGCGCATAAAAAGTGTATTTTCGTGCTTTCATGTGGGCTCCCTGAACCTCTATGTAACGCCTCTGCAAAGCTGGTTGTGCCAAAGTACGAGGGGCGTTCATAAAGTTCGTGTTATTGTCACGAAGGAATAGAGATTCAGCAATAAAACTCGAGTAGGAATTGAGACTTTCTCTACATGTTCGCCACCAAAAGTTACCCACTTTTTTCAGCGATGCACCACATGCCAGAAGCCATTGTTATGGAACTCCTCGTTTTGAGTGTTCAGGAATCGCTCCACTTCAGTAATCACTTGGTTGCCGTCCTTGAAATGCTTTTCTCTTATTTGGCCCCACTGGAAGCGTCTGCGCCATTTAACCTAAAGTGTCATAAACTGGGGCATTGTCCCCGAACACCGCCACCAGCTCGGAATGAATCTCCTTGGCATTGCTTCCTTTCAAATGGAGAAAACGGATCACTGCATGTGCTTAGCACCGACGGGCGGTGCCATTTTTGTTTCGACCTTCTAGCGGCTTTCCGAGCTACTATAGCAATGCGATGTTTATACTGTGCGGAAACAAGAGGGACACGCGCTCATGCTGATGCCTGTTTTGTTCCGTTTTTTTCGATTTTGTGTGCCGATAATACGTACTTTATGAACGCCCCTCGTATATGACATTAAACTACAATCCGAGGACAACATGTGGCTATGGTTAGGCAAGATTGTAAAAATAATCTGTTGAGCTATACTGTCCTAATCGCCTCTTACCATGGTTGACAGGTTCACCTTCACGGCATTGCGAACACTGACGGATGGCTTGGCAGGCTTTTGGGAAGCGCTTGGCAAGAGCCAGGGACCATATAAGCTAAGTGGTCTGGTACGGCATTGCGGATTTTCGTGAGGCACATTGCTAGACAGATGTGGCTTCTGGACACCCAATACTTTATGCTATTTGTTTCCTTCTCATGTGTTTGGAAGCGCGCTATACAATGTCATATTTTACTAGGCCCAGTTTTTGTGAAAAAAAAAAAATGTAGTTACGACTTTCCTATAGCGGTCTCAGTTTGTGATTTATTCGTCCAGCTCAACATTCGTTTTTGAACAATGTGTTCAAGAAGAAACACAATTAACTTATGACTAATCATCTAAAATTTAATAATTAAATTCTGATTTAGAGGTTTTATGGTCCATCTTGCAACTGCAATTTTAAAGATAGCCGCCGTGGAAGGCTAAGGCAATTTACACATATAAAGGAACATGAAGATATTCGTTAACAAGTTCTTGCTTTCCTCTCATATAATTTAAAAATTAGACACCTTCCGCGCGATGAGAGAGTTTTTAGACCGTTTAGGCGGCTTGGCAGCGATACCAGATAACGAGACGAGGGTGGTGCATGAAAGCATCTGATGTCAAAAGCCCCGTGTCAAATGCACCGCGGCAAACATCCCGGCCTGTATGCTCCCGCTTTCAAAAGCCCCCAGTTTCAGAAGCCCATGACGCGAATCCCCCAAGTCAAGTGGCCGGGTCTTCAGCGCGATGGCGGAGCATTCTACTTCTGACTAAGAGAGAGTACCGGTGCACTCCAGCTTGCCTAACATAATCATGCCGTTGCCGGGACTCAAGTAAGGAATAACTGGATAAAGCGGGTTCCGGAAGAAATGTCCCCGGAAAAAACCGTCCCCGGTAAAAACGTCCCTGGAAAAAATGTCCCCGGAAAATATGTCCCCGGAAAAAAAGGCCCCAGGTGGAAAGTAGAAAAAAATGTCCCCAAAGGGTTCTCTATCGCTGGGCTTTCCCCCATTCCCATTGCCTTCGGGCGATCCTGTCATTATTCGGTCACAAATAACCCGCCCCACCTAGAGCTAAAGGGGCGTGCTATGTGCGGAAGTCACACATAGCAACCGAAGTAATAATCTATTGTGGGGTATTTTGGAAACCAAATTATTGTGTTTGCCAAAACCAAATTGTTTTTTTTTTGTGAAATAAACAATTATAATACTTCTAGCCAAAACCAAAATATTGTGTTCGGGGAAATTTGAGAGGTAATTCTGTACCATTCCCGAATATGTAAAAAGCACGACACTGTTAGCACAAACAAGCGATCACTACTTTTTTCTTCTTTTTTTTTTTCTTTTTTTCGCAGAAACAAAAGGTTGTCATAAAAGTTATCATAGGTCCTGAAAGTGATCATTTAGGGATATAATGCACACAGTAAAATTTCCTTCCCACTAATACTCTTTCTAAGAAAAATGTGAAAATGAGCCGATGTCGTGTTCGCGTTAACAGTGTCGCGATGTGTACCTCGGAGAATCGTATAGTTCCTTATTTGCTGGGGCCGTTTCTTCCTACTTTCCACAGGGTGCCTTTTTTCACAACGACATATCACCGGACCGCCCGAAGGCCATAAGGATCAGGGAAACAAAATCCTTTGGGGATATTTTTCTTACTTCCTATCTGGGGCCTTTTTTTCCGGGGACATTTTCCCGGGGACATCTTTTCCGGGGACATTTTTTTCCGGGGACAGTTTTCCTACACCCGGATAAAGCTTCCCGTCCTTCAGGCGTTCGCTATACACATTCACGTCTTGTGACCTTGGAAGTTAGACCAACGAGAAAATATCAGCGAGTGGCAAAGTATTTATTTAAAGTCACAAATTCTGCGAGTAAGCATTCGACTAAAGTTTTCGTCGAATCTGAAGCATGCGCGGACTCGCAGCTCGGACGAAGTGGGTTCTGTCAAAACTCTTAACCCGCAGCTCATGGCGCCATGCTTATTATGTATACATCCCCAAACACCAGTTCAATTATTACGTCGTTCTAAAATATATTTTTATCCATCTAGGTAAATAGAGTCTATAATTCAGCATTTGAGTATACCTCTATGACAGCGGAGTTCATTGCTGGTGATGTAGGTTTATGTAATTGGCCACAGTACGTCATTATTAGATTTCAGCGCTTCAACTTAACATAATTTTATGGTTTCTTTAACTTAAAATACCCTTTGTAGACCCTCAACAGTTTAAGTTAAGACATGGAAAGATGGCGGTTGAAGCGCAAAGAGGGTGGGATGGGGGCAGTAAGGACGGAGCTTTTGGCACGGGGGGAATACGGGACGGGGTAAGAAACGCAAAGTTTTCGAAACGTAGGAATGATGACGCGGGGCTTTAGCAACAGGGATTCTGCACGCGGGGCAATCGTGCTACATCCGGAAACAAGTCATGTGCAATGGCGCCAGCAGAATTGTATCGTTATCATTGTTATCGTAACAGTTTACTAAATTTTTTTTCTTTCTGCATACCGTTCTGTGACTGCAGTAGGGAAAAGCCAAAATTGTAATCAAATAATTCCAGGTTGGTTCGCTTTCATTCTGCAGGTGTAAATTGATTTAGCCTTCCACGACGGCGACAGGCGTCTTTGTAGGCCTTGCAATTGCCCTTGCAATTGTTTCACAGACCTTACAATATTCAAATATGAAGTAATTGACTCATCTCGGCATGGACATTTTTATAGTGTTGAAAGAAAAGAAGTAACAAAATGCATGGCACATGTTTCATTTATATAGCCTACGTGCACCGCGAGTGTTGTCCGATCCTTCAATATAACATCTAGAAATGCAAGTCTGTTCTTCGGACTCATCCTTTTTATAAAACTACCCCCATCATCACTAGAACTTTCTACCGTCAACACCACGATACATGTAAAATGGGCAAGACCCAACGACCCCGATTTGAAGAAACTTAAACTGAGCCGAACGAACTTCGACAACAATAGAACAAGAGAGCATCCATTATCACCCCTAACACTCGCAGGAAGGCAAACCCCAACACACCGATTCGAAGAAACAACAAAAGCAAACAAACCACTTCAAATCACCCGCACAAAAAGTTCGAGGTCATCGAGAACTCCCCTAAGATAAGAACGTCCGCAACTCCTTGTCTAACACAATAGACGGAAAACTTATGCAGTTACCAGCACTTGTACTGCGAGCAGTCTCCTTCAACAATCTTTTACAATGCTCATTTTCTTTGCTAACCACTTTAGCTTCAGTTCACTGGGGAAACAAGTGCCACACTCCACAAGATGTATTGCTATTTCCGAGTTTGGCCCGTTCGACAGTACAGCCCTCTTGTGTTCAAATATCTTATCATTTATGCACCGCCCCTTCTGCCCTGCATAGGAAAAACCGGGTACCGGACATTTTATCGAACGCCATTTCATCAAACGCCGTTTCATGGAATCACTTGACGCCGTTTCACCGAATTTCCCTTTATTAAATTCCGCAGTAATGCAATACTTTTTTAGATAATTTACTATCCGTTTTGAAATAGCTTTGACGCTGCTCTAAATTCACCAGAAATAAAATTACTACCGGGCCAATTTCGTTGTCCGCCTAAACGTTGGCTACCGAATCAACAAGGTAGCTATCATATCACAACTTCAGTAAATACGCGACTTATTCTTTTCTGGCGAGGTAGGCGCTGTTGTAGGCCACACTTTTTCCCACTTCATCCCTCTATTTATTCACGCGTGCCATTTTTTTTTTGTATTTATCGATTTACCGGTGGTTTTATTTTATCCTAGGAGAATAGCTCTCTTTTTAAGAACAGATATGTTCTTAAAAAATAGGCGTCTTCCCTCTTCGTTAATTTATTGTAACCGACAAAACCGTAGACCTGTCGGGTCTTCGACATGCAATATATGTATGTCGAATATTAGGCAGGTTCATGGTTCTGTCCGTTATAATAAATTAACAAAAAAGAAGAGACGTGTCTTTTTTCCCCGTATCATGGAACACAGAGACAGATCACTGCTTCAAGTACGACTTCGTATTGAAGCATAATAGGTCTCTCCAAGGACGAAGATATATACGCCCTTGAACGGACGTGCGTTCATCACAGCACCTGATCATCACAGCTTTAAAAAGTGTTCCTCTTTCTTATTGGTCACATTAACAGAGGTCATCATTTATTTAATAAAAAAGGGTAGAATGTGACAAAAAATGTATGTTCCTTTTATATATCCATAAGTTTAGAAATTATAATATAGATTAAAACACTGCTCTCCTCCCGGCGCTAGAAAGAAAAATATTTCCGATATTCAGAATTCCTACTGCTCAAGTAGGCGGTGTTCGTTGAAACGGCTTCGATGAAATGGCGTTTGATGAAGCGGCGTTCGATAAAACTGCGTTCGATTAAACGGCTTAGATGAAACGGTGTTCGATGAAACGGCGTTCGATGAAATGTCCGAACCCAGGAAAAACCACATGAAATTGGAATTTCGTAATCCGCAGCCTCTTCGTATTCAATTGACGCATCCCTATGTTTGTTCTGACAACCCTTCTGAACTGCCGAGAAGGGCGTGAACCTACTCAACTTAAAATCAATTTTGAACACCACCGAGACGCGGGATTTTCCTTGCAAAGATTTCAGATTATGCGAGTACTGATGATAGAATGGATACACACCCAGTTGTCTAGTTTTTTTCATTCCAAAGTGTTTTCCGCTACGCTAAACAGAAGTTCCTTTACCTCACAGACCAAAACATTTGAGCAATAGCCTGATTGCGCTAACCTCAAGATTTAAACAATCATTTCATTTTGTTGGTGATGACAGCATGATCTTTCATCACACTTTTAAAAATGAATTGGTCCTTCCTATTGCGGATATAGCGGAACAGGGCTTACGGATGCAGATTCGGGGACTTCGAATGCAAGTTTGATGCACTTGATCATATCCTTCTGTTCACTAGAATTTACTGATTATCTTCATCTAAAGTGTGTCAGACGTCCTCGGTTGTAGCATAATGCAGTCAGTTAAACAGTTCATTTAATTCAAGCTTGAAATACTATATAAACTCTTGTTTTTTTCATTTCTACCTTGCTTTTAGACCATGATCCCAGAAGCGAATAAATATCCGACTTTTGAATATACCGTGTTAGATTGCACTGCATTTCTCTTAGCCAGAGCGGCATCTGATGATTGGAGACTTTCGCAAGCCTCAGGCGATGGGTCACGCCACAAGTCGCAGTTTACTCTTTATACTTTATCATTTTGAATCATCCAGGGCACCTAACTAAAAATGCAAATCTCAGAGATTGTAAAAAAAAAAAAAAAAAAAAACGATGAAGTTATGCGTACCACACATATATTTACAAACTCGCAACTTATCTCGACGATGTGATTGAAACAAAAACGAATATCTTTAAATTGCTGCAAGGAAGCATTGGCCCCTTAAAAGGGGGAGACCTATCTGCCAGCGTACCTGGCATTTTTGGCGTCAGAAACTGCGGTCTGTTATATTTGAAGCATTTCACTGTACTCTTCACTGTACGAATGGACCATTTCCAGGGTTGCCTATGTGCGTGCATAGTTGTTGCAGAAAATGATGTCCGCCATTTTTGGTGGTGCTTGCGTGATGTTATCTGCGTTCGTTAACAATATGTTGCCAAGGCTAGTTTGACTTTTCAATTGGAACACGCCATAACTTTTTTCTTTATCCACTGCAGCAAACATGTATGTGTACTGATCAATCGAAATGTTTTCTAAAGCCATTAATTTGTTTTTTATTTGCAGCTAGATTGCGTTGTACAATCGTGGAAAAGGGCCATTCTGTAGCTGGATAGGGGGGAGAAGTTTACCTATTAGGATGGATACAACTTGTGTTTACATCCAATTCGCTGCTTACAAAATGGAATAATAGCTTACATGCATTCACCTGCCTCCTTGGAGCTAATCTAAAGGTTTGCAGGGCTTTCCAATTTGTCTTTGGGTTACATCGGTTGCTTGCGCAAGTTTTGACATCTTTACACGTGTGCTGATTCCTCGCCACATTTTCTTTTTTCCACTGATTATGGAGAGGCCACTCGCCGGTCCTGCACATGCATTGTGAGTTACAAAGTTGCGAGTTCTTTTTTCCAGCATCGGGCCAGCAGCACACATGTTGCTTTCAGCCAAACTCGACTTAAGTAAAGCTCATTAGGAGAGTTAACACTTCTTTTGTTTGCATGCTATTTTATTTTCTACTGTATGGTCATGCCTGCCAGCCTAAACTTTCTTCTCTGATCATCCAGAGAACGACACCGGAGAAAGTCTTTCTCCTCTACAGGGCAGCGAAGGTTGCATGGGAGAAGTTCCATCATTAAAACGTTCCTCTCGAGCATTTTGAGCATAAGGTAATGTGAACCTACCGTCGTAAACCCTTCTCCTTGCAGTCACTATTTCCTGCTAATGTAGCTTTTGATTTCATGCAAAGTGATATGATACTTGGAATAATTTTATTGTTTATTTTGGCGTTGGGAGCTGGGGACTCCGTGTCGGAAACACCAGCTCGAAAAGGAGCGTGGATGGCTGGAGCATACAATGTGCACGAGATGTACATAATCGATGTGCCATTATTTTTTACTTCATCGATATGACTCTTTTCTGGTCATTGATGACCCTATTACTAAACTTGAAGACTTGTCTCTTTTGCAGCCTAATCTTGATTATTCTGGCTGGTGCAAGACATGGCAAATGAATATTAATGATTCAAACAGAAGATTTCCTTTTTTGATCCTAAACTGTTCTTCATGATACAAAATAATTACTGAACTGGTGCCACTGTTAACACATCGAAAACTATCTTGGCTGTGTTCCTTTCATAACCTGTACTATAAATTTGCCTCGTATATGTTATGTTTATTGTAATCCTGCTTCTTACACATAGTCATGAATGACAATAGATGAGGCGACGAAAACTGCAACAGACTGAACGTTTCATGAGGCGAACTCGTGCCCAAAACAAAAAAGGAAACAGAAGGGAACAGTAGAGCGTCACGGGCGTTAAAGTCGGCGTAACGGCAGGATCTAACGCTGTGCCGAGACTGAGTGCGGTTCGCCGCGTGGAGCCCCTTATGTACACGCGTTGGCTTCTGGAACAATCGGCGTAGAAAGGTTGGCGCACAGATCATTCGGAGTGAATATCGGTTTCCGAATTTTGATCAAAGTTTCCAAGAGCAGGAGGTGTTTGGAGTGTTCGCTTCAGCTCGTCGAATGCCTGCTGCTGCTCCTCGGCCCATTCGAACGTCACGGCGTCCTTCGTGAGGTTTCTGAGCGGTGCGGAAATCCTGGCGAAATCCCGAACGAAGCGTCGATAGTAGGCACAAAGTCAGAAGAATCTTCACACCGCCTTCTTGTCTTTCGGCCTTGAAAATGCCCCGACGGTGCCAGTCTTCTTGGGGTCTAGCTGAACGCTTTCGTTTCTAACCACGTGGCCTAGGAACTTCAGTTCATCATAGGCGCACCGGCACTTCGGCGGTTGGAGGGTTAGTCCGGCAGTCAGTATGGTTTGGAGAACAGCTCGGAGTCGTCGCAGGTAGACGGGGTAGCTCTGCCACTTCAGCCCTACCAGTACGGTGTCGATGACACACTGGAAAGTTGATGGCGCCGTGCATAGTCAGAAGGACATCAGCTTAAAACCGTGCAGCCTGTCCGGCGTGACGAAGCTGCCTTCTCTCGGTCCCGTTCGTCGACTTCGGTCTGCCAGTAGCCGCTCTTCCGATCTTCCGATCCATCGATGAAAAATATCAAGAGTTGTTCATCCGGTCTAGAGTGTCCTCGATTCGGCGGAGTGGATAGATATCTTTCTTTGTCGCATCCACGCACTTCCACCAAAATGTCACGAATGGCAATTGATGAGGCGACGAAAACTACAACAAACTAAACAGTTTAATGGGGCGAACTTGTGCCCAAAGCAAAAAGGAAACATAAGAGAACAATTGAGCGTCACGGGCGTTGAAGTCGGCGTAACAGCAAGATCGAACGCCGAGGCGAGCCTGGGCGTTCCAGAAGGCTCGCCGGGGCGAGCCTTCTGGAACTGCGGGCGTAGAAGGTTCGGCGCGTAGAACATTTGGACCTCGAACAAGCAACAGGGCTCTCGAATTTACCAAAACATTAAACTGAAAGAATAAATAAAAGACGCGTAACTCCCAGGAATCGGACCCTGGGCATCCTCACGAAAGTCAAGCGCGGTAACCACTCGGCCACGTACGCTTTTTTTTTCTTTATTGCAAAGGTGAGTATTACAAGTCACATAACACTAAAAATGCACTGCAAGACTTTTACAGGGCATATTAAAAAGCGCGCATTTCACGAAGCACTCTACAGATGCCGAGCCACTCGGGCTTGAACTCGCGGGTGGAAAAAACACTTTCCACTTGCTCAATTAGGCTGAAGAAATACAAACGCACTTCTTTCGCATTGACGTCGGCATGCCTGACTGCCATGAGCGATCGCCATATGCTACGAAGTCCCAACAGAAAAAAACATATCGCATGGGACACAGTCATCGTTAGTCACGTTCAAGAAACGGATGCCTGAAGGGGAAATGCTCAATTGCTTTTTCAAAGTGCGCTGGAGCACGTCCCCCCAAAAAAACTGCGTCCCAGCAAAAAATGAATACATGTTCGATGGTTTCTGGTTGTTTGCATAAAATACAGTCAGTCGACCATGAAACATCTACGCCTCTTTCTTTAAGCCACGCTTTCACGGGCAAAGTATTAGTGTGTAGTTTGAAAAAAAAAAAGAAAGCCGTTTACAACTCCCTGTAACGCCGAATTGGAGCGCAGCTCTTGAGGAGGAGGAGGGAACGGTAATCAGGGGAGGGTATACCCCTCCTCCTCCTCCTTCCCTCATTCTTCAATCTCCTCCAGGGGGGGGGGTCACGTGACCTCGGGGGGAGGGGGGTCACGTGATCTGGGGGGGGGGGTCACGTAACCCCCCCTCCCCGTCCTCCCCCAGGTCACGTGACCCCCTCCCCCTCCTCCCCCAGGTCACGTGACCCCCCCTCCCCCTCCTCCCCCGAGGTCACGTGACCCCGGGAGGGGAGGGGGGGGGCTCGCGCGGTGCATTATGGAATATTTCCCATAATGCACCGCGCGGTTACGCCGACGGCGACGGCGACCCTGCTCAAGCCGGAAACGGGCGCCTAAGAGCTGCGCTCTAAAAGAAAGTCTTTACAGAGGGTGGAACACACATACGCTTAACCCGCTTCAACACATCTTCACCGCCTTGACAAACGCCACTCCAATACAGCGGCGTTGGGAAAATACTTATCAACAAATCGTGAGCAAGCTTCTTTCTGTTTACTTCAGACAGGTACTCAAAAGAAAAACGGGCAGACAAAAAGTGCAGCGCTTCCACAACCTCCTTTTGAAAGCCAACAAGTGTTGCTGGTTCACCGCCATAAGACGATACAAGAAAAGACGGCAAATAGGGTGACAGTTTCGTTTGAATGAACGCGCGTATGAAAGGGTGCTCTTGATCGTGCAGAAACATAAAGCGTGACACCAGCTGCCCCACAAACAAATGCGCTAGCCCCAGTCCTCCGTCACATACTCGGTGAAAAAGATTATCTCGCCTCATTGGCTCGACACTTGATCTCCAGATAAAAGTGGCAAAAACACGGTGAAACCTCTGTACAGTCATGCGGGCACAGTGAATCGCTTGCAAAACATACCAGAGCTTCGATACAAGAAAGACATTACAAACCGTCGCTCTGGCAAAAATAGACAGGTCACGCCTCCTCCAGCGAGAAGCGCGCCTGTCCAGGTCGGTTCCGACACCCGACCAATAGGCCTTGTTTACTCGATAGCAGTCGAGTGGCACGCCGAGGTACGTGCAAGGCACACAGTCCCAGCACACGCCCTCAAACATTGAAGGCGTTGTGGCCCACGCGCCATGCCAAAACCCGCGGCACTTGCTCCAATTTATAGCAGCACCAGTAGCTTCACAAAAAGGCTTCTCTAAATAAATCACGGCACTGACGCTTCGCTTGTCAGTACAAAAAACTGCAATGTCATCCGCATAACTAATAACTTTAGCCTCTTCATTTTGCAAACGGAAGCCCCGACATTCCTTGCTATTCAGGATGCTTAAACAAAAAAAAGGTCCAAATACATATTGCAAAATCATGGCGACATAGGACAACCCTGGCTTACGGACGTCCGAACATGGATAGGTTCTGTCAATTCTTTGTTGACGATGAGTCTTGTGGTACATCCGTGATAGGCCATTTTGGCTCCTTTCAAAATGACATTACCTATGTTGACACTTTCAAAACATCAAAAAGAACATCGCGCTTAACACGGTCGAAAGCTTTGTCTAGGTGTAATTGTAGCATGGCAACTTGGCCCATGCCACCGTCGCAGGCTTCCAGAACACTACGGGCTACATGAACATTAGTTGTAATTGACCTGCCTTTAATACCGCATGTTTGATGGCCTCCAATAAGCTGGCAGGCTACTCTCTGAAACCGCCGCGATAGAATTTTTACAAAAATTTTGTAGTCAACGTTACATAAAGTAATTGGACGAAACCCCGTGACGTAACGCAATTTATCGGGGTCGTCACTCTTAGGAACGAGGACCGTGTATGTTCTCAGGAAAGACGGCGGCGGCACTTTCCGTTCATACGCATTTAAATAAAACGTCCAGTAACATCCCGGACACTGCGCTCTTATATTTCTTATAAAACTCGGCGTTTAAACCATCGGGTCCCGGCGTTTTGGAATTTGTCAAATCGTCTATTGCTTTTTCAACCTCTTGTAAGGTGATTACCTGCGAAAGACTGTCCCGTTCCTCCTCCGCCAGCTCTGGTAGGTATTCGAGAAGGTTCCCGCACTCTGGGTCCTTCCTCCCCTGAACTTACGACTCAAAAAGCTTTCTATAATGCGCAACATACGCTTGCCTAATGATACTCGGGTCTGTGCTGGTGACGCCATTTTGCTCAATTTCGCCTATTTCGCCGCGCAGCGCGTATCGTTTTTTGTCGACTAACGCTGTCTTGGTCGGCTGCTCGCCCAGCAGGTACCTCTCTGACCGAGCACTAACAATGGCTCCACGGTAACGCTCGAGATGCAGCCGGTCAAGTCGGTCCTTAACACTTTCCAAGTCCTTGAGACCCACTCCGGGTGTTTGACACTCCGCTCTCAACAGCGCCTGCAAATTGGCGTTTAAAGTGCGTTCGGCACCGCGCGCTTCGAACGCTAAAACAAACGATCTTTCAATCGCGGGCATTTTAACTTCCTGCTTGACGGTTTCCCACATATCAAAAATGTCCCCTCCCTGTCCCTGAACACACGATTTGAAAATGTCATCTACCCCCCCAAGAAAAAAATTATCGCTAAGAAGCTTGGTATTAAGTTTCCAAAGTTTCCAATCAAAGCGCGCCCTTGGCAGTGCTCTTCCACCAACCATTGTCGACACCAAGCAGTGATCGAAAAAAAAACAATGGGATGACTCGATTCTTCGTTAGAATAGTTTCCAGTTTCGCCGAAACGTAAATTCTGTCTAGCCGCGCATGCGATGACGCCTGGAAATGTGTGAAATGCATCTCGGAGGTTTCATTCCGCACAGTTCCAGCGTCTATCAAGTCGAAGTCCTCGAGCAGATTGCTGAGAACGGTAACATCTCTATCGGTGCGTTGCCTGATAGGCGTTCTATCGATCGATCGAACAACTCAGTTAAAATCACCACACAGCATGACTGTTCTATCACAGTCTACGAATCGGCCCAACCAGAAAAAAAGGAAACACGCTCTCTCACCGTACTGGGGGCATATATGCAGATAAGCCGCCAGGGGACTGTCGAAGAAACAAAGTCGCACATAATAAACCGTCCCTCCGTGTCGGTTGTAACCGCCAACTCCGACAAGGGCAACGACTTCTTCAAGAATAAAAAACAACCGCCCGAGACCCCGACAGCAGGAGTAACAGAATCCTCATACGAGTGTAAAAAAGGCTGTACTGCGCTAAAAAACCTGCTCCTCCTCGGCCATCTTGGTTTCCTGCAACGCTAAGAAATCGAGTTTCTGTGTCTGCAACAGGCGCTGCACCTGGTATTGCTTCTTGCGCGTGTTAAAACCTCGAACGTTTAGCGTTGCAACCGAAATGGCCGGATTGAGTGTACAAATCATGAAGGCTATGAAACAGCGCTTGCCTTGTCGCTCTTCCACCAGTTCTGGAAACCAGGCGTTGCCGCCTTAGTCGGAGTCGCAGCGTTGCCGCTCCTCCGGGGGTGCGTTCAGCACCACCTTGAAACGGCCCCGCTTGTTCTTTTCGAACCCCCACGAAGGGTTAGGGTTGAGCGTCGTGCCGGCCTTCGGGGGCGAATCCTCGAGGCCGCGCTTGGTTGAGTCGGTGGTTTCGTCCATGTCGTCGTGGCGCTCGGAGGTCGTTTCGGTAGTCGAAGGACGGGCCGTGGGGGTCTTGGAGCCCTCAGGCGATGTCGGGTCAGAGGCCGGGGAACCGGAAGCAGGCTCCAGAATTTTAGGGGCTGACTTGTCTTTTTTGTCTCCACGGCGCCCTCCCCGGAACAGTCATCTCCGGCAGGCTTCCCTTGTTGCTCTGTAGACGGTGGGGCGTCGAACCCCAAACCACGCGCGGCTTTCTCGGCCTCTTCAGTGTCCATCGTGAAAGCCGTATGCTCCTCCAGCGCCTGTACCTCGGTGACGCCAGCGTACGTCTTCATACAGACTTCTTTATCGTGGCCGAAGCGAAAGCACTGCGAGCACTTTGGCACACGACACTCCCGTCTGATATGCACGGCACGCTTGCATCGCAGGCATACGGGCACTCTGCCTGGTATGACAATGAGGGTGTTCACGCCGTGAAGCCGCAGCTGGTGAGGCATGTCGTCAGGGGCGAGGCCACTCTTCAGCGTCATGCGAACGAAACGCGTCGTTGATTCGATTCCTTGGACACTCGGCCACGTACGCGCTTGCTCGCCGGCGTGGGTGGCAATATATCAACGGTATTATCATGCTCTCGGAATTGAAATATTACTATCACAGAGAGGTCGACATAAATATCCCCACCTTTGCTTTGCTTCAGGGACAAGAACTCACTCTTGGACGCTATTGCAACTGATACTAACCCTATTTTGTTTTTTGTTTCAAGTACAGGCACGTTCTGTACTTTATGTTAGCTGTACACTTTACATTGGTTTGCTTGCACTATTTCGGGTGCTTAAGCGAAAGCGCTAAAATATTCTTAAGGATAGGAGTAATTAAAAACAAACAAACTGTAAAAAAATTCACCAGCGAGAGATATTGGGAATTGCAAAACAATATAAAAATGTGTTAATTAACTAAATGTTTCTAATTAACTTTTTTAAGCCGTTTTAGGTTCATGTTACACTTAAAAATTTCAAGGCTAGCACCATGGAAGCCTAAAACACTATACGGAAAGTGAAAAGAAGCAACCGGCTTAAAGATTTTCGTCGACAAATGTTGCGCTGTTATGGGTCTGATTATCGAAATTTTATATCACTCCAAGCTAACTGTCTTATCATACTCATTACAGCGCAAAGTTTGTTGACAAATATCTTTAAACAGGTTGTTTTTTTTTAGTTTTCGCAAATTGCTTTAGCCTTTCATGGTGGTAGCCTTCACAATTATAAGTGTAACATGGACCTTAAACTGCTAAGTAGAAAGTTGATCCCCGCATTTTAGTCAATTTAACAGCTCTTTTATATTATTGTTTGTTATTCCTAACGTCCCTCGTGGCCAGAATTTGGTTTTCGAATAGTTTTTTTTTTTTCAATTACCCTAAGCTTAAGATTTTTTCAAAGCTTTCGCTGAGACACCCGGTATAGTCGTCTATACAAAAATGGTATGCGAGTTTCATTCACCCTCTCTTTATGTAAATACGTCCGTCAGATGATATTAAGGGTAATTAAATTGTTGTTTTCTAGAGAACTTTCCGCTTGTTTACCAGCCGCAAAACCAACATTAAAAAAAAAAAAAACTCAAAACAAGGATTGTCAGTGGCCTTAGAATGGGCATTGATGTTGGGCCGAAGTGCTCACCTTGCTAGATACTGGTATATTTCACAAAACAAAACGAGGTACTTGTAGAAACCATACATCAAATATCTCACTTCTCTTTCTTAGTACTGAAACCAGTAACTCAAACTTCACTACACCGCCGAAACGGTATAGTTGGCTTTTCAAAAATTTAACATTATGCTTTTTAAGTTGAGTTGCGTGTCAACAACTCAGGGGTACCTGGGCTTAAGTTGTGTTTTGGTTTGTGGTCTTACTTTGATCACCAGTGCGACTAAGTCAGTGTCCGATGGCTTCATCTCTTGATTGGATGAGTCAAACTCTATATTCAATAATGATGCAAAATAAACCAATTGGCTGCTTTAGTATTAAAGCTTACACTGCATTCCTTGCAAGTCAGAATCTTTGAAATTATTTGTTGAGAGTAATTAATTTTATCTATATTGTATTGAGAACATGAAGCTTCTGGTTGACGATCCAAGACACATTGCCAATTCGTACCTCCTATTCTTGGATAATTGTCTAGTCTCCGACCTAAACATTTTGTAGAAACATACTAGTGCACGTTAATATTTATTTTTCTAGAAGCATTATTGAGGCTGCATTCTAACTGACGTTTTGCATGTTTGACTGGAACTGAATATAATCTGGTTTCGTGAATTGGTTAGCCAGTAACCAAAATTAAAAAAAAAAATTGAAACTGAGTTGATTTAACTGTCATTGCAGTTCCTATAAGTAAGCCATTATAGTTTTGGTTCTCTAATTTATATGTTGTATTTTCAGCCTGTCACCGGTTTATGGGTGAGCTCATGACATCATTGTTTTTACAGCGGAGCTGCTAGGGGCTAGTTTCTCCAGTTTCGTGTCCGGTACTAAACAAATGTTGACAGAAAACAGCACAAAACTCTAAACAGCTACCGCCATCTATGAGCGGCGGCGGCAACCAGACGACCAGTCTGGGTGCCGCCGACGCTCGCAGGTAGCGGCAAACTTTCGAGCTATCATAGAAGAATAGAGAGTTGGGCGAGTTGGTGGGAATTCATCACAGGAAACTGCGCGCAAAAGAGACGAGGGCGAAGAAGAAACACAGGGGACGGGCGTACAGCTTCGCTGGTCTTCCTTCTTCACCATAATAGAAAGACTGATTTTTTTAATTTTTATGTGATTGGATTTCTTATGACTTCCACCTATGGATGGTGTATGCCCGTTTATTGAGCTGAAGCGAGCTGTCGAGTTTGGAGGTTACGAATAATCGTTGTGGCTGAGGAGTAAATGTAGGAACGAACCCTCCATATACGACAAACAGGTGCAAGTGGACAAGCAGCTGGAATGTGATATTAAGCAGTTCTTTTGGCTTTTTTTTCAGTTCAGCTTTGTTGAGTTTGCCTACGGCTGAATTGAAGTAACGGTGTGATTTACTTTTGCTTCTAGGTTGTTTTACAAATCGGATGCTGCAGCTCATACATGACGGATGATAGAGCATCTCTTTGAATGAATTGGTAGGTTTGAATACATAATTTCATTGAAATTCCTGTGACAGGTTCCCTTCTCCTCTTGCGTCATGAATCCCATTCCTCAGCTGATACCGAAGATAAACTTTCACTCGTCTCAAACATACTTTCACTAATTTCCATGTTCTTTGTTTCCTTTTAAGGGTCCACGTAATGTCTGCCACTGGAGTTTTCTGGAGAAGCATCATGCAGCGCTATATATTTCCAGATGGCCCTGAACGTTACTACGAATGCCCTTCATGGTTTAGGTGCTTAAATTCTTATTATATTTTGCTTTGAACATTGAGCGTGCTCTAGGGAAGCAGACGTCTCTTGCCGTGAGTAAATTGGAAGGAAAAATATAAACCAATAAAGCTGTTCTAATTTGTTTCCTGAGTACTCTTACAGTTATTATCATAAATGTATACAATTAAAACTCAACCATGGCATTTAACTAGGGTAGTCTTAGAGTATTAATGTGTTATCAAGATGACCATGCTCCTAAACCAAATAGTTTAGGAGCATGGGAAGGCTCCTAAACCATTTTATTTCAAGCACCAAGTGGCAGTACATATTTTTTTTGGTAATATGTTTGGTCAAGGAAATATACGTGATCAAACTTATCTGAGAATGCCTGAAGAGTTGATTGTAAATCTCTAATATAGTTCTGCGGCCGCTAAAAGTACGAGCGTTTAGCTTTGAGAAATGCTTCAAGCGCCGCTTACAACTTTTCAAAGCTCAGTGGGTGTAGAAAGAGGTTTAACAGCTGCACCACTGAATGGGGTGCTCTTGTGTTCCCTTTGAGAGCGGTAGGTGTAGAAAGGGGAGTAATGGTACACTATCGAGCGGGGTGCATCTGTGTTCCCTTTGGGTGAGGTGAGTTTATAAAGCGGTGCAATGGCCCACCTTTGTATGGGGTGCATCTGTGTTCTCTTTGATTTCATTGGGTGTAGATAAAGGTGAAGCGATGCCTCATTGAATGGGTGCACCCGTGATTACTTTGAGTGGGATTTGAATATAAAAAGGTGTACATGTGCACCACACCAGCCAGTGTACACATAGTCCTTTCTTAAGGAAGTACGAATATTCCCCAAAGAGTGTAGTTTATGTGACAAGCACATGCACCCCCTACGGGTGTACCCAATTACACCCTTCTTTTTAAGAGTGAGCTCTTTGATCGCGGAATTGGATCGTCTGATTCCAAGTGAAAAAAGAAATGACACAGAGAAAACAAAAAGTATGAAAAGAATGTGTGAAAGGCGTGGCAAATCAGACAAAACAAATTTCCCCAAGTGGGATTGCTCTTCAATAAAAAGAGCAGTAGAGGTTGCTCCATCTATCCTGCTAGTCTTAGTGTTTATCGTGATATAATGCATGCTCACTAAATAAAATGAATTCAACATTATGTGGTTTACATGCTTTTTACTAAGAATGACGAAATAAAAAAAAAAACGTTCGAATATATTTCATGGCTACTCAAAAAGATGTTAAGACCAGAGAAAAAAACGGGACATGAGGGTCTGCAAACTGTATTGGCGCCGGCAAAATATTTAAAGGGGGTCAGTATGTTCTGAAAATACTGGCCCGCGAAAAAAGACCCATATTGTTCCACTCAGCTAACAAAAAAAGAAAAACCGCTGCTTTATGCATTATTCGAAAGAACAGAAAATTCTGCACAGATGTACGTAATACAATTAGGAGCATTCAAAGTAGCTTCCTTCTGCTGCAATACACGTGTACAAAGGCTTTCAAATATTCTTCAGAATTGCCGCCATCATTTCAGCCGTAATTTAATCCCAGGCTCTTTTCAGAGCGTGTTTAAGGAGCTCAACGAACTTGTGCTTGATTGTGCATTTCTTTTGCTCCATAATGCTCCAAACCGCGTAGTCAAGCGGATTCAAGTCGGGGGAGCTGACGGCCAAGCATAGTTCTTCCCGAAGCCGGGGAGATGGGCTTCACACTAATGCAGCGTCTTCTTAGCTCCGTGAGTGGGAGCCAAGCCCTGCAAGAAGCTCCCATCGGTGCTTACCGCGTTCTTGTCGGCCCAAGGAATGACGGCGTCTCTCAGAATGAGCTCCCGGTAGGTTTCGGCGTTCATTTTCTCTCCTTTGGGGAGAAAAAAACAGTTTGGTTTTGCCCGATGCGGATATCCCAGCCCAGTCCATAACCGACTACGGAAAATTGACATTATCCGTGCTGACAGCGCACGCAGCTCTTTTGGGAAAAAGGTCGAGTTGATTCTCCCAATTTCGGTCAGGTACGACGGTAAAGTTCTTGTCTGTGAAGAGAATCCGTTGCAGGACGTCGTCGCGGCTCAAAGGTTTAATTTTTGTGCACTTTCCCAATCGTTATGCCTTGTTCTGGTCCGTGAGGATCTGTCCTTTGGCAAGTTTGTAGGGGACGAGTTGAAGGTCTTCTCTTATAAGCTCTCATATGGTTCCGTAGCTAACTCCGTGCTCCTGGGTCAGATTCCTGATGCTTCTTTCGATATTTGATTGGATTTTCATCTTGACCGTGTTCTGGAGCGCAGGGTTCCTAGCTGAGCGCGGTCCTCCACTCCGTTGACAGTCTTTCATAACTCCAGTGTTTTTAAAGAAAAAAGTGAAAGCCGTTTACAACTCCCTGTAACGCCGAATTGGAGCGCAGCTCTTGAGGAGGAGGAGGGAAGGGTACTCAGGGGAGGGTATACCCCTCCTCCTCCTCCTCCTCCCCTCATTCTTCAATTCCTCCGGGGGGGGGGGTCACGTGACCCCGGGGAGGGGGAGGGGTCGTGCGGTGCATTATAGGAAATGTCCCATAATGAACCGCGCGAGCCCTCCCCCCGGGGTCACGTGACCCCCCTTCGGGGTCACCACGTGCCACCCCCCCCCCCAAGATCACGTGACCCCCCCCCCCCCGGGTCACGTGACCCCGGGGGCGTGGCTCGCGCGGTGCATTATGGGATATTTCCCATAATGCACCGCGCGGTTACGCCGACGCCGACGCCGACGGCGACGCCGACGCCGCTCAAGCCGGAAACGGACGCCTAAGAGCTGCGCTCTAATAAACAAAGCGGGACTATGGAAGTCAGTGACCGCTCCTAAACGGCGTTTGTGCTTTGAATATACGATTCTGCTGCTTATGGAACTTACTCTTTCTCAGAACCAAACAAAAAAAAACAAAAAAAAACACGAAGAGTAAATCCTTTTACACGCATCTCTCCCACGACCGCCAGGCTCTGCCAGCCGTTGAATGACCGCGCTCTGCCCCAGAGCGCCTTCACCGGCGTGCTTGCAAATTGCGACACATTCACGGCCGTCGGTCGGCGCACCTACCTTCGCCGCACTCCGTAGGAAGTTCTTGCTTTTTTTAGAGCAAAAGGGTGCGCCCAGGGGCATGTTAAAGTGAGAAAGGTACGTAGCTTACATTCCTGAATTTTTAAATCGCCAACCATTACAAAAAATTTTAGATGCGGAGCATCTCTTGCTCGGGGCTATGTCCCGCGGCGTCGGCGTTGTAGTCTGCACTCACACTACGCATGCGCAACTCTCCTTCTTCCCTCTCTGCAACAGCTGCGCGTTACTCTCTTCGCTCGCTCTCTCAACCAGCTGCGCGTGCACTTCGCGTGTGTTCGATTCTAATCACACCGCGCGCGCATGCGCAACTCTCCTCCTTCCCTCTCTCCAACAGCTGCGCGTTACTCTCTCCGCTCTATCTCTCTACCAGCCTTGCGTGCACTTCGCGTGCGTTCGATTCTAACCACACCGCGCGCGCATGCGCAACTCTCCTCCTATAGTCTCCTCTCCTTCAACTGTGAGTATAAGCAGCGGTAGCTCCTTCTCTCTCTCTGCGCGCGTTCAGTTCAGCGCTGTTGACTCCACTCCGTTCTTCCGATGAAGTGTGATGGAAGGAGCAGTCCCGTCAGTTAGTGGGTTGGCGCAAGCAAGCGTCAGCACCACAACATAAACTCACAGCAACGCTACGTCCACTGAAGACAAAGCTGCGCAGCGAAGGGCACGCGACGCTGAGCACAAACGCTTGATGCGAGCGGCAGACCCTCAACTACGGCAACGAGAAGCGGCGTCCATTCGTCAACGTAGAGCGGCGGATGCTGAACTTCGACAACGTGAAGCAGCGGCGGGTCGAGAACGTCGAGCAGCAGAACCTGAGGTTCGGGACCGTGAAGTTCAATGTAAACGTAGGAAGCGAGCGGCGGAACCCGACCTTCGAGAACGGGAAGCCGCGTTGGTTCGTGAACGTCGAGCAGCAGAACCTGAGGTTCGGGACCGTGAAGTTCAACGTAAACGTACGAAGCGAGCGGCGGAACCCAAGTTAACAACGTTACTAACAACGTTACTAACACCGTTAATAACACCGTTAATGACGATCCGCGATGCTCCGCAACACCCCATGGTTCCCCTCGGGAAGATGGTGTAATTTTTTTGTTTATTTCTCTTCTCTAACCTTAAGCCACTGCAGAACGCATGCACGTTTCTACTAACCTGTAAGAGATTTTAAACGACAAGAATAATTAGTGTCTCTAAAAATATGCATTAGACGCCAAGAGAAAAAATAAACAAACTTCCTACTTCAGAGCAGCGATCGGCGCATTCGACGGTCGCAGCGAACAAGTAATACAGAATGCGATGAAATCAGCGGCATTCCTTTTGTACATCGCACCAATTATCTTCATGTTAGTTCTTATAAATCAGACAGTAATGTGCATTCACGCCCAGGTTCATATATTGAGACAGTTCCTCTCTGATATGGTTTTGAATATTTAGTGCAGCCATGCGAACTTTAGAAATTATACACATCTAAGGATATTTTATTTTGAAAATAAAATGCACATTTAATAATAACCAACAAATATTGGGGTTCTTACGTTTATGTATAATTGTTACTTGTTCATATGTATTGTTCGCAAGTATTACCGAAAGAAATAACTAAAAACATTAGTCGTTACTTGCAATATAATGGAACGCGTTACCGACCATATACGTTACTTCAAAATAAAAGGCGCACGTGACCGTTACCGATAAAACGTAATGCACGTTACTCTTGCGTTAATTTTAACGCGACAGCGTTTAGGAGCTCGTGTTGCAGAAAATCCGGCGGCTGCATCGGCGTCGGTGGGACCACAAAATCCCGGCATGAAAAATTTTCCGCAAAATTTGGCGTAAAAGTTTGTACACTAAATTTTGCGGGAAAATATTTCGGTAAATTTGGCTAAAAAAGTTTCCGCTAATTTAAGGGGGTCGATAACGGGTTGCCAGGTCCACCTATTATAAACGGATTTGGGCTTCTTTTTTAACCGAGTCGCTTGCGGACTTTTCGAGTCGCTTGTTGCGTCTTTGGGCTTATTCGCGTTTTCCCAGCAAATATAGTTATTTTAGTGCTCGTCACGTTTGTTAGTGCTCGTCACGCGTTTTCGTCAAAAACGCAAAAAAAACAGCACGAGTGCACTTGCAGCTGTTCCGGCTATTCCTATTATGGCTTGGCGGTGAAAACTGTTTCAAGAAAATAAACGAGTTCACTCTTTCGCCGTTGGCCATGCCACTCAGCAACGCCGATGTCGAGCGCGTGTTCTTGCACATAAACGTCGTGAAGACGCGCTGCCGAAACAGAATGAGGAATCGCATAGTCAGCAGCATCCTGCACGTGCGTTATGGCGTCAAGTTTCGAGCTGTCTTCTACCGGGACTTTCAACCGACCGCAAAGATGTTGGAGCTTTTCAACTCAAAAAACAGGATGAAGTGTAAGCTGAGAATTTTCGAGATGAGTGGACACCCCCGACGATGACTGCGTGTGGTTGAGGCGCGAAAGAGAACATAAGTTCGGGGAGTCAAAAAGTAACGTTAATCATACACTGACATTGGCAGCGGCGGCAGCCTGGTCAAGCACATCGCCTAAACTATCGCCCGTACTGATTACAGATCTTGCGGCGTCATACAAGCAGAAACTCTCTAGAAGTTTGTGGCCAATATATTTCATCTCAATATTGCTTTGGAGTCCTGCCAAGGTTAGCCGAATCTCAAAAGCGTAAAAGCTAAAAACAATTAACCGTTATTTTTCTATGCATGGTTGAATCGTTCGACACAAAGCGCTTTAAGTTCACTTGAAGTGGAGCTAACGGTAAGAATAGTATGCAAAATATTCCTTGCACTACATTACCCGAACAAAAAAGGGTTTCAGTTCAGGACTAGTCTCGTTGCAGTTTTTATATTCTTGAGGCCTTGCGCGATCTAGGGAATGAAGTTATCGGCACCATCGTAACCTGATCAAAGTTCCCGCCTACACCACAAACGCAAAAAGGAGGCGGAGGAAAGTTTAAGGCGGGGTTACACTGTTTATACATCGTACAAGACAGCCTGCAAACACGAGTCACCGCAATATCTGTGCTATGAATATTACTTGCCCAAGATTCTCCTTGTACTCATTGCCGCGCCGGCATTCGAGGCACGGATCTCGCGGGGACTCGCGTTCGAATCTGTTTGGGGACTCTCTTTCGTATCATGTATAGGCAGTGTGACCCCGGCTTAAGACTACGTGTGCTTTTTTCTTTTCAAGATCATTGAGAGACATGCGCTGGACGCGTCGTCTGTGAACAAAGTTTTATGGTTAAATTTGCGTTGAAAAGCCTACTGCGGCGAACGCCAATGGGGCTTAGTCGCTCGCAACATTTCTTTTTAACGGAAGAAATAGTTAATATTCACTCAAATCTTTAGCAGAGAAAATGACGTCTAGATATGCGTACTACGTTTACGTAAGCGTACGAACAAGCAATCAAAGGTTGCAAGTAACGTTTGAAAGTGCGGTTTGAACTCTAGAAACAGTTCTAAGTGCTTCTTGCTGGGTGCCGTGATTATACGAGGTAGAGAGCGTGCTTAAAGGGCCCCTGAAAAGAAAAAAAAAAGTTTTTTGAAAACAGTCTGGTTGGGACACGCGTGTCGAAAAATAAATTCTACGCGAAAAAAAAATTTTTTTAGAGCAATATTGACTGCGCCAGACGCAATTTAGTCGGCAGTCACCTCCTCTCCACTTGTTTTCTCTCTCGGCATTTCGGGCGCGTGGAGGAGAGGTACTCCCCGCCTCTTCGTAGTGGATCGGCTTGGCTGCTTGCCTGGCTTGGCTGCCCCCCGTACGAGAGCCATGGCTATTTCCTGTGTCTGCCGGTCGCCCGTCGTACCGCGTCGTACAGCCGATTCACACGACGGACCGAATCGCGACTTTCGTCCGCAGACCGTCTACAAAGTGACCGGCACGTCACCGATTCCTGCGATCCGCGCCTCGTCCACGGACGCGCGGACTGATCCTTTTTCACGCGCGGGTTTTTGGCGGGAGATTGACTTGAAAAGTGTTTAGTCTGGCAACGGTACATTGTTTTCTTGTTTTGTTTTTTTGTTTCTGGGCGATGAAAACAAAAGTGGGGCATCGTTGTGTTTCGTGCGTTCGCTGGTTCATTTTGTCGGGCGTTCCTTCGTTCCACGTGTGAAAAGAACTGCAGAAACTTTGTCTGGCTGACGCGACGCAGGTTCCGGTACTAATCCGAGTCCGCGTCAAGAAGCTTCCGTCAAAACTCGTCTAGCACGCCGCGATAATTCTTGCACGTCCAATCAGGACTTCAACGAGCAAGACCTCTCTTGTGGCTGTGGTGAACTTGAGTGTTGTGCACGAGCGCGGAGTGCGTGAAGGCATCTCCAAACGCCCCTTCGCGAGCCCAGAACTTCGTCGCTTCTACACGGAACCCTTCTCGAGCAGGACCATGCCTGTGTCTCTCTTATGCTTTGGGTTAGTAAAGCTAGTGGCGCTTCGCGCGAAGCCTATCACGGTGTTTTGTCTCGATCTCTACGTAACAGCGGCGTACGATTCATTCTCGCGGTAGCGAACGTCGATTTCTCTCTTGGACAACGGTGCCACGGTGCGATGTTGGAGTTTCGCGGCACTGTGGGGTGGCCACTGTGGGGTCCGTCCTCACTGGCGTCTGCTCGTCGTCTCCTTCGTGTGGATGCACTTGGGAGACAGACGAACCGCGGACATGTCGTCACGTAATCGATCCGTCCGCAGATCAGTCCGTCGTGTGAATCGGCCATCATCTAACTAACACAAGCAACAAGCCCTCTTCAGGAGGTCTTCACATATAAACGAGGACGCGAGACGCGTTGCAAGACGGCGGCCATGACAGAAAAAAAGAATGGCGAAGCTTTTGTTTGTTGTTTTATCCGAACGGAAGTTACGATTTCGTAAAACGTTTGTAAACAATTACAACGTTCATTCGATAGATTCTTTCTTAAACCTAAAAAAATGTAATTCAAAAGGCGATTTCAAGAGATCACGAAGATTTTATAACCAACATCTAAGCTGTCACTCATTTTATTAGCCAATGAGAAGCTGACTTGAATGACCACCGTTACCAATGAGAAGCCGAGCTGAATGACCATGGAATTTGCGCGCAAAATTTCAAATAAATCTCTCGCCGTCAATATTGCTCTAAAAAAATTTTTTTTCGCGTAAAATTCATTTTTCGACACGCGTGTCCCAACCTGACTGTTTAAAAAAAAACTTTTTTTTCTTTTCAGGGGCCCTTTAATATGTGATGAAGACGTCAGGCGTTACTTTTGTTAGCGTTATTGCTCATTCGGCTCCACTAGAGTTCCTGAATACTGCGTCAGAGTACCGCATTCCCAGTCTTTAATTCTTTGCCGACAACAGCCCCAATCTAGCCCTGTATGTTTTAATTTCCTGCGGCATCACTGGACGGCAGCAGTCGCGTGAGACTCTATTAGCCGCCATGAGTCACCATATTGGGTTCAGCCAATTTCTGTTGCAACGCTCCGCACTCTAAAAATAGAGTGTAGTGGGGTACACCGATAGGGGCCGTAAGTGCTTGTCACATATGTTACAACCTTTGGGGCAATATTCGTACAACGCAAAGATGTAAATACGCGTACACCCGTTGGTGTGGTGCACATGTACACCTTTTTCTACACCAGTCTCACTCGAAGAGAACACAAGTGCACCCCATTCAATGGTGCACTGTTACACCTCTTCCTACACCCACTGAACTCGAAGGGAACACAGGTGCACCCCCTTCGAACATGAATCCTTTACACCACTTCATGCACCCGCTTCATAACTAACTTCATAAACCTATTAAAAACATCAAGGAGACCTTTTAAAAAAATGTACGCGCCCAGGTGATTGCAAAAAGGCACGTAAACAGACAAAAGGGATTGTTTTCAAATCTCCGAGCAGTTTATTAGACAACCTGTTCCGTGAACAAGGATAAACTTGCAAACAATCCGTGCTATGTGAAGAGGTACAACGAAGCTGTTACAAAACTGAGAAGATTACTCAGCGAACAAGAACCGGGGTGATTCTTAGGTACTGCCTATTCTCCCAGTAGCCGGCAGAATTCTTTCGCCGAAATTCTACCGGTAGTCTCCACTCATTGGCGGTACAATCACTTCATCGAACGACGTTTCATCGACACACGATGTTTCATAGACACCTCAGATCAGCTTTCCTATAATAGCTTCTTTTTTCTCTTCTTGTAATGAGCCGACCCAGACTCTATCCGGGATTAGATCTGAAAAGTGCAGCCTTTGTTTTTGACTTGTTAATAGCTAGGGAATTCCTTAGGGTCCATTGGTTTAATTTATCGAGAACAATATTCGCATGATTTATTATTTGATTAGTGTCGGAATAATAAAAAAATAGTGTCGTCGGCCAACATAACAAATTGGGTACCATTACCAATATTTATTATGTCATTATTATAGATATTAATTAACAAGGGTCCAAGGATGCTACTCTGGGGTACTCCGGATTGAATCGCTTTAATATCGGAAATTTTCTTGCTTATAACAACTTTCTGGAAACGTAACTGAAGACAGCTTTTCAACAAATCTAGAGGTACCCTCGGAAGCCATTGATATCAAATTTTTTTAGTAGGGTCACGGGGTTTATTCTGTCAAAGGTCTTTAAATATTCTAAACAAAAACCTAGTGATAGCAGTTTGTGTTTATTAACAAGGTGAATCAATTATTTTTGTGTCAGGAGTGCTGACTCGGTTGAACGACTCTTCCTGAAGCCAAATTGAAAGTCTGTGATTATGCTGTTTTCACAAAAAGCAGGTATTCTATAATTAATTAATTTTTCTAGACGGGAATAATTGATATTGGTCTGTAATTTGATAATTCGTTTTTGTCACGCCCTTTATGCAAGACGCTCACCTTTGCTAACTGCATACGTTTTGGAAATACCCAGTGTATAAATGAAAGGTTACAAACATGTTCAAGTGCAGGACAAATAAATGTATGACGTACTTAACTGGACAGATTTGTTAGGCATCGGCGTCACACCAGTTACTGTTACGGAATGAAAGAACCACGTGATACGTTTCTTCAGGATTAGTCGGTCCTAAAAACGCACTTTCACGGTTTCTGGCTTCAGGTATTCTAAACTACGTGGATGGTATATACTGTTTGCCAGTGATACAAAAGAAAATATTAAAAGAGTTATCTAGCGCTGTTCCCGATGTTGGTTGGCCATTTAAAGGTAACTCTTGAATACACTGTGGGTGCTGCTGGCCACGACCAAGCACTGTGTTCAGTCTTTGCCACGTAATGTCAATTCGTTTTAGTATGTCGGTTTTAAATCGTTGTGGAAGTATTTCCTTTTGGCATTTCTAAGGAAACTAGTCACTTTATTATGAAAAACGTTGAAAGCATGCCCAAAATTTGAGTTTCTTTTTTGTAAGAATCGTCGACAAAGAACATATTTTTGTTTTATGCGTTTTATTGTCTTGTTTGTTATCCAAGATTTCCTTGACTTTTTCTTGATGTACTTGAAGAACCTTACATAAACCGACTTGAACAAGGTTAAAAACGTGTCGTCGGCTTCATCAGGAGTGTTTGTACTATACACTTTTTTTCAGTCAATATGTGAGAGTTCATTGCGAAATTGTTCTAATGTTAGTGGATTAATGTCTTGAAATCTAACAGTATGAATTTCTTTAAATGATTTAACTATTGCATTCTGATCAGTCATGAGAAAGATGGGCAAGTTATCGCTGATGTACACCCCGATAATACCTGATACTAGTTTTCAAGTGCCTATATATCCGTACTACTGCGCGTCTCGTTGCAGTGCTACGCCACAGAAAAAAAATTGTTTTGGTTTAACAGAAGACGAAACGAAGTATGCTTCGCCGCTAACGCCGGCTCCAACAAGATGATCTCCCAAGGGCGACTCGCAATCCTCGCAGGCGCCTACGGTATTCTGACGCGTCTGACACGCCTGACAAGTATTTCCTTCTCAACATAGAGGAGGTCTCCCTGGCGTGGATGCTCGGAAGGACGCGAAGGATTGCGTGAACAACCATCGTCCCTCGTACTGTTACAGCTGGAAGAGGGAAAGTGCTCCCATGAACGGTTTATCCGTGTCTGCGTTTTTGCGCGGGGGAGTCCGGCTTTGCAAGAGAGTATGCCCTGACGACGAGGCCACCATGGGAATAGGTACCTAGCTGAGAGGTTTCAGTGGCTCCTCCCATGGATCCCCAAACCGCTTGAGCCTGAACTCACTAACGGTCGGCAACAAGAAAACAACAACAACGCTCGGAGTGTCCCAATCTTCCACCCACCTCCACCCCGTCTTTGCTCGCACGGTTGCAGCTGGAGGCGCGGCGCCTGTGTGCATTACCGGATTAGGCCAATACCCGGCAGAGGCTTGTTAAGCATCTCTGTCTGTGTTCTTTCGCGCCGGTGTAATGTCTTAGCTGCTCGGCGCCACCTCGGCCCAAAGACGCCTGTGATGCAGTTTCTACGGCTGCCGTGCATAAGTGCGTGGGAACGGAAATGTTCGGGGATGCCACTTCATCTCCCGGTTTTTTATTTATTTCGCTGCTCAAATGTTTGTGATGAGCAAAATTAGGACTAGATTTCGAAAGTAGTTAGTAATTTGGGTAGAAGTTACCTGAAAAACGTAGTTAAAATAAACTACTAATTACCCAAATAAAGTTGTAATTGAAAGTTACCAAGTTCCTCGGAAAAGTAGTTAAAGTACAATAGCTTGAGTAGAGTAGTTGAAACTCGACCTAGTCTGGAAAAAAAGTGCAGCACACAGTTGCACGCTAAAAAATGGACAAGCAATTCCTTCCCAATTTCAGAGTCTTTGCATGGAGAGATTCTGCTTCATCTTGCCACTCTCACCCCTTTCTGCATACGGTAACTTCGCACTATTTCTATATATGGCAGTCTTATTTTTGAATCCAACTTGGGCGATGACTGCCATCAGTTGTCGCATAAACCGGAGAGGCGGAGCAAATATAACTCTTACTTAATACATGTTTGTATTGTCTCTTTGAATAGCCCCCATCTCTTAATTCAACACCTCGTGTCAAAGCAAATCTAGACCATTAGCCTAATTAACTAAAACGTAATAATTATCTTTTTAATAACTTCGAGGAATCATGTTGACAATGCATTGTTGAAATGCCCTCCAGTGCTGCTGAACATTTCAATCAAGCTATTGCTTGATTGCAATGTTCAGCGCTAGTGTAATCTATTTTCGGCTTTGATGGGGTAATCATTAATTTTAATTGGTGCACAAGTATTGAAATGGATTTCTCAAACGAACAATATTACTGGTGTTAGGAAGGTTCGTTGCAAC
Organism: Ixodes persulcatus; assembly: GCA_013358835.2. Taxonomy (NCBI): domain Eukaryota; kingdom Metazoa; phylum Arthropoda; class Arachnida; order Ixodida; family Ixodidae; genus Ixodes; species Ixodes persulcatus. The sequence continues at coordinate 247,451 of JABSTQ010009612.1, forward strand.
AGCAGAGAACATATCTTGGGTCGTGATTTGTCACCGGTGTTCCATAAACGAAATATTGTTTTAATTTTCCAACCTGGAGGGTTTTTCCTATAAAAGTAGGTGCCGGGAGTGATAGCGTTCCACGAACCATGACATTAGTATGGCAGTAGGCAACTAACATGATACTCTCTTTGGTGATATAATGCAACCGCTTGAAACCACCATGTTGCCCAAGTCAGAAAGTTAAAAAGCCCATGTATGGAGTTTCAATGGATTGTTTAGTCACTCCCACAACTCAATATGCCATTCGTTATGGCCTCCGCGATATATACCATAGCGGAGCTGCGTTTTCATGTTTTATAGAACGTGTACAACCCGGTGCAGGATATGGCATTACGAGAGCTAACGCAACGTAACTCTTACGGATACTAAAGCCAAAATAAAGGTTTGTACAGCAATTGTTAGTAACCTTCTATTCATGTCGCTAACTAAACAGAACGCTAATTTATTATCGAGTATGTTTGCGCTCATTTTGCTTCTTCTATAAGTACGTCCAGTATGTTTGCCACGAGTAGACTTGAGACCCAAGTTGTTGACGCCGGGTTGGCTTGGTCGTGTACTACAGCCGCGCTCGTTTCGCGACACAAGAGGAACGCGCGATAATAAACTAAGTCGGCCGCATAAAAGAAAAGATTGCAACGGTTTTTGTGTATTGCTTTTTTGTTTTTTGCGAGTGCGGTATTTGATATGTAGCAAGAGATGCGGTGGTAAACTAGAAAAGCCGCGGTGAACTGTCGGCTGTGGCGAATCATCCGTTCCTTCAAGCCCGCAGATCCGCCCTCCCTACCTCACTTCACACCACAACCAGAATGGAATGTCTGTACCACCCTTTATTCCAAGTGGACTCTTCCCGAATGAAGAGTTGACTTCGTTTTCCGGATCTGTTGCTTCGCACATTCGCAGAATCGTCATTTCAGTGTCATTTCTTCTGCGGGGCTTTGGTTTTTGAAAAAAAAAAAAAAAAAACGAGTTTTCTCGCAAGCCGGTCGGGGTCTCGAAGTTGACAGACTTCAACGTGTGTCGGACGCAGTCTCTCGTCGCAACGCAGTACTGGTTCTTATCGACCAGATAAGCTGTTCTGTTTTACACAGAACTGAAATAAACGCCGAAGGGATAATCTTTCGCTGTATGGTACGTACGTTTTATTTCAAGAGTATGCGTTTCTCGCGAAGGGGACAGGCGTAGGAACGTAGAGACGGGTCTACTCGCAGAGAGCAGCGATTTTAAAAACTACGTAATCCCGCAAAAAAAAAAGAAAGATTACGACGATTTTTGTTTGTGCACCGTACTTGACTTGTAGCAAATAACGCGACGAAAGTTGCCGTACTTTCCATGCCAGTGTTGAATCGCCACTTGAACTTATCGCCGTAGCAAGGTTTCGTCCACCATGAACAAGCGCAATCTCGAAGCAGACACATGCGGCGTGATTCTCGCGAGACACACGCCGCGCCACGCGCCTCGCTTTTCTTTGTTAAACTTGTGTACCTCCGCTAGCCTGCGCAGCTCCGCTTTCCCTCCGCTAGCACCGCGTAGCCGGAGATCCAAAACAGTCTGCTAAACATTTTTATTATTGTAATGCAGATAACGGATTGTGCATAGTGCAACAGCAATGAACACGATTATTATTAATGCGATCTAAACTCGACGCACCATTCTGAGAAATGTAGCTATATCAAAAGCAACCAAGCACTCAAGTTGCCGTCACCTCCATTGAACACCTTCGCGATGGAAGCGGCGGTTCGACAGCCACTGCGCCGCGAACATGAAGGAGAAAGTTTTCGTCCCTTTTTTCAAGCGCCACCAGGTGGCCTGCATGTGGATCGGTGAAAGAGAGTAACGGGAGCAATTTCCTCCCTTCCGTAGGTGACAGGGAGAAACATCGCTTTTTCCTCCACTTTTTCCTCCATTTCCTCTCTTTTTTTTAGTGTGCATACTCTCGGAAGAAGCAGAGGCAGCTTGTTACTTCAGCCACATTTTCCGGGTGAAAACAATCCCGCCGTCGGATGGCCATTGGGATATGCTTTGCGTGTAAGGAACGTTACCATATTAAGAGCTAAAAAAAAATTAAAGAAGTTTACAAATATCTGTATTGCGAAATTAGAGCGCAGCTTTTGAGGAGGAGGAGGGTACGGAGGGGAGGGTATGCCTCTTCTCCTCCTTCGTGCACTTTCGTACTCCCGGCATCCTCCCCTCCCCCTCTGCTCCTCGTCCTGCCCCCATTTCCTCCTCTCCTCCTCCTCACCCTCCCCTCTCTCTTTTTCCACTCCCCTCCTCCTTCTCCACGCGTGACGTCGATTTTCCCGCGAAATTTAGCGGGGAAACTGAGTTGGTGTTGAGGACACGTGATGTTAATTTTCGCGCTAAATTTAGCTAGGAGTTGAATTTCTGACGATGTCACGTGACGTCAATTTTCTCGTTAAATTTAGCGGAGAAACAGAATTTGTCCGCTAAATGTAGCAGATAATTGAATTTCCCCGCTAAATTTAGTGAGGAATTGAATTCGTGTTCAGGTCGCGTGACATCAATTTTACCGCTAAATTTAGTGCAGATACGCCGACGGCGACGCCGACGCCACTCGACCCGGAAACAGGCGCCTAAGAGCGGCGCTCTAAAAATATCAGCCATTTGCGCTGAGTCCTTATGTTGAGTTATTTTTGTTTACGTCCCGCAAAGCGAAAAGCGTGATGAAAGATCCTAAGTACGCGCCCAATTTCGCAAAACCATAGTTTCCTACCGCACAATAAATAAGTGTCCGTCTGCTGCGGTGACAGATTGGCTATAGACGTACACGCGAACGCAGCATCTAAAGCCAGCTACCGCAGTGACATCTTCCGAATGCCGCCTGCCACCAACGCGGCACCGCTAACTTGGGCTCCGAACTAGGCTTCCAAACAAACCACTCCATGCGCTGTCACCCTTCGCTTCGCTCTGCTTTGCTCTGAGAAACATAATCTCAGGCATGCACCAAGCTTCGTCGGGATCGAAAAGGTTCACCAGGCGATCGCTTTCCGCTCCCAACATCGACCTCCAAAACGGCGCGTCCAGCTTTCGCTAGCGTGGCCGCGTTCACTTTAGCAAACGAAATTTAGGGGTTGGCCTCTCTCGTTGCTGGCTTCTGACACCGCGTTCGCGCGTTCATCCATAAAGTAGACGCTTCGTTGCCATGGTGACGGTGACCGTAGCAGGCGGACTTTATTGGGCGGAAGGAGACGGGGGAGCGACGAAGTCATGTGTGCACTTGGGCTCTTTCTCCGTGATTTTAATGGGCGAAAGTGAACAAAAGTAGATCCGAATGTGAGCTTAACGCAGACGGCTGATTTTCTAGAGGGCCTAATATTTGACGAGCCTTACCTGAAAATAATGTTTTTGTCTCGCACTTTGCATAATGTTTTTTTTCTTCTTTTTTGTATTGAAGCATGGGGCTAAGCTAAAGATGTGCCACAGCAGGAGACAAATTCTTTAGAAGGACAATACACTTAACTTTTCTTAGTTGCATTAAACAGAGCGCATTTCGCGCCGGATCCTGCCGAGCAGTTTTGATACCCCGCGTTCGAGAGAACGCATGAGCATCGCGCTGTTCACGTTATAGCGATTTCGAGCTGCGCCGAGGGATAGGGTTGCGGCTGACGCACCGAGGTAGCTAATTCGCCAAGACGGTAGATGCGGCTGTCTCCGCTGTCTCGACGAATTTCTATGACGCAAAACGGCGGCAGCTGCCCCTTTCAATTAGAGGGAGAATGCCCCGACACTGCGTGCGTTCATCCATTCCATCTACGCAAACGATGTCAGCTGGAAGAGCGTTACAGTTTTGCAGAGTAGAGATGCATTTTCTAGTAAAGTATTTGCACAACCCGAGAAAACTTCTAATTAAAGTTTAGGCATGCTCCTCGCCATAGTCTTTTATAAGGGGGAAATCCGATGTCGTCCGCACCCGAACAATAGACCGCTCGTTCACCGTGAAAGAGGGAGGAAGAGTCAACATGTCGGCAAGGAAACATCTTGTAGGCAGCGTCACGCAGATGTAGGAGGGCAAACTAGCCCTCTTTTTGTTTTGCGGGAGACACGAAAAAAATTTCGGCCGGCTTCCTCCGAACCTTCATTATACGAGTTATCGTCCTCTCCTAGTGCTCGCCGAGAAGAAGGTTCTGTTAGGACGATGCGCATAGGGACAGGACAAAGACGGAGAATTGTAGGTGGGGTGGGGGAACGTGAAATACCATCGTTTCTTCTCTATAAAAAAGAAAAAAGATTGTTTCGGAAATAAGCCACCCACACGTAGCGGCACTCGCCTCTCAATATTATTTTAAGTTCATATTCTGTTCCGTCTCTCCATTTTGTGGCCGGCTGTGGTACAGATGGCGCAGGCTTTGCCCCTCTGCATGTCCTCACACACACACCTATCTGAATAATTTTAAACTTGTCTTGATATTTCTCTTAAACCCGGCGGGCACATGAATTTATCGTGTGTGCAATGCATTCAGAACCACTTAAAACTCCCCGTAACGAAACATAAGTTAAAATTACGCCCGCATAATGCACGCCCAACGCATTCTGTGGTTCGCGGGTTTAACGAAACAGTCAAATGAACTATAAAAATACATTTTTGCCGATAAAACGCTGACAACATGGCAAATAAGTAGAAAAACCTGTTTCACAAGCGGTGAAAATCGGAGTCTCCACACTCAACTACAATTTTATACCCCGATCACACTTACCGAGTGTTAGTGAGTATCGGCTTCAACGCTGCGAATGTTCGTATGTGAAGAAAGCATTGATCATTACAGCTTGCCTGTTGTTCTGAACCTATGCTTTGTGAAGGAGCTAGTTGGCGCAAAGCGATTCGCTAGGGCCGTTTAAGCCACGCGGTTACAGCTTTCGAAAGATAGGAACATTCCGCAAACTTTTGCAAAACAAATTTCTTGCTCTGAGAAAAAAAAAAACACAAGAGCGTTAGCAAAAAAAAAATGTCCGAAATCGCGCTCATTGAGGCACCACTGGATGTGTTAGAGAGATAAAAATAACAAATAAATTATATCGAACATGAGCTATAGCTCATCTTAGCAATCTCTTCGGAATATTTAAAAAACTTCCTGCAAGGACTAGAGTCCTTGCAGGACGTATTGCGCTAACAGTAAAAAAAACTTAGAGGACGCTTAAGCTCCGGCTTTAAGAGTAGAACACGATAGCGTGATCGGGCCCTTTTCGCATCGCCTTCTCATTCGCTTCACATCATCTTGCTGCCTGTGAGCAGGAAGGGTGTGAGCATGGCCTATTCGTTACCGTGTCTGGCTCTCAACAGACGGGTCGAGAGTTCGAATCCGGTCTAAAATTCTTTGAACTTCCCTTTAAGGCAAATTAATTACTCTATAAAGTGAAATCATTCGTGACATGCGGCGACTGTTAATTCGCATTACATATCATGTTCTCAATCAGTTTCATTCCACACGTGACGTCATGTTTCACGTGAGCGTGGCGGGTTGTTTGCAATTCCCGCGCGAGGTCATGTGACTGTAACGTCATGACCATATGAACCAATCAGGATTTTCCCGTTACAACGACGCCGACGCCGGCTTTTCTGAGACACGAGCTTATTAACGCTATTTCGTTAAAAACACTATAAATACCGGAAGCCTAGACGATTCCATCACATGACTTTGCGTATCATAAAGTGATCCAGCAATAAATCTGGGCTATAGTTGCTTTAGTTTCTCCCAATTAAAACTTTTTTATTTAGGGCTACTCTTTAAAGACACAATTGAAGTGTTAATGAGAATGAGGAGCACATGCTGATCTGTCATAATATTAACAAACATGCAGTATACTTTAGCATGCCGAAAACCAATCACCCATATTCTAGTTTGTGCAAACGTTAGAAAAATAGACAACGGATGCTGCCCCACTGAATTTCCTTCCCGACACACTCGGTGAAGAAGATAGCGGCTCTGGCGTTGTTGCAGTTTCTGCCAGCTGTATTGACGAATACAAAAGCCTCACCGACATCGACATGAAGCGCACAGTCTTCAACCCTCTTCATGCGGAATGTTTCGACTAGTTGGCACGGCGTAAAAGCTCCAATGAATTAAGTCGCCTAATATTCCGCTCCTGTTTTCTATGCAGGTGTGTACGCATAAAGGTCTCTCGTTATAATGCCCGGCCCATGGGCGTGCTTGAATCGTTTTATCGACTTGTTGCATCTCGGAGAGAATGTGGAACGTAATCCTGTTCTCATGTCTAAAGCACAGGCCGAGTCACCTGCAAACATTGAGGCTATTTTTTTCTCAAATTCATACTGCCCAGTCAAGCACCATGAGCAAGTTAAAACAAGTAAAGGAGGAGAAAAAACGTACAAATGACTTATTATCTGCCCTGACAGCCCGTGTCGGGATTATTGAAAGTTACATTGTAATTTGAAAATCTAAAACTAACTCGACGGCAGAACTAGAAGAAAAACTTGAATCTGTTCTTTTAAACATAACATCCCTGAAGCTGTGTTCTGATGACGCAAAGAATCGTTCGCACTGTTACACTTTTTTTCTTTGCTTAGAAACACGGCTAAGGCGATTAGGGCCGGATCAGAAAAAAGTGGCATGAGAATTGTGCTCGGTGAAACTAGGACTACAAGTTAACCCCTCTACTATCAGTCGGGATCACTGCATTGGGAAATTTAATCCAGCTAAGAGCGGGCATCTTGTAAAACTTTCCCAATTAAAGCGCAATGATAAAGTGCTGGGGTCAGCCTTTAAACTTCAAGGTACGGGTATTTTAGTAAGTGAGGATTACTAAAATGATCTTCAGTTCGCATGGAACAGGCTTCTGCACTTCGTAAAAAAAATAAAAAAAAGTAGTTTTCTTTTTTTTAATTATGAAACAAGTCGATTTTATGAAGCCTCGACGTAAATAATCCGAAATGGTGCTCTTAAAGCTACGGTGTCAAAGTTATAAAGAAAAGAAAAGCTAAACAACTGTGTAGCCTTTCTACTTTTTCAGAACACATCTCAGTCATTTTCACAAATATGAATTGTTATCCATAACCGCGGTGAATTATTTTCGCTCATAGTCGCGTCATCGAGTGATATCCTGATTCTGACGAAAACATGGTTATCAAGTGTGGTGTGATAGGAACATTTTTGACTGTGATAAAAGATATAACACTTCTCATTGCGACTGACTAGATAGGCCTGGATGTCGGGTTTTTATTGCAGTGAATGAATGCCATGAATTTTATCACGTGAATATCGCTACCCCACTGGAACACGTTGGCGTGCGTTTGCAATCTGTCCATAAAAGTATTATTTTTTGCGCCTCCTACCGTCTTTCCTATGCCTGAGAACGTTTTATTCCCGACTTGCACGATGATTCGAACGTTATTTGTTCCAAGCATACTCTTGCACATATATTTTCACTTGGTGGTATTGCCACGCATGTCGCGGAGCGAGTGCATGCCTGGCCGAGTGGTTACAGTGCTTGGCTTTCGTGCGGAGGTCCCGGGTTTGGCTCCTGGGAGCGGCGCGTCTTTTATTTGTTCTTTCAATTTAGCGTTTTCGGAAGTGCGAGAACCTCGTCGTCTGTTCGAGGTCAGAATGTTCTACGAGCCGAAACTCATACGCCGATTGTTCCAGAAGCCCACGGGTGTACAAAAGGGGCTCAAATTTGCGAGCCGGAGTCAGTCTCGCCCCGGCGTTGAATCCTGCTGTTTCGCCGCCATCAACGCCTGCGACGCTAGCCTTTTTCTATTTTGCTCAGGGCACAAGTTTGCGCCATTAAACGTTTAGTATGCTTCAGTTTTCGTCCCCTCATCCACTGTGATTCGTGACCTTTTGGTGGAAGTGCGGGATAACCAGCCCCCGTCAAGGCCGGTCCTGCCTAGACCGAAGACCAGGACTATGAGTGCTTCCTCGGCGCTCTGGCTGTAAGCGACATGGCAGCAATCCAACGAGGAAACTTTGAACTGCGCGCACTCATCGAGCACCTCGAAGGAAAAGGAAGCGCTGTTCCCTGCGTTTTCATACGAACACTGCCAAGCTTCTCTATCCGACAAGTTGTGCCCTACAAGGAGAACTTCAGCAACAACAACACGCCGTGGCTGTTGGTGATCCCTTCCAGTCTTTGAGAAGAAATATTTCGAGCCTTCCACAATGACCAGACGGCGGGACGCCTTGGCTACAGCAGACCTCTTGCCAGGATACGCGAAAAGTACTACTGGCCGAAACTTGCGAAGACAGTCCATCACTATACCCGATCTTGCCACGAGGTTCAACGACGGAAGAAACCACCAACGAGACCGGCAGGCCTTCTTCAGCCTATTGCACCTCCACCTGTCCCATTCCAGCAAATCGGAATAGATTTACTTGGAGTGTTCCACCCATCGACGCAAGGAAACAGATAGATAATCGTCGCTACCGATTATCTCACGAGGTACGCCGAAACGAAAGCCCTTCCATCAGGTACGGCTGTTGAAGTCGCCAAGTGTGTGGAGTCCATTGTTCTCCAGCATGGCGCCCCCGAAGTCCTCATTACAGACCGTGGATCATCGTTCCTGGCCCAGCTGATGCATTAGATCCTCCGTTTTAGCAACACCAACCATCGGCGAACCACAGCGTACCATCCTCAGACTAATGGACTGACGGAAAGAATAAACAAAACAATCGCCGACATGATCTTCATGTATGTCGACGTAGAGCGCAAGACGGGGGATGATGTGTTACCCTACGCCATGTTTGCGTACAAAACGGCGGTGCAAAATACCACAAGAGTAACACCGTTTCAGCTGGTGCAAGGCCGAAAAGTAACCACCATGGTCGACGCGATGCTGCCCCACGAACAAACTGTCAACAGCAGCCACGACGCCCAGGTGGTGGCTCAACGAGCTTAAGAACTTCGGCAGCTCGCCCTACTCTGGATCCAAGATCAACTAACGTGTCGTTGCCACCCTTTACAACCTTCGTCTGATCGACGTTCGCTTCAAGCCCGGAGACCAAGTGTGGGTCTGGACCCCGATACGATGACGCGGTCTAAGTGTGAAACTCCTGAAGCGCTACATCGGACCCTACAAAGTGCCTCGTCGACTCGAGATCTGAACTACGAGGTGATGCCCGACAGAACAGGGACTTCATCACGCCGCCCTCCAAGACCGGAAATCGTCCACGACGTGCGCCTCAAGCCGTACTACCACGGTTAGGACAGTAAACTGCGTTTTTGTAGTACGCTCAATAGGACTGTGTTTTACAAGCGGTTCTATAGTGTGCCATTATTTTTATTTTGCTGCTTTATTTCCCCGCAGGTTGCATCGAGACGATGCTCTTTTTAAAGGGGGGGGGGGGGGGGGTTGTAATGCCAGGCGACGTGCGTCGCCGAACGAGCGAGTGCGTGCGTTGCCGAATGTTTACAGTGCTTGGCTTTCGTGCGGAGGCCCCAGGTTCGATTCTGGGTGCGGCGAGTCTTTTATTTGTTCTTTCAATTTAGTGTTCTCGTAAGTTCGAGAACCTTGTCGTTTGTTCGAGGTCAGAATTTTCTACGCCCCGAGACTGCCACGCCGATTGTTCCAGAAGCCCATGGCCGTACAAAATGGGCTCAAAGTGGCGAGCCGGAGTCATTCTCGCCCCAGCGTACGATCCTGCTGTTTCGCCGCCATCAACGCCTGCTACGCTAGCCTTTTTCTATTTTGTTTTGGGCACACGTTCGCCCCATTAAACGTTTAGTTCTCTTTAGTTTTCGTCACCTCATTCATTGTCATTCGTGACAATATTAACTCACCCCTTTTTGAACGGTCGGGAGAACTTCCAACTAGTTTTTGCGGCTCTTCCCATTATTATTATTTCCCAATTTTGTAGCGTGTGCTACACTGGCCGAGGTTGAGCAGTTTCGCGTGGATCCTGGAGAGCCGTGCTGCGCATGCGTGAGGAGAAGTAACGTCACACGGCGCACAGCTGGCGCGCCGGAGCCGCCGCCGCCGCGCGCTCCTCGCCGGTCTGCGCATTCCAGAGGAGTGACGTCATAGCCGCGGCAGACGCACTGGCGCCGGCGCGTGCCCAGCTGTGCGCCTCTGTTGCGCAGTAGCCAAGTCTGACGCTGCACCGGAGCCGCTTGATAGTGCCTCTCATCTTGTGCGCATGCACAGAGGTATCAGGGGGGGTATACATATTTATTTATTTATTGATTTTACCCTCAGGGCACAAAGGCATTACAGAGGGGAGTGGGGAATAATTATAATAAGAATACAAAAGGAGCAATGAACAAAAGCTCAAAGAATAGGAAACATGAAATTAGGAATAGAAGTACAAAAAGAGCGTGGTCAGTCATTGATTGAGAGATGCAGGTAAGCGGTTCCAATCATTAGAAGTTCTTGGAATAAAAGAAGCGTAATAAACGCTAGAGTGACAAAATGGTACACGAACTTTGTGAAGATAATCAAGGCGGGCTGAAACAAAGTATTGTAGGATTATCATTTTGGCTTTGAGGTAAGGAACATGGTGATAGATTTTATAAAAAATGGAGATTCGAAAGGCATTGCGACGACGTGCGAGGGTTGGAAGTAATAATGTGCTTTTCGTTGACGTTACGTTTGCGGTGCGGTTATAGTTGGCCAGTATAAAACGTGTAGCTCTGTTCTGAACACATTCAAGTGAGTTGATGAGGTAGATGGTTGAAGGATCCCAGATGGAAGCTGCATATTCGAGCTTAGGCCTAACTAGTATTTTATAAAGAGTCAGTTTTAATGACGATGGCGCTAAAGGAAAGTTACGTTTGCGAAAGCCAACCATTCGGTTAGCGTTGTTTATCACGTAGTTAATATGAAGTTTCCAGGAAAGGTCGCCACTTAAGATCACGCCGAGGTACTTGTAGGAGGTCACAAGTTCCAGGGGCGTGTTCTGAATGTTATAAGCGGTAGTAAATTTGGCTTTGCGAGCTATGCGAATGATTTTGCATCTGTTAATGTTAAGCTTCATTGACCAGAGTTTGCACCATCTAAATATGGAGTCGAGGTCATGTAGTTTTTGCGAGTCCTGGTCATTAGTTATTACACGATAAATAGCACAATCATCAGCAAAGAGTTTAATTGAAGAAGAAACCCTCTCATGCAAGTCATTAATATAGATCAAGAAAAGTAAAGGCCCCCAAACTGATATTTGGGGTTTTATTAAAAATTATACCAACCAGTTAAACACCTTATAATCAATGTTGAGTTTACTTAATTTATGCAATAAAAGTCTGTGCGATACCTTGTCGAGCGCCTTGGGAAAATCTAAGAATTTGCAGTCCACCTGAGATCCCTGATCAAATGCTGAATGAAAATTGTTAGTGATAGACAGTAGCTGTGTTTCACTGGATAAAGATTTCCTAAAGCCATGTTGATTTGGGGAAAAATGAATTGGACTCTATGAAGTTAACAAGTTGTGTATAACTTATATGTTCTAGAACTTTACAGGAACCCTGGTTAGCGAGATGGGGCTATAGTTGATAGGAAAGGGCTTATCACCAGATTTATGCAGAGGAATAACTTACCAATTTTCCAGTCGCAAGGTACCAATGATGTGTCAAGTGATTGCTGAAAAATATGGGCTAGAATAACAGAGGAGTACTGATTAGTAGCTTTAAGAAATTTCGAGTTAATTTCGTCAACATCAGTTGCCGATGACAGCTTTAGGCCATTTAGAATGCTCAGAACACCATCGGGGCTGATTATGATAGGGTCAATCAGTGTGAAAGGATCAACATTATAGCTTGGGTTCACATTGCTTAGGGTGCTAGAAAAAGATCTAATGAACACTTCCTGAAACATTGTGGTACATAAGAATTCATCGATCAAAGTTTCGTCTGGTGTTTTCAATAAAATAGACAAAGGCCAATCTCGATGGGACAACACATTCCAGAACTGACGCGGGGTATCTTTAACATGGAAGGTAGTAAGGTGAAGAAGAAGTTGAACTTAGCAGACTGGACAGCATTCTTGTATTACTGAGCAGCACTGAAATAATTTTGACAGCAAACCGGGCAGGATGTGAGCCTCGCAGCTCTAAATAAACGCTTCTTTTTGTTTGACAATCTCAGGAGCACCCTGTTGAACCACGGATAATTAGAGTTTACGATTATGGTTTTCAAAGGATACGCAATTCTCAGCGAGCGAAATCACCTTTTCCTCAAAGCGCGTCCAGTTGGATTCAACAGAGAATTCCAAGAAGCTACCCAAAAACGTATCTTGGAAACTGCATAATTCAATATTAATGGCATCATAATTAGCTTTGCATTGGTCCCTAATGACCTTGCTTTGGTTCTTAACACAAAGTTTCGGAACACTCAAGATAAATGTAATAACAAATGGTCACTGAGGAAAGGTAGGTATGCGATTGGACCAATCAGGTTGGGCATCGTAGTCAAAACAAGATCCAAAATGTTTGAAGTAGTGGCAGTTATTCTAGTTGGGCAATAAACTAGCTGAGTAAGATGAAAATCAGAAAGCACACTTAAAAACTTCGCACAGTCTGCTGAAAATGGGTCAGAGTTGAGATCCCCCGGCCCCAGACAATGTAACGGTAATGAAAATCACCTATCAAAAGCAAGGGCGTGTTAGGAAAACGCGTTGTAATTACATTCAATGCATCATGTAGTTTATCAGCAAAATCAGAGACATATGAATGTGGACGATAACAGCATCCCAATATATACTTTTTTATGTTGAACGTTGATACATACCCAAATTCTTTCTAAGGGGGCTAGTCACGGCTTGTGGTTTGGGCGCCGTGGGACCCGGGTAGGCAGGGAGCCAGACTTTGGGGGGAAAGCGCTTTATTCGGGTTTCAGGTCTTGCTTGAACCAGCTCCAGCCCAGACTGGCCGTGTCGTCGATTCTTCCTTCCGTCGTCACGTCGCCTTTTCTCGACGCGCCAATCAGCGCACACCACGGGTAACAAAAATATAACAATCACAAAGCCCGATAACCCGTCGGCGACGGCGCTGAATCCGCTGCCTCATGCATGCCACATGCATGACAGGGCTGTTAATATTAACAACAAATGATGGTATACTGTTAATGACTCCAATTAGCACGCCTCCGCCTGTTCGCAACTCTCTGTCCTGCCGAAAGGTAGCGAATTGTTTTTGTCCTAAGAATTATTCGGTATCTCTGATTCTTGCCGAGAGCCACGTCTCGGTTAGCTCAATAATGCTAGCATCGCAAGAGTCAATTGCAGAACATAAATCATCACGTTTATTTAAAAGCTTCGTATATTTGTAGAAATAATAGATGAGCTTGACAAAGAATGCGGGTGGCCACTACCCCTCTGGAATTGCTAAGTAGGAACGGATGCGCCTTGTGTTGCAGTTACAGTTGTGCCACCGCGTGAACCACTGTTGGAGGCATGTGGACGAAACAGTTCGGTGACGGTTCCCGATTCGCGGTCATAGACGTAACACTTTTCATTTAGATATAATTTGTTGTAGTTTTGCTTAAACGTAGTTCCATGCGATTTCCCGAACTCAATTAGCTTCCTTCGTGCCAAAAGAGTTGAAAAGAAAAAATCCTCGCTGATACTGATATTCACCAATTTCAGTTCTGCCTTTAAAACCAGGGCTTGCTCTTTCATTTTAAAAGAAGGGAATTTGACAATGACTGGCCTGCATTTATTAACAGTATATTGACCGAGCCTGTGAGCACGCACAATGTCCAATGACAAGTTAGTTTCACCATCAAAGCAGTCAGATAAAGCCTTGCTTATCTTTTGTTCGGCTTGAACCCACGTTTCTGCGCCGCTATCAGCAATTTCATTAAAAAAAGTGTTGTTTCGCCTTGATCTATGTTCTAAGTCATCCAACCGATCAAGCAGGGCACTATTCGTTTTCTTCTGCTATCCGATTTTCTGTCGCAGTTCTTGTATCTCCTGTTCAAAGACGCCTGTCTTTTTCTCGACGGATGCGAGTCTTGCACCGATGTTTGTAACCTTCGCTCCAATAGTCCTTTGACTTCGTTTAAATTCATCAACGGAACTAATTAGTGCTGTTTGACCTAGCCTCAAACCCCTGTGACCGAGAATCGAGTTCTGGTAGTAATTGAAACATCTGTGCGAACTGGTGATCTTGCTCCGCGGTCATGGGACCGGGGTTCGATTCAACATCCCCGTAGCAAAGCAGTGATCCAAACGTGACAACACACGTTTCAAAACAATCTATTAGCGGAGACAGACGTTGTGGGCAGGGCAGAAGCAGCAGAAAGCGGTCGTGGGACCGGTAACAGTGACTGTTGTCAAATAAAGCACGTATCTGCACAAAGGCGAAAGACAGCCTGGTCAGCATGTTGCACGTCGTGCTGCTGCCGACCTGCCCACTGAAGAAGCTGTCGATGTTTCTGGTTCTTGTAGTCTCAGTTGATGACGTTGATGTCCCACGTGGTATTCCGGTTAGCCATGACAGCGGGTGCTCGTTCGAGGACGCGACCGTGGTGAGATTGCAGAAAGGCGTCAAGATCGGCTGGGTCATCGCTAGACCGCTGCCCCCTGTGTGTGGGCGCGTGCTCGAAGGGGTCCCCAGAAGCGTTGATAGTGATCCATGTGGCAGCAGCAGAAGCTGCACAAAGACGAAAGACAGCCTGGTAAGCATGTTACACGTCGTGCTGCTGCCGACCTGCCCACTAGAGCGGAGCGTTTGCCAGTGTGGTATAGCCATGGAGAAGGAGAAAGAAATTGCTGCTCAGCGGGCAGAAGAGCGGAGAAGCTTAAATCATCGGATACCGAAGTAGTTGCCAGCTGAACCTTAGCTCACGCTACGTATATCCTGGCATAGCCGAGCTAAGCCACTGCAATTTTTTTTGTGCCAATTTTTCTTTTACACAAGTAGTTATCTAACCCATCCGGATTTTCGGTACAGCAGCCAGTGTATTAGATCTCATACTGACCATTGACTCCAAACATGCTTCCTCAATACCCTATTTACTTGGTATTAGTGATCATTCCAATTTGCAGTTCAACTTGTACACAACAGCGTGTGTTTCCAACAAAGCCCCAAAACATTTTCTAGACTACAGTAAGGCAAACTTTGAAGCGATAATTATTGAGTTAGCTTACTTTCTTTTTCTGTATCGGTTTGTTTTTTCAAAACGTTCTGTTGAAACTAACTGCAATTTGTTTGGGCACAAGATACACTTTCTACTTAACATTTTGATTTCATGCATAAATTTTGTTTTTAACCTCTCGTCTCATTGTTTTAATGTCAAACTTAAACGACTCTCTACCAAGAAGAAACTTCTTTCGATGCAGCGAAATTGTCTGGTTTTGATAACTTTTGGGAGGTTTAAAACAACCGTAAATGCTTTTAAGGTAGCCATCGACGAAACCAAGCTTTTGTTTTTAAATGTAACCTTACCTTCTGTTCTACCTAATAGTACTAAGAAAATTTGAAGTGCGGTAAACGGGTAAACGCAATTGATCTTACGCCTACTGCTTTTGATGGTATCGACATTCCGATAGACCAATGTGCCTTTGTTTTAAATAAAATATATGTTAAAGCATTTTGTAGTGATGTTTTTATGTTTTTCAACGTGTTCAGATTACTTTTTTATTTATGGCTCCGGTTATATTTGATTATAAAGGTATTATTATTATTATTGATAATTTGAAAATATGGACATTTTGTGTTGTTGACAATAAATTACCTCTTAATTTCTAAAGCATACAAAAGCATTCGTCGTCATTTTTCTTTCCAAGATTTTCGAAGAGTCACTTAGCTTGGCTGTCTTAACAAAATATTGGAAAATACGGAAGGTAATTCCGCTCCACAAATTAGGGGACAAACATAGTCCCCTTAAATATTGACCCATTTCGTTCACCAGCACACCTTGTAAACTTTTAGGGCACATAACTTACATCATATTATTAATTTTTTAGATTCAAATTCGTTCCTTTCACTTTCACAACATGGCTTTCGCAAATCACTGACATGCGTAAAACATCTTCTAAATTTTACTGATAACCTACTTTACATTCTTAACCGTGGATCCCGGGTTGAATGCTTCTTTCTTAACTTTTGCAAAGCGTTCGACAAAGCTTATCACGAAATTCATATTCTTTTAAAATTAGTGAGCTTATCTTATATTAAACCTCAATATTTTGTGGTGGATTAAAGATCTTCTAACTGACCATTCGCAGATTGTTATTACCAATGAAGCGAATTTTTGTCTCTGCCCTGTTACTTCTGGTGTTCCCCAAGGGTTCGTTCAAGTGCCCGTTTTATTTCTTATTTATGACAATTACCTAACAATGTGTGTACCCTGATCCATTAGTTCACTCGCTGACGACTGTGTAATCTACCGTGAAATTACTGACGAATTTGAAGCCTTTCGTCTTTAAGGTGACCTATGTGGGCTATCTGAATGGTGTAACGTGTGGCAAATGTCTTTTAATATTAATAAATGCAAACCTATGAGGTTGTCTCTTGGAAACATCTCACCATCATCGTAATTTGTAACGCTCCTCTGCAGCTTGTGTCTTCTTATACATATCTTGGTGAACATAATGCTTCTAACATCTCATGGAAAGCTCATACTGATCACATTATCGCCGATACAAATTATATGCTTGGATATGTAAAACGAAACTTCTCGTCATGCCCTGTGTCCTTAAAACTGATTTTATACAAAGCACTAGTTTGCTCAAAACTCGAGTGTGCCGTAGCAATCTGGGATCCCGGTCAAACAGCGCTCAAGAATTACATCGAATACATAAAAAATCGTTCAGTACGTTCCATATTTTGTAAATATTATCGCACTACTAGTGTCTCATCAGCGAAACGCACTCTATCACTACCTCTTTCAGTTTTCTGAAAAATATAACGGCTATGTTTTTTTAACAAAATATGATATTCTAACGCCACACTGACGGGCTCACCTTTTTTAAAATATCTTTTCTTTCGAAGCGCGGCGATTATAACTTTAAAGTAGGCTTACCTCACTGCAAAACCTGAGCATACATTGAATATTTCATTTCTAAAACATTCTCTGATTGGAACCACCTTCCCGCGTCTATAGTAAATGTACCATCAATTGTTTCATTTAGAGTTGCATTGATTAATACAACGTTAAGGAGCTCGCGTCGCAGAAAATCTGGCGTGGGCGTCGGTGTCGGCATCGGCATAGGCGTCGGCGTAGCTAGGATCGGAAAATCCTGATTAGTCGATAGGGTAATGACGTCACAGTTATGCGCAATGCCACACCACATGACCTCGCGCAAGAATTTGCAACAACCCACAACGCTCGCCCGTGACGTCCCATGATGTCACGTTGGCGTTGCGTCTTCGTTACCTCACGTGACACGCGACACGTGACGTCGACATGTGACGTCAAACAACGTCATATGCGACGTCACGCGTCACGTCACGTGACACGTTACGCTACCGACTAGGCCACACACACACCCTTGCACGGCTTTGGAACGAGCGCGGGTTTGAAGGCTTTGCGAACGGGGCCCCATAACGCTATCGCGTCCACTCTTAATGCAAAGCTTAAGAGTTCTCAAAGTTTTTGCTATAACATATTAAGATGAAATATTTTTTTTACTTTTCAGCAATAGTGCATTGTTGACCTTTGTTCTATTTTAGATGACAGCTCTTAGTGCCCATTTCCAGCATGTGCGGCGTCGCCGTCGCCGTCGGCGTCGGCGTAACCGCGCGCGTTGCATTATGGGAAAATTGCAAGCAGGAGTAACCGCCCGTTGCTTTATGAAAAATTTCGCAGCTAAAATTAGCGGAAAAATTTTCGCTAATCTCCCCGCTAAATTTAGCGAGAAAATTTCCCGCTAATTTTACCGAAAACATTTCTCCGCTAAATTTAGCGGAAAAGTTTCTGCTAAATTAAGCGGGAAACTTTACCCGCTAAACTTATTAGAAAAAAAATCCGTGCTAAACTGAGCAGAAAAGTTTCCCCGCTAAATTTACCGGAAAAATGTTCCCGCTAAATTTAGTGGAAATAATTTCCCCGCTATATTTAGCGTAAAAATGTACCCGCTAAATTAAGCGAAAAAACAATTCCCGGTAGATTTAGCGTTGAAAATTTTCCGCTAAGTTTAGCGGAAAAAGGTTTCTGCGAAATTTAGCGAAAATTATTTCGCTAAAGGGGAGAGGAGCAGGAGAAGAAGAAGGGAGAGTACGGAGGTGGAGGAGAGGCATACCCTCCTCTCCGCACCCTCCCCTTCTCGTGCTCAAGAGTTGCTCTACTCTTCTGCGTTACAGAGAATTGCGAACGTCTTTAATTTTTTTGTGTGTGTTCTACTTTATGTTGTACACACTTTATGCCCTCTGGGCCCTGAGGGTATTGAAATAAATAGAAAACTAAATGATGCACTGAATAGTAGTAGAAAGGAAATAACCCAATGAAAGCCCTCGGTGTGTTACTCAACCAAACATACTTCTGTAAGACATGTTTACATTCCTATGCCGTGGTAGCGTAAAAATTATTACAAAATAAGGACCATTCGATCACTACAGATAAGTACCCCCCGAACCGTAGAAATTAAGTGCAACTCTACAACTCTTTTCCAGACCATCATTTATTATTTTTCTTTTCAAAGGCAGGAATTTTTACTGCCATTTCAAATCCTTGAAGGCTGACACGATGGAATCCCGATGAAAGCAGGAAGCTTTAGGACATAAATATTTTCGTCTTTTGTCTTCTTAGTTTTCCCCCTTCATTCATAAAACAGTGAAGCGAGGTTCAAGAGGTCTTGTACTTCATCTCCTTTTCGTTTTCCGATTGCGTCTTTCTTGTTGCATACCTTTAGTTTTGAGAATTCTTACTGTTCTTCATTTCTCTTTGCAGATTTGTTCTCGGGATAATAATAAATGAGGTGCCGTTGACCGCATAATGTTTATTCGTCTTTGGTTTAAAGATTTATAATGTTGTCTTGTCTTTGTTTGTATGCTCCCCTGCCGTCGCCTCAGTGCGGAGTTGGCTTGGTACCTTGCTCTCCTCTACTGAGGAGCGCTTACGTAATTTCCTATGTATCCACTAAGCTCTCTGTGGGAACTTGTAGAGATGCGTTCGTTCAATTGGCGTATGTCGGAAAACAGTATATTTATTTATGACCAAATCTTCGGGTGGGTTGCACCAAGCAGTGCGGCACTAATTTCGGGAATGCCCTATGTCCATAGTACCTTCCTAAAACGCAGATATTACGGTGCTCTGCCAGGCAAAACACTAGGGGGGTGGTTTCCCGAATCTCGACCTACAATCACCCCATCATTCTGTTTAATCTAGGCTCTCACTCGTACTTTGTTTTTGACTTGTTTTTTTTTTCCGAAGGCAGGTACAGCGCTTGCAACGTACACATCGCGACACTGTTAGCGCGAACACGACTCCGGCGCATTTTCGCATATTACTTCTAGATAGTATCAGCCAGCACGAAATTTTAACGTTTACATTATAGAACTAAATTAGCTCTTTCTATAGCAATAATAACTTGGATGACATCCCGTGATTTCGAAGAGAAAAACTGGAAAAACCAGCGATCACTTGCTCGCGCTAACAGTGTCGCGCTCTGTACCTATCTAGGTTGCTGATCGAAATCTAGTGTAGCCTCATGAAGGTCGCGATTTGCTCTCGTCAATGATCAAAGTGTTATTTTCGTTTATTTGTATTTATTGCAGTTTTAGTTGCCTTTTTTTTTCAGGGAACGCAGTTTTAACAATTATGCATGGATTGAAGCCCAATGAATCTGATTTCAAGCGAGTCCAGATTATTTTCGTATTTTTTTTCTTCATGTCAGACCCACAATTCTCAATGAGGTAATGCCTGGCTGATATATACCGATACCTTTTCCTTCTTTTTTTTAATTTCTAAGCAGCTTACTGTAGTACTTGCTGCAGAGCGAGCAGAAATAGACCTGTCGTCATTTTCAGAATATTCCCCGCTTCGCTTAATCGTTGAGGCTTTCTTGACAGAGCTCATTTACAACTCAGGTGTTCGGCTCTTTGTCGTCTTCAAACTCCCTTGGTTATAGTTAAAGATGATTATGTGCAGTTTATAGATTTATAAAAATTACTTTCACAAAACTAGCCTTAGGATGTTGTGTGTGTGTGTTTTTAGCGTAATATTGTTTTCAACAGTAACATTACGTGCCGCTCCCCAAATATGCAAAGGGAATTAATTTTATTCCTAATTCAAGACTTTTCGAGACTGTTTTTTTAGCGCAAGAAATAGCATTCTTTTTATATCGAAGCCAAGCCGTATATTTGACACATCGTTTGGCGATTGTAGGGTCGACCGATCAAAGTTACAAAATGACTCCCAAAAATACTCCGTTGTCTAATCTAAAAAAAAAAAAAAGTTTTTTTTTTTTTTCACTGAATGAGAAAACTAGTGTCCGACTAATGATTCTTTTACCAACGGCCATGGCAGTCTACAATGCCTATCTTAGTATAGCTTTAAAACGCTGTTCAGAGAAAATAAAAAATCAATTACTGTCCAAAACATTGTCCAGGACAATATTCGTGCTGCGCTTAGATTGCTCACAAGGTCAATTCTGGCACATGCTCCTGCATCCCCCCCCCCCGCTCCTCTTACGCTTTATTCCTCGTGGTTCCCTGCACTATTACTACAGCCTTCGTCTTAATAAGGCCGCTCAGCGTCACAAACTTACGTCCAACGTCGAGGAAGTGATATTTGGAGATCTGATGGCCAGCGACCCTTCTGTTTCCACTGATGCTTACCCGGCCCCGTCGCTCGCGACTGTCGGCGGCGCCTGAATATCGATCGCTATCGCCGCTTCCCTCAACCTCACGAACGCCACATGACGACAGTTGTTCTCCTGACCACAAGCCTTCAACCTCCTTTTCGCAGTGTGACAACCTTAGAGGTCAATCACCGTCTCCTTACCCTGGACGGCAACTCTCCATGTCGCCCCTCAATGCCACCGCGGTTTCAAAACCGAAGAGAAAATAAAGCCGCAGTTTGCGTTCTCACAGAAGTCAGGCTGCGCTACCAAACTGCGATATAAATCCTCCTTGAGATGGCGCAAATGTCTTTGCGGTTTAAATCGATGGACATGTAGACACTAGTGCCACCAGATCATGAGTTTCTGACAGTTAGCTACGCCGATTACGTTAAGCGTTGACGCCAGCACCTGGAAGGTATTTACGTATGGGAAACGGAAATTTGATTTGCACCTCTCGGCTATACTAAATTTTCTCTGTGACCTTTGACACCACACGCTACGTCGTCATCATCACAGTACTTTCTACTTGAGTGGCTGACGTCATACTAGTGCGGTACCTCGTGTTGTCAACTGATGATGTCATTGACTGCGGAGAACGTCACGGCATTTTAATAGTTCTGATACGGACGAATTACCTATGTTTGATAATATGGTCCTTGGCACTACAGCCGTTGTAGTCATTCCTCCATTGACTCGTGTCGCAGAAAATCAGGAGCTCGCTTTCCACTTCCAAAGTTTTTACCGACTTGCTGGGTCTTCGCTTACCACCTTCATTCAAAAGGGTTGACTTGTGCTGTACTCTACCGACGCGCTAACAAACAACCAGGTTCAGCTACATATTACCGACGCCTCCGGAGAACCTCCCTTAATATTTCGAAGAGCTGGAAGTGCAACCATCCGGAGGTACAACCATGACAACTTAGTTATTTTGTCTCACGACAGGTGTAACGTCCAGAGCACGGCCGCTTCCCCAGACCGGTTGATCCGCTAATCGGACAACGCAGATGATCGACAGAAATTTAACAATATATCAATAGCAAGCTCACTGTCTAGCCTTTTAGGAACTTATACCGATTTTATTGACTTTCATCGGTCCACACTACCATACACATTCATTGTGTACCATCGGGTTAAAAGCAGAAAAGTAAGTCCCTTAAAAAAGAAACTCCGGACAATATTTTTATTATTTTTATTTTTAAGTACGCTTGTTTTTAGATAGCCCAGTGTCCCGGCATTAAAAGCTTTTTTTTTTTTTCCATATTGTGTGTGGTTTTATATATATCACGGCTCAAAGTTTGGTTTCGAGCGTCTACGGCAAAGCCGAAACTATCTGCTAGAGGGATGGCAACATTGATCATCAGCCGTACGGCCGCGACTGGACGTCACAAGGTTGCTGCGGTACGCGGTACGACCTATCAACCGCAGCTCTACCGCGGCAGGGCGTCACAGGGGTGTTGCCCCAGCGTTCCTTGACCAATAGCTAGCCCGCTTGCCGCCCGCTAAAGACCAGCTGGCCGCATCTTTAAAATCGGATTTAGAGGAGTCCGCGGCTTCACTGTGAATTTAGGCAGTGAATATATTTCGTGCCACTAAAGATATACCACTAATTTACTTCGGTTTTGTTTTCGACCGGAGTTGCTCTTTGAAGAGCCGCCTGCCTGCGTAACCTAAAGTCGTTCGAAACCTTCAGAATTTAAAGTGGTCCGAAAAATGTGGAACATAAAGTAGTCTGAAACCTCCGCAACGTAACGTGATCCGAAATCTGCGGAACGTAAAGTGGTCCAAAACTTTGTCACAGATATACTGAAGAATAACGTAAATTCCCCGTCACCTTGTCCTCGGATCTCCCCCGTGGTCTTGTGAAAAATAAAAAAAAAAAGACTGCTCGTTGCGTTTTTACGTGGTTACTGGCGTCTTAACAAGGTCAGTCTTGAGGAGGAGGAGGGGAGGGTACGGAGGCGAGGGTATGCCCCACCTCCTCCTCCGTACACTCCCCTCTTCATTTTCTATTTCTTCTCCCCTTCGTCCTCCTCTCCCCTCCTCCTCCTCTTCCCTCGTCCACCTCCACTCCTCCTTTTAATTTTCTCCTCCTCTCCTCCTGCCGTTGAATTTGTGCATGGGAGAGGTGACACGAAGTCCTGATGTCATCTTCCCCGCTAAATTTAGAGAAAAACACAATTGATGTTGAGGTCACGTGCCATAAATTTTTCCGCTAAGTTTAGCGGGAAACATCCACCGCTAACTTTAGTGGGACATTTTCCCGCTAAATTAAGCGAACAAATTTACCCGCCAAATATAGCGGGAAAATTTTCTCGTTCACTTTGGTGGGGAAACGTCCCCTAATGCAACGTGCGCAGTTACGCCGACGCCGACGCCGACTCCGACGCCACTCAACCCGGAAAAGGGCGCCTAAGAACTGCGCTCTAATATTTGTAGACCCGCTCCCTTGCATCTATGACCCGCTTGACTCACTTCAGGGGCTCCCGTTTGTACATCTGTGCATCTATTTAGCGGATATTGGCAAATCCCGGTTGTCCACTGTGATAAACTAGAAACTGCGTTCTTCACCCTTGAGGATCTCTACCAGTTTAATGTGATGCCGTTTGGCATCGGCAAAACACTCACGACTTTCGAGTGAACGATAGACAGTGTACTGCGTGGTCTGACCTGAATCATGTGCCTTCGCTATCTTGACGACCTAGTTGTTTCGTACTCAGCGTTTCAAAATCCTATGCATTGGCTCCGACAAACTCTAGACTGCTTCTGCTCTGCTAATGTGTAGTTGAACTCCAAAAAAATGCATTTTTGGATCCCGGGATATTAGAGTGCTGAGACATCTAGACAGCTCATATAGCATTGAGTAAGACCCAAGCAAACTTCAGGTCGTCCCTGAGTCTCCCAATTCTAAAACCCGGAAAGACATTCTGGCATTCCTTTGACCCTGCAACTACTTGTGCAAGTGCATTCCTGGTTTCTTGGATTGCCGAACCACTTAACGAGCTGCTGGAAAATAACACCGAATTCCAATAGGGATTCTCATACGCTACGGCATTTGAATCGCTTCAACGTGTCCTAACTTTTGTTTCAATCTTTGGTCACTTTGAAAAGGGAGCCGAAACCGAAATCCGAATGGATGAAAGTGAATAGGAGATTGTGGCTGTCTTTGCTCAAAATGGCAATGCTCGTTCAAGTGTCATCGTATGCGCTATTTGAACTCTAACGCAGTTCATGTGGAGCTACAGCATTACAGAGCTTGAAAGTCTACCCTTTCAATAGGAGATGTGAAAATTCCTACCGTTCCTTTATGCCACCCGATTTAAAATTGTTACAAACCATTACATCCTTTGTTGGCTAGCCAGCCTTAAAGATCCATCTGGCCACCTTGGACGATGGTCATTCGAAATTCGTGGCTACAACTTTAGCATTCTATAAATGTTCGGAAAGCGCCGTCTCAATCCTGACGCGCTTTCACACGCTCGCTTGCACAGTGACATCTCTCCGCGTCCAAGCAACCACGTTGATTCTATCGCCCTTCTAGACACAAATGACAACGCAGCGGCCCAAGCGCCCGCTCAAAATTTGAGGCCATTGTGGGATTCCTGGTGCTTCCATGTGGCACATTAAAAAGCGAGCACGTCTCTTCAGGCCTTCGGGACAATGTTTTGTACAGACGGAACTATGAGTCCCATGAACGACCCTAGCTGCTCGTTGTTGCATGAAAATGTCAAAATTTCAAGCACACCACGCCGACCTATAGGTCGGCGTGGTGGGTCTTCGTAAAGCCGAGGTGCTCCGCCTTATAAGGCGGAGCACCTCGGCTTTACGAAGACATACTTGCGCATACACGTTCAAGCTAGGTCAGTAAGTACGTTCGCGCATATCACGAATGTCAGCTGCACAAAGCCTAAGCAACTCAGCTATCCGACCCTTTGCAATCCATTCAATAGCCGACCGATCCTTCCTTACAACCTGAATCGATATCCGCGGTCCTTTCCCTTTGCCCACAAACGACAACCGGTGGATAATTGCCGGCATTACCTCACCAGATACGCCTAGACATCTTGTGTCCCTGCTGCCACAGCACAAAGAGACGCACATTTCCTTTTGCACGACATTATGTTGCGCCCGAAGCAGCCCAGGCCATAGTAAGCGACCGGGGCACTCCTTTTGTTGATAAACATTTCGAAGAACTTTTGCGCTTTGCTAACGCCATTCACAAATTGACCAGCGCTAACCATCCCCAAACTAACTGGCTGAGAGAATGTCTTAACCATACATTATCGTGAAATATATCTATGTTGCTGCAGAAAACCAGGCAAACTGGTACGTTATCACTCCTCATGTGAGCATTGCTTACAATTTATAGCATGCCGCAACAGGCTACTTAATGTAATACTTGTTATATCACCGTGACCCCCTTACCACCCTCAACTCCCTATTGCTCTACGTTCATGAACGCCACAAGTCTTATCCTTCCGAGATTTTCACCCGCACGGAGGATGCTCGACATTTGGCACGCTTCGAAACTCCGCAGTTTCAGCAGCTACAACAGCCCCGTCACGCACAGGCTTACGGCGGAACATCTCAAAAAGTAAAGGATAAAGTTCTCCCGTAAAACAGGGAGATTGAAAAACGACTTCAGAGTAGGTTGGTATGTTTTTTCATTCTCCGTCGCTTCTCTCATACAAAGTACGATGTGGCGCCAGTTGCACCTTCCCGAGATCACTGCACAAGTTTTGCGACATTGTTCATGTTTCAGGCGTCGTTGGACCAGTGATTTTTCCACCAAGCAAAAGTGTTGGGAAGAAGACAACGGTTCGGAGGCTCAAAGGCGAGGCAGCGCACGCTATCTGCTTGTGCGCATCGATCCCGTCACTCGAACATCAACGATATCAGTGATCAACCCTCATTAAATTGTCCCTTTCAACACCCTAACAATATGTACTCCCATAGATGTGATCAGGGCAACAGGTTTGTGGTGAACCATGGTGACACAGTTCGGAGGATGCAAAACGCTGCACTGTCTGCCAAGAAACTGCCGAAAAAACAAACAACTAAACATACGTTTTTTTAATTCAATGTTTTAAAAGTTTTCTTCAGCGAAATTTGCGCTGGTATGTCTATGAACCAAGAACAAAATTATATTAGTAGGCGTGGTCGGACACCAAAAATAAAAAAGTAAAAATAACTGGATATACAATATACAATAATTTCTTTCCTCGGTTACCTCCAAACCACAAATCCCATGAGCTGCTACAATGCATAATCAGGTGAAAGCCAAAGGTATATAGCAATGTTAAAAATGAGCTGAAACACTTGATGAAAAGAAAAAAAAAGTTAGAGTTGACTTCTGGCGTATTTTTATCCCGGTAATCTGAATATCACCTTCGTTTTCTTCGAAGATGTAACTAAACGCGAGAAAACATTAAAAAAAAAAAAATCTCCGAGCAGTCGTGATGTCATAAAAGGATCTTGGGCCAACATGCGCGTGTCGCTCGTGTAGGCAACGCGTGCAATTGCAAGCTTGTCTGTTTTTTTGTTTGTTTTTTCGCACTGACCACAGTCGTGATGTCTTTTTCTGACCTTTTCGAAAATAGCAAGATTGCGCTTGCATATATTTGACAGGCGCTGAAGATACGCGAGAGCAGGGATTCTGAAAACTCCTAATATGACATCACGCCCCGGGAACAAGGGCTTCAGCGGTACATTATAAATTATTTTTACAGCCTTATGCACCCAATTGAAAAATAATCTCGATATTCGTGATCCCAGAGGTAAAATGAACACAATTTAGCTGTTTTCCCTCAAATACAGAACAGCTCCAGTTTCCCTTTAAGGAACATACATTTAAAACAAAACTGGCTGAAGCCACGTGCCGACGTTGCTTCACGAAGTTTTGGGTGAAGGACTGTAAAGTCCTTCACCCAAAACTGAATTTGAGGCCTGCAAATTCCTCAAAGCATCCGAAGATGAACAACATCTTTACTGTGAATGACGTTTCACAGCCTCTGGACAGCAACATAAAACATCAGTCTTATATGAGGATGCCGTATTTAAGTTCCAGGTGTAAGAAGGGTCAAGACACGATATACCACCGATTTTTGTCTGCAACTATACTAACGTATGTAGGACGTTAAAAAGAAAATATATATATCGCAGAAAAAAGTACGATTCTGACTTGCGTACGAGTTCTAAACTAAATATATACTGAAATAGGGTTTTAATTACCTGCCTTTTAATTGCACGAAAAATGCGAGTGAAACCTTTTACCTTCTCAGTGTTATTAGCGTCAACATTTTAGTTTGTCTCTTACAATTGGGGGATTTACGTGCCACACCAACGACGGGCACCTGGCACGCCCGAGCGGAAGACTGAGGATTACTTTTTAGCACCTGGAGATTTCTTGACGTGCAACCGAAAGCTCGATTATAAGGCGCCTTCTCCTCAGTGAGAATGCTGACACATCGGCAGGGTTTCGAACGCACAACGCGGGGATCCACAGGCCGGCGCCCACGCGCGCTTCGGAGCCACCGAGGCGGCCAGTTGGTCTCTTCTGTTTTTTTTTTTTCTTTATTGCCTGGGGTTGACATTACACACACGTATATACATGACATCCATACACAATATAAAGTGTCAGGCCCCCAGAGAGCCTTTGGCTTACGTTGTCGCATTCAAAAATCTCTTAAAGTCATTAGTGGTTCAATTCTTGATAACCACCTGGGTGCAGTGACGGGTTTTAACGCCTTCAACGTAAGCCATAACACTTTCACGAAAGTACCTCCTTGCAGGCCGAAAGTCGGCATCTAATGAAGCCTCGCCGTGCTGGAGCGCCATAAACCCTGGAGGCCCATGAGCATTATCAAATCAGAAAGCACCCCCTCGTCATTTTCTATCTCTAAGAAGCGAATACCATGCTGATCTAGAGGAAATTCTTTACGAATAGTTCGTTGAAGTACATCCCTAAAGAAGACTCCCTCCCAACAATGCAAGAAAACATGCTCAATTGTCCCGAGGGTTTTGCAAATGTAGCAGATCGTACCCCAGGGGACGAAATTCCCTTTTTCTTCTAAATATGTTCTTACGTACAGCGTACCTGTGTGAAGATTAAAAGAAGAACGTCTTGACCCCTTGCTTATCCGCTTCACACTTTTCAGAGCATCCTGTCCTGTGCCTTCACAATTAATCGCCCTGTATATTGGAACAGGAAAATCAGCTATCTCTTATATCTTGATATATATATATATATATATATATTTTTTTTTTTATATATATTTGCGTGATACATTACTTAAATATTCCACGGAAAAACGCGTCTTCAAAAACCAAACTGAGGATACAATTTCTCTAAAAAAAACAACCAAAACAGTGCCTTCTAAGCACTCAGTGAACACTATTAGCCGAGGCAGCGCACGCGCCAACCCGACCTTACACATAGCTCGCAAGAATGGGTCTGTGGTGTCGCGAAAAAACAAAAATATGTTAACCCACTGGCGGAGAAACAGGTGGGTCAACCCCAGCCCTCCGTCCCGGACTCTCCTGAACAGATTGTCCCTGGCACACCTTTACCGGCCAGTTTCTTCCTGATAGAACTAAAAGGATAGCGCAGGTATATTATAGGCTGCTGCATTTTTAATATTTTAAAATGCAACGTCATTGCGCGATAGTGTACCAAGTACATTTTTGTGTAAATTTCATCATCATAGAAACACTTTGTTCATTACATATCCAAGTGGTCTGTCATCTAATAAAACCAAGTTATACTTTTTCGGACTTCCGTTTTATTAACTTGAAATAGAACATGCCAGGAAAGTACTGCTTTATTAAAACAATGAACCACCAGTTTTCATGGAAGCGTTAACATCAGCTTGCCTTGCTTGAGTGATACCTTTGTGACGTACTGTAGGCTATAAAATATAAAATAAAGCCTTGGTTGGGTCCAGTTGGTTCATAGTATTCAAAAGCTTAAAAGCACGACTGGAACACAGACGAAACAAGAGTCACGCACGACAAGGACAGGCGCTTGTTCTTGCCGACACGTACTACAAAAACAAGCGCTCGTCCTTGTAATACATGTTTTTTTGTTTCGTCCGTGTTTCAGTTCGTCCTTTTAACCTTTTAAAATATAAATACACTGTGTCATCACAATTCACAATAAAATAAACGTGCAATGCGATCAAGGCCCATTTTTGATAAAATAAAGATGCTTGTGAATGTCGGCTAGTATCAACTTGATTTTTACTAGACCAGGGGTGGCCAGGCTGACCCACCCGAAGAGCCGCGAACAAAAAAACAAAACTTCCAAGAGCCGCGGGGAGGGGGGGCGGGGGGGGGGGGGGGGCGGCAAACTTTTGTCTAGATCAATAAACGAAACTCCAACTACTTCCAATCTATCTGAGTCAAAAGCAGTCCAACTGTACGTAAGGTAGCGGTAGCACAAGACTACCAAACCGCAACGCAGATTTCTAGTAGACATCTTAACGGGCACGTCACCCTTTCTACCGTCCCGACAAAGAATAACTGACTCAACAATAGAGTAACTTCCACCTGAAATGAACCGAAATTCGCGCTCTCTAGGCGACCAGTTTGCCGCTGAAAACATCTACCTCGCCCCGGCTTCGATATCGTGTACTTTTTAGAACTAAAGGATCACTTTGTGAACTGAACTAACCAGGACTAAGTCTTCAGTAAAACAAGCGGATGTTAAGAATTGTCATAAATATTAATTGCAAAGAAGAAAATAGTGCATATCACGCGCTTCATAAAAACAAAAAAAGGTAACGGAGGCCCACCAAGCAAGAATAAAAATTCATTTTCCCGAGGAATTCGGCTCTGCACAACATCTAGAAAAAATATGCCTAGAACTTTAGAATTCCTACGATTAGTGTCAGAATATACTGGCGGTGTCGATAATAAAGATAAGCAAAAAGAAATTCGGTTGTGTCTACTGGAGAATCCGCTTTCTCGTAAATTCTGCAGGTTTGATGGCAACTCCTGGTAGAAGTGCCATCGCTTGCCTAAAGAGTTCAGGGAGATCATTTTGTAAAATATGAGCAATATAATAATAGCGTTTAACTAGGAACCCCGAAAATAAACACTCTCCGAGGGATATTTACCTCACGCCTACTTAAAACATTGCACATAAAGTGTTCACCAAGGCTACAACAGCGCCCTAAGCTGTAATCATAATGCAACACGTTATCTCTTAAAAAAAAATCTAGAGAAGCTATTTTTTAGCATACATCGTGCTTGAATTGTCCTCATCGTCTTTAAATAAGGGACATTTTTATCGCAAAGTTTGGGACAATTGAGTATTCAAAAATATATATTTTTTAGCTTAAATACAATTTTGTTAAAGAAACATAAACCAAATTATTAGGTGACTGCAACGACATATATACGCAGCTGTCAAGCGGAGACAAATAAAAAATATATGAATAAGGGCTGAATTACTGTTCTTGTGCTTCAGTCAGAAGAATTGGATTAATTATCGTTTTCTTTCTAGGCTTTATGTCTACACTTATTTTATTTTGTGGACAAATCTAGGACACCACGCCTAAAACGCTGCTTGATGGCTAAATACCGACGAGTTATGTTTATAGGGACAGAACGAGCGGGTTGGTAGGGATAATTAAACATGAGGAAGAAAACGAGAAGGGACGGACAAACACAAACTTCGTGTTTGTGTTTGTCCGTCCCTTCTCGTTTTCTTCCTCATGTTTAGTTATGTTTATATTATTTTTTTTTTTTTAAATCAATGCAGTCGTACGCGTTGAACGAACTGGTACGAACTTGTCACTTTATGCAACAATAAGCCTACATTTAGGCGTTTTAAGTGCTAAACAGACGAAGCGAATCTTAGATGCTCCAACGAAGGACTCTGGACTGATTTCGACCACATGTGGGTCATTGGTCGTGAAACAAAAATTTTTGTTACGTAGAGCGATCTCCAGAATAAGACTCCGTCAGATTGTGGGCACCACGGACATGAATTGAACCCACAGCACTGGGATATGTAGGCCGTCGCTTCGCCTCTGAGCCACCCAGCCGACTGGGCTTTACTGAAAAGCCAAGTTTTTTTAAAAGACAAGGCACCTTAACTGAATCACGGGAATAATGCTTCAAAAATTATTTCTGGTAAGCTAGACCTGCGGACTCAGAATCATTATTTTGCCTCTCTAGATTTTATATTCTTTTATAATCAAGCAGAAACCGTTTCATGCTCCCACGCAACTTGAGAGCCTGTCTGAAAAGACGTACTTCGCATATATTTAAGATCAGACAGGTTGGCAAACATGAACGAGTTCTCATACTACCCGTGCCCAACCATAACTTCTACATAAAACTGAGAGTAACGCCAAGACGACATAAATACTGAAGATCGATCAACTTTTATTGCTATTATTCAAATGTTCAGGAAGTGGTCTCAAATAAAGAACAAAGACCTAACTTTTTTGGGTTGGAAATAGCTCGAATAGAGTTATTTATACGTTTTTATACTCGTCCAACATAAACACTATTTCCTCATTCAATTTTATTAGCATTTAAAATACCTGCTGAGCCGAGAAATTGATTGAAGCAGATGAATTGACGCCCATTTATTTCCAGTGGTCAGGGTAAGTGGTGCATCAACACATCTAAAACTATGTCTAAGAGGTATTGCGTTCTACAGCCAATAATGTTTTTCTGTATTTTTTCATTAGGGCGTTAGCAATTCAATTGTTACACATGACTGCGAAAGCTATTGCGTTATGTCAAACTTCGGAAGGCTCAAAATTAAACTCTTTTTAGCGAGCCCTCCTGCATCGCAGCTAATGAACGACCCCGTACCGTTAAATATGTGTTTTATATAAGGGGCCATCACGTATTCATTACATCAAGGAAACAGCACGATAACATTTGCAGCAAAAGGTTAAAATAATCATAACAAAATTGTAATTTTCCCAAGACGATTTTAAAACTGGGTTCTTTTGAGTTTGTGGGGTCTCGTCGGCCCTTAACCGTTCAACGAGCAATTGGTCGACGTTGTCCGCCGCCTCGGCAAGGACGACCTGTCAGTGCCTGTGGTGCCCGTAAGCCTCCTCCTTCGGAACCGATCTTGAAGATTGGCGACGGCTGCGATAGGCATCTGCGGACCCCCAACCCGAAAAACGTCAGCGCCCGAGGGACACCTGCACGTGCCACGGCAGAGCCGGACGGGGAGCTCGAGCAGAAGACCGGTCCCGTTGGGGAGAGAGTCCCGTCGGTCTGGGGCGCGGCGTCAGTGGGTAAAATAGGGAAGAAACTGGGAGGCCGAGCGACAGAGATGGGAAGATGGTCTTTTTGCGCTGGAAACGGATCACGACGGACGCTCGCGGTGGTGGGGAAAGCGACGTCGACTCGGGCGACGGCCCGGTGACATGGTCCCGACTTCGACCCGGGATCCGACCTTTGACGGCGGTTTCCCCGGAATGCGGTGTGGGCTAGCGCCACCTGGACGACCGGCATGCAGCTTTGCGTGGCGGCGCATCCGTCCCAGGCTTCCTCGTTGGACTTACCCCACTCCTAAACCCTCCAGCAGAATGTGAGTGAAATCAACCTTCTCTGCCGAGAGCTATGCGTTTCTGTGTCACGTTCATCGGGAGACAGCTCGGGGACTGGGGAATCGGACGAGAGCCCTGCATGGTATATTGTGTGAGCAAACAAACTAACACGCATAGAATTTTAAGTCTAATGGTTTTAGCGATATTAATTGAACCTGCCGGCCTTATTCTGAAAGCTGCAACAACTCACCTTTTTAAGTGAATGAGTAATCTACTCCATATAAATATTTAGTATAACTGACCCGAAAATAACTTCAAATATATGGGTAATCCATGTTTTGTATGCAAGCTTTCCAAAATACTGTCCCATGTTGGAGGCTGATAATATTGCGATTCCAAACATCTACATCACAAAAGTATACGTAGTCCCTCAAAACATAAGGTCGTATCCTTTACCCTCAAGTAAAAATCATTTTATCATTCCTATTTCTTCCCGAATTCAACTAATTGAATGTATGATACTGTTCGCGACATTGAAGCCGTGGTGCTCTGAGTCTTTTATTAAAACCTACGTTTTAAAAAGGTTTCTGTTCTTAATCTTTATTTTTATTATTTTATATTTTAACAGCTTTTTTTTTTCTTGCTTTGCCTATGTCGGTGTTCCCCCCCAATATCAGGAACTCTTATAAAAAAAATAATTCTGCATTAAATAATATAGCGCTACCATAAGACTATCGCCCACGATATACTAAAATGTGACAGCACACATTTACACACCTTGTGTTTTGACCTGTTCGAGAGGAGATAGTGCGAAATATATTTATGTATAAGTCAGCGAACTTCGTACTTTTTGTGCCAATGTTACATACGTCAATTTTATTTCTTGTTATTCAGAGCATATAGTCAGTGTTTCCTTTTTTACCCAAGGAGAGTTATGACGTTCGGTGTCCAATAAGAAGCTTTCGGGGTAATTCTAGTGATTGGTTACCCGGATATTTTAATTTTTGTTCCCTTCGGAGGCTTTGAGAATTACTGGCAACCATCGTGCTCCCCTTGTATCTTTATTCGGCGGCTGAAGTCGAGACGTGGTTTATTGTTTCCTCAGTTAGTATGAAGTTTACTTTTGTATCTTGACAAATGGTTGTTTTCCATGGCAAAGATCTGCCAGTCAGTTTTATATTATTCACCCTCATTCATCTCCTTCACGAGGCACGCAAATGTCATTGGCCATACACGGGGCGCTCCGTCCAAAAATATAGGATCAGAGTAATGAATGCGCCGGTGTCGTCGGACTGTTTATTAAGGCGAGGATGGTCATTGACAGCCAATCAAAGATTTGTTAAATGAGGTGCAATCTGTTATCCTTCCTTGAGCAATAGAGTTAAGAAAAACTATACTAGGTTATGAGAAGTGTCTGGGCATGGCAAAATCCGTTAATTAATCTCTTATACGTCAATAAGATCACGTACCGGGCTATTTGGGTATACGTTACACAAATTAAGGTTGCGCAAAAGACTAGGACAAGTGGAATACCTTGGAGAAACTTACACGGACACGGGCACAGACAAATATAAGGAAAAACAGACACGCTTGTTCGTGTCTGTGTGTTCTTCAACTTGTTATCGTCTTTTCCGCTACCCTTCTTTGCGTAATCTTATACCGCACTAAAATATCTTGGAAGTGTCTGCTTTATATATATATTGCAAGTTTCTGCGCAGTTTTGTTGACGTTCCTAAAGCCTAAACAAAAGTTTCATAAGAGTTGAAGGTTTTTCTTTCTACTTACCGTCGAGACATCTCGAACAACTTTGAACGCGAACGTAAACACTCGAACACTGAGACGTACTCAGAGGTAACATAAAAAATAAAAGAAAATAACGTCGATCCTTTGGTGCAGAGATTGCCTGTCGATATGTCGGACATTTCTCGAGAGAATTGTGGAATGCTTTGTATTGTTTGGCGTAAAAGAAGGGAGCTGCCCCGACTGATTTGTGATGTAAATTTTCCCGCTAAATCTAGCGGAGAAACTGAATTGATTCACGGGTGACGTGACACCATGTGATGGGACGTCATTTTCACCGCTAACTTTACCGGGGAAACTGAAATGAAGGAGAAGGGGATGGGAGGAGGAGTAGAGGACGAGGGTAGAAGGAGAGGGTACGGAGGAGGAGGAGGGGCCTACTCTCCACCCCGTACCTTTCCCTCCCCCTCCTTGACAGCTGTGCTCTGATTTCGCATTACAAAGATTTGTAAACGTCTTTCATGTTTTATGTATATTACCTTTCATATACTCAATCCCCCCGATAGCTCAGCAGCTAGAGCGATTGAATGCAGAGGAAGAGAACGCCGCCATCCATAGGTTGCTGGTTCGAATCTGACGGCGGCATCAATCATGTGATTGATGTCGTAGCTGATGACATAGATGGGCGTTTTTTTGAAGGACGACCATGCAATTTCCCCTGGAGGTTCCTACTAAGAGGTGTTACCTGAAAGATAATGTTTTTGAAAAGATTCTGTAATATATGGCAAAATCTACCTCTGTTCCATCTTCCTTTCCCGCTCTACAGTCGTCGGCTGCCTGTATATAAACAAATGATGTAAATTATCACAAAAGTTCCATGAACTGACCCAAAAACAGAATGTGGAAATTTTGCATCAATCGCGCTCAAAATGCGATGATACATATTACCAGAATCAATTATTGCAAACAAATAGGAGCTACAATACATATATTTATTGCAGCTTTCATTCGCCAGTGCTTTCAAAAATTCAGTTTTAATATTTATGTACCTGAATGCTCAATTGCCGGTACTATAAGCCGTTGGAATTATATACAGGGTGTCACAAAAACAAATTACAGGGTTTTTTTCACCGCAAAAATAAACTAGGCATCGCCGAGCGCTCATTCTCCGCCCAAAAGTAGCGTAGAGGTCACAACTGGGTCGCTAAACTCGTCAAACACAAAGTTGGGCACGAAGTTCGCGGAGCGTGCTGATTGGACTCCCGCGACGTTGGCGTCACGCGGGATGAGATGTCAATCCTCCAAGCTCTCTCGGTGCTCAGATTCCAGCGAGAATGTTGGGCACAAAGTTGTAGCGAGATTCATCGCAGCGCGCGCGAGCAACACCGTGGGGCCAGCCGATTGAACGGCTGCACTGATGACGTCGCGCCCGCGTGTCCCTACATCCCTACGCCGCGATAGAGTCAATGAAACGTAGATTGTACCTAGGCGGGCTGTAAATACTCTGAACTTTCTCGTCGGAAGATTGTCGTTTGTGGAAGTTATTGGTGACGACAAAGTGACGTTTCACAACTTTGGGAAGGAGTTATTTGAGGCCAAAATCTTCGTTTCGGAATCGAGGCGAAGATTAAACTTTGTGATATTGTGGAGCCGTGCGCGGTGTACGCGGTTTCAGAGCTCATCTTCCGCCACTGTAAACAACGCCACCGGTAATGTCTGAGAGATGAGGGGGAGAGGGGGGATGGCGAGAAAAAGCCGGGGAAAGGGAAAAAAAAAAGTATAACCAACACAAACACACACTCAAATAGGGATCAGCAAGGGCCGTAGAAATTGTTCGGGAGAGAGAGAGAGAGAGAAGGGGGGTGGGGTGATAGTAGTGAAGAAGGGGGATATCCCTTCTTTTAGAGCGCAACTCTTATGCGCCCCTTTCGAGCTTGAGCGGCTTCGCCGTCGGCGTAACTGCGCGCGCGTTGCATTATGGGACGTTTTTTCACTAAATTTAGCGGGAAAATTGACGTCACGTGATTTTGACACCAATTAGGTTTCCCCGCTAAATGAGAAAGCAACAGAATAGGAGGAGGGGGGGCGGAGAGGCATACCCTCCCCTCCGTGCCCTCCCCTCCTCCTCCTCAAGAGCTGCGCTTTAATTTGACATTATAGAGAACTGTAAACGTCTGTCATTTTTTTTTATTATAACTCTCTAAAATGCTATAGACCTTTCCAAAAACAAGCTTGTGGCCGGTGCCATTTTGAGCGTTCGTGCGTATGGCGCGTGCTTTGCTCGCTTTCCGAAGCGACGAACACGCACGTGCTGGGCTGTGAAGATCGCACGCTGGACTGTGATTTTGTAAACATTGGAAAGGTATCCCCCCCCCCCTTACACCTTTATGCCCTTTGCGCCCCCTTTTTAAACGTCACTGGGGGGGGGGGGGTGAATCGCCCCCCTCCCCGTTCTTCTGTTTCGACGACCCTGCTTAGAGGCGTTCCAACTGAGCGATGACGAAAAACAGCACAGCGTGCAATTTTCTAAACTATGGTTCTAGAGATTCTGGAATTAAAACGGGGCGCGTTCCATGAACTTACGAGCGGCCATGACGGGGGGATCGGTGGCCGAGTGGGCTGAAGCGCACACCCAGCTCGACGCGCGTGGAGCGAAAGCTCGCGCTGCAGAACCCAGGGATCCTGGGTTCGAGCCCCACCCCTGCCCGTTTCGATCTGGATGAGCATCGTACCGGCGTGCGGTCGTGTATCACTACTGCGTGAGCACGTTAAAGACCCCAGGTTAGCAGTCGTACTGCACTGGCAAAATTGCTCATCTACAGTGTAAACCAGTGTCGCCCCTACTGGCAGACCAACCTTACGCTGTATAAATCACTAAAACGTCCAATTTGACTTTGACTTTTGAGCGGCCATGACAGACTTTCAATCGAGAGGCTCGTGCCAGGGCTCGTTGTGTGCAGGCGCGGTCAGTGACGTCCTTTTATAGTTCATAACTTTGACGTCAGGGTCAGGATGATCAGTTGTGAACGACAAATTTGATGGTGCGTGTTCGAGTCGACGGGGAAAAGTTTGGTTGTGTACGATGAAAGCTTGGTGTCTTCGCGTTCTCGAAACATCACTCTCAATATTGACCAAACTGACATTACTCTTATTTCAGTTGATGAACGCAGAATTAATCCCAGTTTGGCTTATCTTTGAATGTCTATCATAAAAGGATTTTATCTCCCGCTGATGGGGGACAACTGCCTGTAAGCGGAATCCGTCCAAAGGTGGACAATGCTACTCGGCTGCTTGTGACCTAGCCACGTCGGGCTACACACTGATCAAATTCAAAAGGCCGAGATAAATAAAAGGGGCGACAGGGACGTTTTTTTAGTAAATTCTGCTTTATCGGCGGAAATAAGAACAATATCAGACTATCAAGTTCGACGGTGTTGATCTTAAAATGCAATTACCCAAGCCTCCGCTGTGCTTTTTAGAGACCATCAAGGTCGCAGCTGATAATCTTCGTCGTGACATTATACGTATACGAACCACGTTCGTCTCCGTGTGCTGCTCTAGCTGGGCGCCTAGGGAGTAGTAGGGATTTTTCCCCCTTTCAATGAAAAACGTCACGAAGATCTACGGATCTGCGGGTTTGTGAGAAAAGAAAACTTCACAGCAATCTTTCGGCTCCTCCCTCCGCTATGTCATAACACGAAGAAAGTTGTGTCTGACGAGTTTAGCGACCCTGGATGCCAAAGTTTCAGCCCGATCCGATACCCTATTCAAAAGTTATTAGTGATTTTCTTACAATTTCAATGGGAAAATGGAGCTCATTTTTGTCCGTTTTCGGTTTCTGGTGCCATAGAGCCCCA
The DNA here is from genome assembly GCA_013358835.2 of Ixodes persulcatus. Taxonomy (NCBI): domain Eukaryota; kingdom Metazoa; phylum Arthropoda; class Arachnida; order Ixodida; family Ixodidae; genus Ixodes; species Ixodes persulcatus. The sequence goes on from JABSTQ010009612.1 coordinate 285,295, forward strand.
TGTATTCGAAAATTCCGTCGGCCTCCATTTTCCCATTGAAATTTTGAGAAAATCACTTATAACTTTCGATTGAGGTATTGGATCGGGCTGAAACTTCGGCATCTGGTTACGGCCTCTAGCGCTGCACCTGGGCGCAGAATGGGAGTTCGGCAGTGCCTAGTTTATTTTTGCGGTAAAAAAGAAAAAAAAAGTGTAAATTTTTTTGTGACACCCGGTATATTTAATATGTTTTTCAAGTCCCAATTTATATGTTGCAGATACCTGTCGTTACTATTCTCAAAATAAAAGATAGTTTTCATCCATACGTGAGTTGATATGCTCTCAAGTTGCAGGATCTTTCAATTTTAAGGACCGTATAGTTAAGAAAAGATGTGTGAGCGCGAGCAACTAAGTTGTCCTTGCGCTAGAAAAAATTTTTTTTTTCCGGGGTGAGCGACTTTGTCAGTTTTAATTATTAGATGGTAATTTTACTACTGAAAAAATCAGACGTGTATATTTCATCTCTCCCACATTATTTAGTCGCGATGCAAAACAAAAAAATAACATAAGAACCATATCAAGGGCTCATACAGCTCACAATTCTGACACTATATCGTTGTTTCTTGCGGACATGGTCCGCACCGAATGGCATACCTTTTCCTCGTACCCCAGATAAACCTAGCTATGTACTAGGCATGTTTAGATATATATACGTTTTTATTTTCCCGCAATTTCTCGAGACATACATATGTCTGAGAAAACAGCGCACGCTGATAATTACGCTTTATCAATCGAAACATTGCTGCATATATATTTTTTTTTACATTGCTCGAATGCGTGCTATTTATATAATAGGTTCTCCGGGATTTCGATCGAATTTTAAAGTACTGTATTACCAAAAAAACCAGAAAAAAGGGTGTTGCTGCGGTTCTGCATGTGAGGAGACTTGTTTTGTTATTATTTACGAAGGAGCAATGCGCCAAGTAGTGTGTGCTTATATTTTAAGAAAATACGGATATCATAAAGATAGTCTGCAACCCGTAGATTCCTTCATGTTTCACCACTCCCAGTACAAACTATATATATGGGATCAAGAAACACAAACTTAGGTGAACAATAACCTAGTATTTATAATCCATTGCTAGTATTATACTATGTGAATCGCTTACACTAGGGAGGGACACGTATATAGCGCCTGCCTTTCGATGGAAATCACCAAACGCCATTTTTTTCCTTTTATTTAGAAGGCTAAAGGCTTTCCCCAGAACTACTACTGGGAACGAATGAGCTGATATGCGGGTCACAATCCTAAGCGCTAAACTTTGGTTCCCTCCAATGCCACATTGAAATAAATAGCATAAACGCAAAACTCTGAAATGAACCGCTAAATCTATCGGAGAAACCATTTTATTTTCTGAGTGGGCTAATATATCCCGTACGCAGAACGCATTAGCGATATTCTCCCGGATGTAAGCGTTCACGGGTGTTAATAAAACTAAAAATAAACGGTTAATAACGCGAGTTAACTACAGCAAAGAAAACAAAACAGAATCGTACAAACGACGACGGCTATGAAAGAGCGCGACTTACTCAAAGCTAGGCGCTACTGCTGATTTGACACTCGCGCTATATTCAGGAAGGTTGTGAACAAGAACACACGCTAAGAGCAATGATTGAACTGGAATTTCTTAGCAGAGCAACGATTGCAAAACAATTGCGGCCGAAGGACTATAAACACTGTACCACCAGGCTGAAGCCACGCGAGCTGCCAACACCACCCCGCACACAGAAACAAGTACACAAATTTGGACAGTTTGATGTCATGCCGTCACGTAAAGTCACGTTGTCAAGTTTGGGTGTAGCGTAAAATTACACGTCACATGCAGCAAGGTTGTTATATCTAAAATATTTCGGTCCGATGTCCTGGTGTAACAATACACGATGTCACGTTATACCACGATTTTATACACACAATGTCTGTATTTAATAACATCGTTCAAAATGGGGCCTCCCGTACCATTTTGAGTCGAGCGCCTGCTGTAGAAAGCCTGGCGCTACCGCGTTATGGACAAGTGTGATTTCCACTGTACAACTATGATCCACAGGACTTGGTGCCAATTCATGGTCATACATGAAATGCATGTGTATCCAGGTGATTGCATGTGTCCTTTGCAATTACAGGCTCACGTTTAACTACACATCGCCTTCCTGAACATGGCGGCTGGCGGCCGCGAACGGAGTCGGCTGCGCCAATCTCTCATGATCTTTAATGCTGTATGTTTTCGTCCTTCTCTGTCTATCTGCCTAAAGACATACACGGTAAAAACGTTCCGTAAAGAAAACGTAGAGCTTCTCATTTAAAGCTAAGGAGAAGCATCCGTGATCTGAAATACGATTAACTTGTCCGTTAATCTAAAGTTACGATTCTTTAAACAACAACAAAAAATTGTTTACTACAAGCTGAAAATTGTTTTATTTGGTTTGTAACAACTGTTCTCACACTTTAAACAATCCTTCATTGCATTGTCAAACAACTTATGATCAACTCCGAAACGAGGAGGCGCTAGTTACCGCTCAATTGAAAAGGCACGAGGTAAGATTTCTGTCTAGTACAATCACACTGCCGCTATCTCTTCATTAACCCATCTCCGCTCGCTCGTTCTGCTACCTCACTTGTTGTTGTCGAGGGGTCGAGGTGCTTAGTGGTTCCTGAGGTTCCGACTGTTCTACGTTAAACTGCCTTGTTTTTCTGGATGGTGTACGGGCTTTCCTTATTGTTATCAAAACGGTGAGTTTGTTCTGCCCCTTCTATAAACATTGATTGGGGACTGCTATTTAGACGTTCATATTTTGGCGCTTATTTCTTGGAAAGAAACGAAACCACGGATTTGCGTCGCTTTGAACTTTCGGGTTCAAATGACGGTCGCCGCTATCTCAGTTCATGTTCGTGTTTGACGTTCTTCTCATAGCTGAAAGCTCAAGTCGGGTGCTCGTTTGACCCCTTGTGTCATGTCGCGAGCTCGCTGATACGCGCGGTTCGTCGTTCGTAGCGATTGGGAGGCTATTCTCGCGCGGCCAGTAGCCTTCTCATATCGCCGAGGGGCACCTGTCGTTTCGTTGAAATTCGTTTTGCGGAATTACGTTTCGTGGACAACTTTTCATGGGCACACGTTTCATCGACACGAACGTTTCATCGACACTGGTTACGCAGATTTCACGCTGCAGGGACGTTTCGCCACGCATGTATCACTGGGGTGCGCGTTAACCCCCCTATTGAAAAATTTTGCAAACTGGGCCAGTTCAAACAGGCTTATTGCCACTGGTTAAATTGGTTGAACTGGACAAACTGAAACTGTGCAGACTGGTCTTACTGTGAAACTGCATACAGGGCTTACTGTGAAAATGTGTATACTGGTAATACTGTGCGACTGCGTATACTGGTCCACTCCATGCAGTTAAACCAGTTTAACTGGTAATATTGACAACACAGGTCGTAAACGAATAAAATTCACTTTATTTCCACAAAAAATACCCACACTTATGGTATTATTCATTAGTCCCAGCCGGTCGGCGAGATTTTCCACATCTTCTGGTGTGTCGGGGTTCCGGTGGTGGATAACATAGTACCTCAAGTCATCTGAAATAAGAATAAACATCAGTAATTAGAGCCATGGCAGATTTATTTGCACCCGTCTGTTCTAAAACGGTATGTAACTAATGCCACCAATAAAAAATATGCACTATTATAAACAGTATGAGAGAAAATATAGAAGCGTGCGCCAACCGGACATGTGGTGCCAGTCTAGCGGAAATTAAGTATAAACCGCATGTAAGCAATTTGGCGAGCGACGAAACAAGCGACGACGATACGCTTCGCTGTCACTCGGTCACTCGCGCGACGAGACAAACCGCATGAAAGCGACGGCAGCAAGCGACCAAGACGTTGAGCGACGACTTCTAGAAATCCAAAAACCGAGCGACGTGACGACCGACCGTGGGAAATCTCCGTCGCTCGTCGCTGACTCTCGTCACTGTCATCGTCGTTCGCTTAATCGCTTACATGCGGTTCAGCCTTTACGCAAAGCAATGCCCAGGAGTGAAAAGATGCTGCTGTTGTTTCCCACTTCCTGCCTCCCCGGTCTGTCGTCCGCTATGCAACTCGCAACCACTGTGGTAGAATATCTCTGAAGCTGCATGCACACTGGCGGTTGTATTACAAGCATAGCTGTTCCAAATCGGGCCGCTGAAACGTTCAGTTTCACATGCACCTGATTATGAAAATGAATCCAAATGGTCGAGCCTGCTTACCTGGATCGCTGGCGCGGAGACAGAGGCAGCCATTGCCCGCGCCGTAATGAGGACGGAGCGACTTCCGAACACGCCGTTCTGGGACGCAGCTATTTCGCCCGCGAGCGAGTGGAACTCAGGTGGAGGACGTCGTCAGCCACAGGAACCATCGGCAGAGGCAGCACTCAAGGCTCCGGCAAACTATCTTATACAAACACACGTTGAAGACAAATTGTAACCTCCCCCAGCCGAACAGCGGCCCCAAACAAAGACCCAACCGGCCCAACCCAACCGCCCAAGTTCAAACTTCCAACCGTCGCTGCCGTCGCAGCCGTCGCGCCAGAACCCGTTTTTTTTGTTTGTTTTTTGGCTTCCGGAGCTGCCGCCGACGCCGACTGGCGCTTCGAGCGCGCGCGAGGGCCGCGCTGATTGGCCCGCGTGCTCCCTGTCCTGGCACGTGAGCACCTCTCCTCTTTCAAGGCATCTGCGCCATCTGCGCTGCGCGTGGAGACACCGGAGACACTGCATAATCTCCGGTCCCAGGGCACCGGCGCATTCCAGCCGCTTGACTCATAGGCGCAACTGCCACATTTTCCCGCGCATCTCCGACATCACGTGGGAGACTCCCTGCCTCGCCCTCGGGCACTTACGCTGGAGCCTGGAAGCGGCTTTTAGGTGCAGGCCAGGGTGGATAAAGGCCGCGGTAAAAAGCGGGAGAGTTATAAAGTCACTGTGGGAACGATTGACCGGCAGAGGGAAATGAACCTCTATGAGGCGATTGCATCACTAAATTCTTGACCTGTCACGAACTATTGGTGCAAGCTAGGTACAACTGTACATGCGTCAAAATAAAGCTTTTATTTGGTCTACTAGTCTGTTATGCGACATCGGCATAGAGAAAATGTTCTGTAAAGGCCAGACATTTTCTCTCCTCTGGCAAGGTTCATTCTAGAAACACATATTTGCCTATAGAATTAAGAAATCTTGTTCTGCCAATTTTTTTATTTTTTTTATCGTGAGTTGTGTGGAGTGTAAAAGCCCAATTCACTCATGTAGGAAAAAAATAGTCATTAATGCGGTTCTCCCGCGTGGGAGTTCAATTTAGAAATATTGAAACCAACGTGATCCAAATGAAAAAGGCCAATGGGATCGATTCCAATGGTTAATTATTTTAAACTGGGCATACTACTAGCTTGACCTGTTCAACGAGCAGTTTCTTTAGTTCGGCTGGTATGACTTGTTTCGATACAGTGAGACCAGTTTCATTGCCAGTTGTAACTGTTTGACTTCCAGTTAGATCAGTTCGACTGCCAGTTCGAACTGTTTGGCTGCAAGCTTGAACATTAAGACACCAGTGTCGCCGGTTCAAGCTACCAGTTTTGCCTGATTAGCGACCAGTTTGAACTGTACAAATAACAGTTTAGCCAATTCAGCTGCCAGCTTGGCCAGTTCACTTTCCACGTTCGGCCAGTTTCGACAGTTTGATTTCCAATTTGCCCGGTACAATTCCACTACAACCAGTTAATTTCGGGTTTCGCCAGTTCACATCCAAACTGTTTTCAAATTGTTTTTTTCAATAGGGCCACACCCCCGCCTGCGTTCACACAGCTTCGCGGCGACAGTCTGTGACTGGTCATTACAAAAGTGTTAACCCACCTGCCCAACCCGTGCACATCGCTTCGCGGTGACAGTCTCATACAGCTTTTACTCCCCCCAAAAAAGCAAACCTGAGCTGTCGATGAAACATCGCGTGTCGATGAAACGTCGTTCGATGAGCTGATTCCCACCGGTGTATCACCACTGCGGGATGCACGTTCACTGGTTAGCAGTCGTGATGCAGCCGATTAATTTCTTATTTACATGTGTTTACATTAAAGCAACATACCTCCGCTCGCCCTATTGAAAAAGAAACTATTTGAAAACAGTTTGGATATGAACTGGCCAAACACGAAATGAACTGGTTGTAGTGGAATTGTACCGGACAGATTCGAAATCAAACTGTCGACACTGGCCGATCTTGGAAAATGAACTGGCCAAGCTGGCAGCTGAAATGGCTGAACTGTTAATTGTACGGTTCAAACTGGTGGCTAACCAAGCAAACCTGGTAGCTCGAACTGGTGACACTGGTGTCATAATGTTCAAGCTGACAACCAAACAGTTTGAACTGGTTGTCGAACTGTTTTAACTGGCAGTCAAACAGTTACAAATGGCAATAAAATTGGTCTTACTTGTACCTAAAAAAATCACACCAGCGGAACTGGAGAAACTGCTCATTGAAATGGCCAAGCTAGCAGTATGCACAGTTTACAATAATTAACCATTGGAATCGATCCAATGGACCTTTTTTTATTTGTATCAAGTTGGTTTCGTTGTTTCTAATTTGAACTCCAAGAGGGAAAACCCCAATAATCACTTTTTTCTACATGAACGAATTGGGCTTTTACACTCCAAACAATTTACAATGAAAAAACAAAAAAAAACAAAAGAGGTTTTTAATAATTAAATGGACAAAAATGTGTTTCTAAAATTAATCATGCGGCAGCAGAGAAAATTTCTTGCCTTTACGGAGCATTTCTTCTATGCAGATGTCGCATAAAATGCTATATAGCAAATAAAAGCTTTGACACATGTACAGTTGTACCTTGTTAAACAAATATTAAACATGCCGGTTGAAGTTTAGTCATAATAATATTAATACAAATAGTCTTTATTAATCAAAATTAACAGTACGAAATGTCAGGTCTGCCGAAGCCGGTTAGGGCTTGTTTTGCGCGACCTGGCAGTAAAAGCACATTCTTCACAACAAAAAATACAACACAAATCAGCGACTGGTACTCAAAAATTAAAATGCTTATTTTTATCATTAAACAGTCTCTTGACATTCTTTTTAAGGTGATGATTCGATTCGGAAAGAAATATAGAGTCAGGTAACGCGTTGAATATTTTGGTAACATAAAATGCCCTAATGCTTTCCCCATAGCAACTATATATCCGTGGGTCTTCAAAGTGAGTATTACACCTTGTTATAAATAGTGAAATTTTTTGAACTATAAAGTCCCTGTTCCAAAAGTAGTGCTGAAGGACAGTTTGTAAAAATTGTGAATGAAAACAAGGTAACTGTAGCGAGGCGAAGATATTGTCACCTGAACGATAGCGATAAATTGTAGGACAAACTTCTCAAATCCCCTTCGAAATACCATCGATTCTATCGTGCCATTGCAGGGAACAATTAAAAAAGATAGTAATGCCGTATCTGAGCACACAATAGGCCAGAGAATCCATTATCAACTTTCTCACTGCATAAGGAAGAAACATTTTTAAGTTGTAGAGCTGGCATGAAACACTTCGGAGACGCTTCGCAACAAAAGCCATATGCGTATTCCATGATAGATCGAAATAAAAAAAAAGGATTCAAAGGTACTTAACAGAAATAAAATACTGGTGTGCAGCAACAAGGAACACAGTTAGAGCAATGCAAAAATAAGTTCGGGAAGACAGTGAGATTTTTCCAAGGGCTGGGAAAGCTTACCTTAGTTTTTTTAAGAATTCACAGTCATTCTTTTTTCTTTCAACCAATCCATAACTGCGAAAGCAATCGTTTGAAGCATACGCATGGCGGGTTCGATATCGATGTGACTGGTAAATAACAGACTGTCATCCGCATATTGTAGCATGTTACTAGTGAAAACAGCAGGAAGATCGTTTACATAGATATTGAATAATAAAGGAGATAATATGGAACCCTGCGGCACTCCAGAGAGGAGAAGAACTTCGCAACTTCGAACATTAATCCAAGGACACCAACTGTGAACGAGATCGTAATTAATCTTGCAGCAGATTGAAGAAAGAACCTTTGAATACTAAACAGTGCAATTTCTTAAGTAAAATTGTATGATTAACAAAACCAGATGCTGTTCTCACATCGAGGAAAATAGCGCATACACAAGAGTTGTTATCGAAAGACGAATGAAGGAGTCAGAGAACACGCCCAGGTAGCACGCCTGAGGAATGCCCAACTTATGCAAAGGTCTGGCAAACATAAGGGCCCAACTATGGCGCAGTTAGGTTTTTGCACCATGGCACTCATCAGTGCCAAAGTACGGTGCATAACTATAGCCTTAGTTGGGCAATCCTAGGGCATGCCAAAGTTTGGCTCTTCTCTGGTACGCCAGAGGAGTGCCAAAGTTGGTGCCATACTTGAGCCATAACTGCCATAGTAAATTCTAATCTGGGAATGCGGGGCATGCCAAGGTTTGGCGTTTCTCTGGTCCGCCAGAGGAGCGCCACAGTTGGTGCCATACTTGAGCCATAACTGCCATAGTAAATCCTAATCTGGGAATTCGGGGCATGCCAAGGTTTGGCTTTCCTCTGGTCCGCCAGAGGAGCGCCAAAGTTGGTGCCATACTTCAGCCATAACTGCCAGAGCAACGCCTAATTTCGGTATTTGGGACGTGCCTCACGCGCCCCAGAAGAGAATTAAAATAAACAAGCGTCTGAAACACGATGGTCAGATGTCATCACCTCCGTTCCCAAGCAGCACAGGAATACTTTGCAGTATCGTGCCAGTACCGGCCGAAAGTCGGTTCCAATATCGCTCAAATGTCCAGTTTTGCACCACCGTTTGATATCCGGCAGGTATTGCCGTACAGCCGTTTTGCCCCGGTCAAGTGTTCGCGCAATATTGTGCAAATAATCTACGATGCGTCTGCTCCGTATTGGCCGAACGTCGTGCAAGTCTGTGTTGTGTACGACGTTGCATATCATTTGTAGCATTTAAATAACATATACGGACAAACAAAATTTTTTCGATCGCTCCCAGAAGTCTATTAAACAACTATCATTACACACAGTGTATTCTCGGCATATTTACAAAGGTCACACTTTTCTGTAAAACGAAACACAAATTATAAAATAGAATTAACACTGTCCTCATGCGAAGCAAAACTCATCACACAAAAAACCGCGGAGATTGAGAGGAAAGCAGGACTACTATCAGAAGCATGCTTGCAGTGTACTTACTAATAAAAGAGCGATATCACGTAATCCTTGATAGATGCATAATCCAACACAGGCACCCCACAAACACACTCGAGAAAGAACGTTGCGCACATTCAACTGACGTCTCGTCGTCGGCGGAGAGCAGTTTTTGTCGAAGCGTGTCCAACAAACACATCACAAGAATTCCACGAACTCCGGTGACAAAAATGGCTGTTACCAAAAAATTGGCATGGACGTATTCCGGCCGTTTACGACGAAAAATCACGGACGCGTCTGTAACGCACGAAAGCAACAGAACACTGAAGAGCCTATTTCTTTCTTTCTTTCTTTCTTTTTTTATTGGTTTCCATTTCCTACAGAATGGAGGAGGCCGAGGAAAAAAGCTACAAACGCAGCTTGTGGGGCCCTCGGCCCCCTTTAAAACGTAGGTCCGGAAACCGGACCTACGTGGCCCGCCTATTTCTATAACTAGGCAAACGGCGAAAACAACAGCCCCAGAGATCCCATCAGCGTGACAGAGAGAGTCACGTGAAAAGATTTTCGTCCAAACGTTTTTGTCGTACGCGTCCTACACAGAGAGGTCACGCGTTTCGCTCCACCCTTTTGATTTGCTTAAAGCGGCTGTCGCGTTCGCTGACAGCAACACGAAGACACAAAGGCAGGTGGGGAGGATTTGCAAAAGGCGAGGTCGAAGGAGCATCAACAACGCAGCTAAGCTCTCTCCGCATTTTCCACGCTTTAGAGTAAAAAAAAAAGAAAAAAAAGCAAGGACAACTTAAAAAAAAAAGAAAAAAAAAACTTGCTGTACAGCCAAAGCTACAGGGGAAAGAGTGTATCCCGACCTGTTCAACAGTAGGGAAATAAGGGGCGGGGGAATGCCAGCCCTTCTCTGGGATGAAATGGAACGGAATGAAAGGAAAGGCCGCTTCTGCCGGTGACCTTGTCGCCTTGCCTAGTCTGTCAGCGTTCGGCTTCCATTGTGGGCCTCAGAAAGATAATTTCCTTTCTTGAGAGCGAAATGGAGGGGGTGCTTATGTTTTGCGGGCTTGTCGCCATCCGATAGGCCTCAATTATTTCTCTCCCGACTCGCTCGCAATGGCCTCCCATGGCTGTCGTGCCGGCGAAATTAGGATCGCAGCCGAGACATTTTCTCCCGTGAATGACAATCGGGTGCTGAGAATCCGAAGCAGCTCTTTCGGCGTCCATTTGATGTTCTCGGAGTCGGTCGTTTGAGGCATCGCCCCGTTTGCCCGATGTACCTGGCCCCGCAGGACAGGGGGATCGCGTACACATTTTTTGCTTCCTCTCCTTCCCCCAAGATTTCCCCTTCCCGCACTCCCACGGAGCGGGCGGGCTTTGAGCTTGAAGCCGAAAGTAAATGTTGTTGAAGTTGAAAGATTGTCCTGTCTGTATCGTCCCTTATGTGTCTCCACTTTCTATATGTTTAAAAAGTACCAACACGCTAAAAGACTACACGTTCCGGGATTTCATTTTAATTCCCCAAGTGTGATGCGGGAGCGGCGCAACCTTTGGACTGGAGAAATCAAGAGACACTCAAAATAAGATAAAGTGGCCAGCCGAAAAAAACTTGATTTCTATTTAATTAAGATGAAGACCACCCGCGTACATCAAACACCTCATCAGCCGAACTCCAAGGCAGTAAGCCTAGTTCTGGCACTTGTTTGGCAACTTTGGCCCGTAGCTGCCAGATGACAACCGAACTATCGGGAAGCGAAGCCTAACTTTGGCACTTGTTTGGCGACTTTGGCCCGTAGCTGCCAGATGACAGCCGAACTATTGAGAAGCGAAGCCTAACTTTGGCACTTCTTTGGCGCCTTTGGCCCGTAGCTGCCAGATAACAGCCGAACTATCGGGAAGCGAAGCCTAACTTTAGCACTTGTTTGGCGACTTTGGCCCGTAGCTGCCAGATGACAGCCGAACTATCGGGAAGGAAAGCCTAACTTTGGCTCTTGTCTGGCAACTTGGGCCCAAAGATGCCAGATGTCAACCAAACTACAAGGTAGTTAGCCTCACTCTGGCACATCTGTGGCGATTTTTGCCCGAAGGTGCCAGATGACAGCCGAACTATCAAAAAGTGAAGCCTAACTTTGGCATTAGTTTGGCGATTTTGGCCCTAAAATGCCAAATATCTGCCGAACTACCGGGCAGTAAGCCTAACTCTGGCATTTGTTAGGCGATTTAGGCCCAAAGATGCCAGATGATAGCCGAACTACCAGGCAGTGAAGCCTAAGTTTGACACTTGTTTGGCGAATTAGGGCCGAAATACCCAGACTGTTGCCAAGGGAGGTCAGGTTTGGCTCTACTTTGGCTTCTTCGGGCTTTTCAATGCCCTAAACTCCCAGACAAAAGCCAAGTTTCGGCCCAGAACTCGGTGCTACCTGGGCGTCTATTAAGCATGACGTGCCACGCCCCGTGACAAAGCCGTGCTTTGAAGATGAGATTATACAATGCTTATCAAGAAAACCATTCATGAAAACTAATGCATGTTTTTTTCTAAAATTTGCGATATGTACGGCTGTATCGAAATGGGACGGTGCGATAACAGCAAGTTACGAGGGCCACCTTTGTGGATAGGGTACTACCATTGCTGTCTTTAGATCTGCACGCAAACAGCCGGAACATATAAACCCATTTATCATGGCTACTAGAACTTCTGCAAGCACATCAACATTATCACAGAGGTCTATGATAGATATACCATCGATTCCTGGTGATTTATTTCTTTTGAAGGAAAACAAAATGGAAAAGTAACTCGGCCCTTGAAATCGCAGGAAGAAACGCAGATGACAAGAAATTTATGTCATAAGCGTTGGGCGCATCGTACACTGTGGTATTAAAAATGGAAGTGGCAAAATGTTGAGCAAAAGTAGCTGTGGTGACTAAATTGGTTCCAAAGCTCTTTTCCAACAGGTCACAGGCACTTTTTCCAGAGACACCACGAAGCTCGTTAATTATAGACCACGTTTCCCTAGAGTTGAAACGCGCGTTATAAAGGTCTTCTGTGTAATCATTACGTCTAGCAGAGCGTATTGGTGCATGTAGATGGTTCCGAGATGCCTTGTATATCCCTCGCAACTCCTCATTTCTGGGCGCACGCCGGCTACACTTCCATAGAAGTTCATTATTTTTGATAGCGTGAAGAATGTTTTCGTTAAGCCATACTTGTTCCGATGTACGCTTTTTACATTAACAGTTGCTGTGCTAGAATTCTTAAATGTTTTAATAAGCGAGACTACTTTAGGATAGACTTGAGATGGGTCTTCTTCACGTAGGAGAGACTCCCAATCATAGGAAGAAACAAGATCGTTAAAAGAGGAGCGTTTAGGGAAGTTAAATGTTCTTGACAGCCGAATAGGTGTTTGCCCATGTTGACTGGAATTAACCTGAATACCAATGAAATAGTGGTCAGCTAATTTTTCTGTGATAACAAACGATTTAACTGAGTTAGCGTCAGGTGCCCTAACGTTTAGTTGATTGTAGGCTTACTCCACAACACAGGAATTCCATATGTCTCGCTCATATGTAGCCCATGTTTTCTGCATAGAGAACATGCGCATTTATCAATCGGACATCACGAGACAAATCACGCAAAATCAGCGAGATTCGGGTCAAGAACACCTGAACAACTGAAAGAGGCCTTACGGCAGCAACCGACCCTTCGTGACATTCCGGTCAGCTCAACAGATAAGCGTGGTTGTGACCAACCATAACAGCACGAGAAAATAAAAATAAAACTGAGAATACGCTGAATTTGTTACAGTGCTCGATTCAATATTAATGTCTTTCAATTTTTTTGCCATGTCACACACAAAGCTCTTGCTTTGGTTTAAGAACTCCATGAAAATGCAGTTGGCCATAATGCTCTCGGGTTTCAGCACCTCACAGACGTGTACTTGAGAAAGAAAGCATTCCTTTATATGAGCGGGAAAGAGGAGTACCCCTCTTAGCACTAGCCGTCTGCAGAGTAGGGTGCATCCAAGGTCAGGGACAAGGAGAATTCTCTGAATTCTAAAGTACTCGACATCACAAGTCGAAATCACAGTGGTGTCACTCTTTGCAGCCCTTGTATAGGCCATGCTGTGAAATATCCTGCCCTTGTATGCAAAGCGTTGAAACTCGCCAGCCACGCCAACGCTCACACCCTTTTCTTCCAGCGAGCGCTTCTCAACAGTGGTAAGAGTGGTGACTTCCTCCTGTCCTAACAGACACACCTCATCAATGTACTGGGCATTCTGAATATGTGAAAAATTTAGAAAACTTTCGCACACACTTCGCTCGCTGGTAGTGATTGCAAGGTCGTGGTTTGCTAGCACGCACTCAAGCTGCTGCGATATCACGACACGTTCAACAATCTGGTCTGGAAACCCCTTGGCTGCGGAGACTAGCTTCACGAGCTTTCCATTTCCTCCCTCGAACACGAAAGCTGATTGTGCCCATAACGGTCCCAGCTGGCGAACAGAGTTCGGCAGATCAAGAAGCTGGTGGGACGTTAAAGGTCAGTGATGCCACGTCGTAGAGGCCCTCGCAGCGACCAACGAAGTCGTGCAGAAGCTCTTCTGAAAAATGAAAGTATAAGCATTTGCATCTTTAGATGAGAATCTAATAATGAACCTAGCTCAGGACAAATTACCAGAAGTACTATCCACATAACTAGTAATACAAAAGTAGCTAGATGTGCAAGTGAAATTGCTATACATTAAGAGTGTCAAACCTTGAAAAAGTATGTGCATATTTTTTTTTAAAGGAGGCATTTAGGAGCAAGTTTATTCCGACTTTCACTTTTACATATTACCATATCTTCTGGCGTATAAGTCGCGGTTTTTTTTCCAAATAGTTTTATTGGTGTGTCTTATAGAACAATGCGACTTATATGCATTCTATTTTTTATTTCACGGTGCGACGCCATTTTTGTTGCACCGCACGCCATCTTTTGTAGAGCACCGGAACTATATATCCATAGGTTGTGTTGCGCCTTCCAGGAGGCACTGCTGTCGCCGCACTTGTTTACACTCTTCTAACTTTTCATAACTGAAAGCGAGAAATTTTACGATTTCCCCGAAGCGGCTCAATGTGGATAGGCGAGACCGTGAGAATAAAGCCTTTACAGCATATGATCGACGTTGCCTAATTCAGCCATGACTCTGTAATCTTTTGCTTCAGTCCAGTAACACTGAAAGGTAAGTGGGCTGGTATACACACATTGCAGATAATTTTCTCGCGTCTTTCTTAGCTCCCATTTGATGAACAGTTTTTTTTTCTACATGCTCCAGCCGTGTTGCTACATGTGAAAGGAAAGATTGTGGCTAGTCAATCTTTTAGAGCTACCGAAATAAGTATGTAAAGATTTATCTATCTGCCTGCCCATCGATGCTCGCATCGTCTCCAGCACTTGACCTAGGCTAGGCCTAGTGGTCCAAAGCTTGGTTCACGAGTGTGTAACACAAACAACTTTCGTTTGCTCGGCATGCGTTTATTCGAATAAAGTCGACTACCTTCCCATTTTGCTGCGAAACACTCGATTGCCGCGCCAGACAGTGTTGCCTATGGGCATTTCTCGCGAGTCGAAACAACAAAGTATGTCCGAGAAGCATATTTAGAAGTGTTTTTTTTGTATCCGTGCTATTTTGCTGGTCATGGAGATTTGGAGTAAACCAAATGAAGAGAACACTAAAGTAGCAGAATACAAAAGAGTTGTAAGTCAGCGTGTGTGTTTGTCCTTTTTTGTGTCGTTTTGTGTGATGGATCTTGCGGTGTTACCTTAAGAAATAGAAGCGTCCAATGGTATGTGCGATCTAGCCGATTGTGGGAAACCTCTATTTTGCAATACCTATGCGCGTAAACGAAAAAACTCATCGCGTGGATTGTGCAAAGAGGTGCGACTTATACAAAGGTGCGACGTATATTATATGCCAACTTTTCCACGAAAACGGCTCAAGATAAAGATGTGCGACTTATACAAGGGTGCGACTTACAGTCCGGAAAATACAGTACACAGTTTTCAGACTCGATTCAGTACCCTGCACACACTACAAGAGTTTGATTTTTTGTTAGGTGAGAAGGGGACATGCTGAATGGATCTAAAATTTCCTGCAAAAGGTAACACGTCTTACAGCATCTGAAGAAGCTATTAAGTTTGATTAGGAGAGGAGGCCTCTATTAGTGATGCAGTTTCCAGCAGGGTGCTCAAGTGCTCAGAGACTTGAGGGCACATCGGTAGAGTAGGTTGGCTCCCTGTTGCTAAGTTCTGATGTGTGCTATATAGTTGGTGACAGGTCAAGATTTCAGTGACGCCATCGTATCATAGCAGTTAATATCCCTCTGCCAGCCAATCGTTCCCACTTGAACTTTGTAACTTCCCCCTTTTTAACGCGGCCTTTATCCTTTATCGAATGTGGATACCTTGGCAGCTTGCATAGAAAAGCCGCCAAGGTATCCACATTCGTTCACAGGTCTTTCCGAGCAGCAACAAGAAGCTGGCGGTGGCATCTTCCTTTCAGTATTGAATGTGCTCGGTGGTACAGGAGGTTAAATTTCGGTTCAGCAGCCAAAGCATTTCGCCCCACCCCCTCTGCTTTTTCAGGGATGCTTCTCTAGAACATCCATGTGAATTCAAGTCGTTTTTCAGGAACATTGAACGGAGAGTTAGGCTAGCCAACATTAGAGTATAGGTGTCAGGAAATACATACTCCTGGTCACTTCAGGGCACGTTGAGTTCTAGAAATGTTAAACCGGAGTTGTTTACAGCACGAGAAAAAGAAATCCGTTAGCACTATTGCACCTCTGGAGTGGCAAAGGATTCCATGTTCCTGGAGGTAGGGGGACGCAGCTAGTCGTTCTCTCACTTGCGATGCTGACAGGTCATAAGCAAGCAGCAAGTTTTCTCAAATTTCGTAATTTAGAATGTCACCAATGAGCTAGCTGTAGTATAGCATACGCATATACTCCCATTTGTGCTACAGGAGGGACGAACACAAACTTTTTGCATGCTCCATAATACTGACGGCGCCAAACCCGGAACAAAAAGCTGGAGAAT
Organism: Ixodes persulcatus; assembly: GCA_013358835.2. Lineage (NCBI taxonomy): Eukaryota > Metazoa > Arthropoda > Arachnida > Ixodida > Ixodidae > Ixodes > Ixodes persulcatus. Next base: position 301,613 of record JABSTQ010009612.1, read on the forward strand.
GAAAATAGAATATCCAGCGCTTTAACCCACTTCAGCATCTACCACGGCGAATAGGGTGTATTTTTATGATAGTTCAGACAAAATAAAACTGAGAAAGGAATGTCTCGTCAAATCGAAAATAAAAAAAAGCAAACTTCGAGGACCTCTCCTGTGTGTAGTGAATAAACACTTCGGTCAAAGCGACTTCGTGTATCCTGTTGGTTCCAATGTGTTCTGTGAGTGCTGGTCTCTTATTAGTTTCGAGTTGATTTCTTTTTGAATTTTGTAAACCAGTAAACAAACATTTCCTCACGCGTCTGGGATAGCTGTCAGGAATGGTGTCCATGGCTTCCGGAGTCGTTTCAACTAAATCCCTGCTTATTTACTCTGTCGACGCGAAACGAGCACGGCCCCCTCGCGATCGAGGTCAGTTAAATCCAGGTCTGTGAGACTTCTGCAACCCCCCCCCCCCCTCCCCGAAAGAAAAAAAGAAAGAAAAGAGAGGTATAGAACTGTTGCTAATGACTACCGCTTGTATGTTCAATTTCGCTGCCCAAGGAATTGCGCATAATGCGTGATGCACTTCTCAGCGAGCGATATAAATTTGTAATCAATTAGTAAAAATAGATAAAACAAATTAATCAATCGCCTGAATTTGCCGGGCCATGGCCGACAATTTAACAAGTTACGCGAATTTCTGCTTTTCTTTCGAGCAGAAGTCGCGATGTGGCAAACTGCTTTGCCACGTATTCGATGCAGGAGGAGCCAGGCGTCCGTTGCTGACGACTGCTTGTCAGCAACTGTGTTGTCACACTTGGATAGAAGCGTCGGTATCGGCAAGCCTAATATAGCTAAAACAAGTGTGCGGCGCTTTGCAACACAACTGTGCACATGCACAGCTAAGATGATACCACGTCATTTGCTCTGGTGAATGCAAAACCTTTTTCTACAAAAGCCTCCATAAATCCGAAAATAAAAAAATCTGAGGTTGTGAATGGCCCTGACGCACGCCACGCAAGCTGTGGTGTGGAACTCCAGGCTTGTTTCTGAACATTTTAAAGGTTTTTAATATAAAAGAGCAACTTCGACGTGCTGTCATTCATTAGAAAAATCATTCACAAAAACATCATACACATTTCTTTAATAAATAAAGTTCTTAATCGGCATAGATGCGAACTAACATATCCACACCGTGCTATTACATAGCCCGTCGTCTGCTCGCATCCTACCCGCGCCGTCACAGGAGAGCGCCCATGAGCCAGCAAAACATCTCGTCGCCAATAGATCTCCAAATACTCAAAAAAAAAATAGTATGGAGCTGGCCCAACACCTTCTAGATACAGATAAGGCCTGTGCGTCACGTGTCTTGACGTCACCTCCAGGAGGCCCTCATGGGCGTTGATAGGATACAGTGCTGCGTAAGCGTTCGGCTGGGACTCCCATCCAATCGCTGAGGGCTCTGGTCGCAGTCGAACGCCAACGCAGCACTGGTATCCAGCATGCGTTTATGTGGGTTTCTAGGAGGTAACGTCATATTACATAATGCACAGGTATTAACTGTATCTAGGAGTTGCTGGCTGATCGTAGCGCAATATGAGAACGCTCCTCGTAAGCATCTTAAGTGCACTGGCAAACCACTCATACTGTTTTGTAGGGAGTAGGGGACCCAGTCGGTGGCGTAGCTAGTCTATCCGGCACCCTTATGTCTTTCATCCTCCCCTCTTCACTCCCAGAGATCGCAACCAACCAGTAAAATGACTGAGGTGGCACGCCCCTACGTGACAGGGGCGCCTGGTACCTGGGGCCCCCCAGGTTGGTATGCCGCTGAACCCTGGCTCAGCCTTATTACAGCAGCAGCCATATAACCTTTGAGAAGTGTCTTACCTTTTAGCTGGTTGCTCGTAACTTTGTGACTATGGCTCCATTATCGTCAGGAGGTTAATAACCCGGCCGACGTGCGAGTTTCAACTGGGGTGACTGAGATTCTTTGGTGATATATGTGTGTGTGCAAATCTTTTGAAAGCGAAAGCCTTCCTGTTCTGCGACGCCATAATTGACAGCGGTCACGAGCTCTGAACTGCGCCAAAAATTAAACTAGCGAAACCAAGAATTCTGAGCAGTACAGAAATGCACGCATGCACCGGAGAAGGAGATGAAGCGAACTGCTGCAAAAGATTGAACTCTTTTGAAGTATAAAGTCACGCCCGCCCATGGGAAATCACCGCACAGAGAGACAGATGAAAACAAGAAGAGCAAAGCCAAAGAAAGAGTGTGGTCATAACCGGCCGTCCCAATGCGTCCTGTCGGCCGCATTGGGTGACAGTTTTTGGACGTAACACCGGCAAGGCGAACACTGCAAACGTGGAATGAGTACTGTCGAGGCCGGTTATAATGAAGTTGGTTATAATGAAATAGCGGCTACAGCGGAGCGATCACGATTTTCCATTCCCTTTTGCACTTCGCAAACTGACGTCGGTTATAACGAAATAGCGAATATAGCGAAATGATTTCCGATTGCCGTTGACTTCGTTATAACCGGTCTCGACAGTACAATCATTCCTATGAGAATTCCACGGGACCTGGCATTCATGAGTATAGCAGCCGGGAAGATGTCAATGACGTTTTATTGTAGAATGTACCCTTTTTCCTTGCATGCATTTTCCTCAGATCCTCCTCGGAGACGAGGTTTACATCTCGCAGCAAAAGATGAGGCACCTCATGAAGCTGCCTTTGGACCGGCGCTTCACAAAAGATGTGATGCGGTGCCTTTGGATGGCTGAGCAGCTGCAAGAACGCAGCGTCACGGGGCAGGTCAGCAGCTGGCTGGTGAGGAGTGGAGGGGTGGCCAAGCAGGCCCTCACACCGAGGAAGGTGGCAGAAGTGAAAAGCAAGTTTCAACTTTCTCCAGTGAAGATATTGTATGGTTTGTCTTGTCGAGATTTAGACTTCTGATCTGAAGGTGCCTATGGTGATGTTATTTTATCAAGTTCTTTTATGCTTGAGCCCAAATTTCTTGAGAAATTTAGGCTCAAGAAGGGTGGCAACATGAAAATGCGTGGCATGTTCTCAAACGAAAGCATTGTACAACAAAGAAATCTGAAATATTGATTAGCATAATTTGGAATAGCAAACACGATATCATACAATAGCTATCACAATCAATATTATCAGCACATTGGCATAGGGCTTTAAAAGTAGCTGCATAACATGCAAGTGGAATGCGAGATATGATATTTTGAGCAGAATGAGACGCAGCCGGAACATGTGCTGTTCATACTTGTGGCACCGCCTGCTGAAAACAATACGCAGGTACGAAAAGCCTCTGCTGACATCTGGACGCCCCCTGCCCCTCGCGTTTTGCACCTGTTCGCTTTAGAACGTACGGGACAGAGATCATATACACAGCAGGCCAAATGCAGATGTCTTGGGTCTCGTTGAAGGATTGGAATAGCATCTTTGCAAGATTTATTAATCTTCAAGCTAGTTTCTTGGGGACTGTTGTTTATGGTGCTACTAGCTCGTTTTAATGGTCACAGTGAGTGACTTGTGAAATATTCAACCCGCTGGTAATCTTTATTGTCAACAGCTGCACCCGACTCCACAATTTAGAACAGGGTAAGCACAATTAGAATTGTATTTATTTGTAAAAGATGCCCTCGCAAAAAACAAATGACGATAATCTAGTTACAGTATCGAGGCAATGAATAATTCATTCACTTTAGGCTAGAAACATGCTGTAATGTTATTGTGAGCTCTAATTTCATATGTTTAAGAACAAGCACGTACCAACTCTCTAAGGGAAACAAATTGACATATGCAGCCCTCAATTTACATTCAGATTTGCCATTTCAATGTTGGAGAGGACCATTTCCATCATCAGATGCATGGCAAATTTCACCTTTCAGCAACCCTATTTGGAACAGCTATGCTAATGATTCAGCCGCCAGTGTACATACAGCTTCAGAGATCCTCTCCACAGTGGTTGCGAGTTGCACAGCAGACAACAGACGGGGAAGGCAAGAAATGGCAAACAGCAGAGTGTCTTTTCACTTCTAGGTGTCGCTTTGCGTAATTACCGCAAGACTGACACCACGTGTAGGATTGTTACCCACTTCCATATTCTCTCTCATACTGTTTATAATATCTGTTATTCGGGACGTTAGTTCGATACCATTTCAGAACAGATGTGTGCAAATAAATCTGCCATGGTGCTAATTACTGATGTTCATTTTTCTTTCAGATGCCTTGCAGTACTACATCAGACAACCGTAACCCGGACACTCAAGAGGAGGTAGATGATGTCAGCAACCGGCTGGGATGCGTCAACAATTTTATGACAAATTTTTAGTCTTGCCTGGCCCGCCCCAGCAGGCGTGTCGCTCTGTAAATGTTTTTTATCGAAGAAAAAAAGAAATTTGCCAGGGCAATTTAATCAATATTTTAATATTTTTGCATTGTGAAGAAGTATATTCTATGTTTATTTTTGGGGTGTGAAGTATGTGTGTTTTATGTATGTGTGTGTGCCCCAGCAGGCGTATCAATTTTTAAAAAGTTATGTTTTTTTATTAAAAAAAGGGACTAGCCAGGGCAACTGATGCATTATTTTAATATTTTTAAATTGTAAGAAAGTGTTTTCTAAGTTTATTTTTGTGGCGGGAAGTATGTGTATTTTTTTCTGCGGCAATAAAGTGACTTTTACCAGTTTAAGACGTGTGTTGCGAATATGGCCAGTTAAACTGGTCTAACTGCATAGAGGGGCCAGTATACACAGTTTCACAGTATTGCCAGTATACACATTTCCACAGTTTCACACTATTGCCAGTATACACATTTCCACAGTATGACCGGTATGCAAAGTTTCACAGTAAGACCAGTATGCACAGTTTCAGTTTGTCCAGTTCAACCAATTTAACTAGTGGCAATAAGCCGGTTTGAACTGGCCCAGTTTGCAAAATTTTTCAATAGGGTCAATACTTGGACGGCGCCACTCAGGTGGGCACGTAATACCACCGTTCTACGGACTGTAAAATTGTATGCATTAATCTTGGCTCCTCAGTCACACTGTTTGTAAGGAGCATAGCCACCGTTCTTGCTGATACATATTGTCTGAGATGCAAGCTGTAAGCGCATTTTTTGTTTTTCAGGAGGCATCTTCAATAAGAATTGCTTCCTTGTCAATGACCATCAGCCAATGTTTAAGGAGCCAATGCCGTTCTTGAAGGCGGCATGCGTCCCGTTTTAAGGCTTTTACGTGTTGAATTTACCAATCCAAAGGAAGCCTCGGTAACTCTCCAGTTTATTCAACAGTGAGAAAAGCTTAAAATGCCTCAAATCCACAGGATATCTCATAGAATGACATAATCAATATCACCCTTTCATTTATTATGCTGTAGCGCCCTTTTTCACAACACGCACAAACATTTGAGCTGTATTAATTTTACAAAGAATTATGCTGATGCATTTTTATAATAAATTTATAACGTGTGAACACTGGTTCTCATTAGGCTGTAACTTGCAAGGCAGAGAAACATGGTTATATTTTATAAAAGTGTTTGTTCAGCAGTCTTTCAGGTTTAACATGTTCAACACTGTACCGTAGTCTGACGTGATAGCAGAAAGAAGATGGCTTCACCCTCACCTAGCTAAGTATGCATGAAGCAGGCATATCATTAATATTATATGATGCAGTATATCCTCCTAGACAAATCTTCTAAATCAACCTAGAGAAGGTGTTGAAGAGAATGGGAGCAGTGAAGCGAATGACGGCCCATCGCAATATTTTAGAGCTGCTGAAGGGCTTCAAATGAAGTCTCCACAGAAATCCCTTGAATCTATATGTTCTTTTTTTATGGCAAGCAAATGTACGTTCCTACACGTCTAGCATGTCTCTAAGAGGAAGACATCTCTAATGTGGCTGATGCCAACCTTTTGAGAAGTGTAACGAAGGGCTTTGTGTATATTCAAATCTTTAGAATATTAACGCGAATGATGTCATATTTTGTTTATACTTTGATCGAATAGGACTATTCGGCAGTTGTACGAATTTTAAATCTGAGAATGCTCCAGGACACACCATTATAAAAAGCAACTGTAAGGACTCACAAAAAACCACACGTAAGTCTAGAAACTGTATGGAAATAAAACTTTTATTTTGAGTCTTTTATTTAAAACTGGGAGTTACCCTATAATTGCTATCACAATCAATATTATCAGCACATTGGCATAGGGCTTTAAATTAGCTGCATAACATGCAAGTGGAATGCGAGATATGATATTTTGAGCAGAATGAGACGCAGCCGGAACATGTGCTGTTCATACTTGTGGCACCGCCTGCTGAAAACAATTCGCAGTGTACGAAAAGCCTCTGCTAGCATCTGGACGCCCCCTGCCCCTTGCGTTTTGCACCTGTTCGCTTTAGAACGTACGGGGCAGAGATCATATACACAGCAAGCCAAATGCAGATGTATTGGGTCTCGTTGAAGGATCGGAATAGCATCTTTGCAAGATTTATTAACCTTCAAGCTAGTTTCTTGGGGACTGTTGTTTATGGTGCTACTAGCTCGTTTTAATGGTCACAGTGAGTGACTTGTGAAATATTCAACCCGCTGGTAATCTTTATTGTCAACAGCTGCACCCGACTCCACATTTTAGAACAGGGTAAGCACAATTAGAATTGAATTTATTTGTAAAAGATGCCCTCGCAAAAAACAAATGACGATAATCTAGTTACAGTATCGAGGCAATGAATAATGCATTCACTTTAGGCTAGAAACATGCAGTAATGTTATTGTGAGCTCTAATTTCATATGTTTAAGAGCAAGCACGTACCAACTCTTTAAGGGAAACAAATTGACATATGCAGCCCTCAATTTACATTCAGATTTGCCATTTCAATGTTGGAGAGGACCATTTCCATCATCAGATGCATATCAAATTTCACCTTTCAGCAACCCTATTTGGAACAGCTATGCTAATGATTCAGCCGCCAGTGTACATATAGCTTCAGAGATCCTCTACCACAGTGGTTGCGAATTGCATAGCAGACAACAAACGGGGAAGGCAAGAAATGGCTAACAGCAGCAGTGTCTTTTCACTTCTAGGTAACGCTTTGCGTAATTGCCGCAAGACTGACACCACATGTAGGATTGTTATCCACTTCCATATTCTCTCTCATACTGTTTATAATATCTGTTATTCGGGACGTTAGTTCGATACCATTTCAGAACAGATGTGTGCAAATAAATCTGCCATGGTGGTAATTACTGATGTTCATTTTTCTTTCAGATGCCTTGCAGTACTACATCAGACAACCGTAACCCGGACACTCAAGAGGAGGTAGATGATGTCAGCAACCGGCTGGGATGCGTCAACAATATTATGACAAATTTTTAGTCTTGCCTGGCCCGCCCCAGCAGGCGTGTCGCTCTGTAAATGTTTTTTTTATCGAAGAAAAAAATAAATTTGCCAGGGCAATTTAATGAATATTTTAATATTTTTGCATTGTGAAGAAGTATATTATATGTTTATTTTTGGGGTGTGAAGTATGTGTTTTACGTGTGTGTGTGTGCCCTAGCTGGCGTATCACTCGTAATTTTTTTTTTTTATATTAAAAGAAACAATTAGGGCAATTTATGCAATATCTTAATCTTTTTACATTTAAGGAAGTGTTTTTGTTTATTTTTGTGGTGTGAAGTATGTGTTTTTTGTGTGCCCCAGCAGGCGTATCAATTTTTAAAAAGTTCTGTTTTTTTATTAAAAAAAGGGACTAGCCAGGGCAACTAATGCATTATTTTAATATTCTTAAATTGTAAGAAAGTGTTTTCTAAGTTTATTTTTGTGGCGGGAAGTATGTGTATTTTTTTCTGCGGCAATAAAGTGACTTTTACCAGTTTAAGACGTGTGTTGTGAATATGGCCAGTTAAACTGGTCTAACTGCATAGAGGGACCAGTATACACAGTTTCACAGTATTGCCAGTATACACATTTTCACAGTATGACCGGTATGCAAAGTTTCACAGTAAGACCAGTATGCACTGTTTCAGTTTGTCCAGTTCAACCAATTTAACTAGTGGCAATAAGCCTGTTTGAACTGGCCCAGTTTGCAAAATTTTTCAATAGGGTCAATACTTGCACGGCGCCACTCAGGAGGGCACGTAATACCACCGTTCTACGGACTGTAAAATTGTATGCATTAATCTTGGCTCCTTAGTCACACTGTTTGTAAGGAGAATAGCCACCGTTCTTGCTGATACATATTGTCTGAGATGCAAGCTGTAAGCGCATATTTTTTTTTCAGGAGGCATCTTCAATAAGAATTGCTTCCTTGTCAATGACCATCAGCCAATGTTTAAGGAGCCTATGCCGTTCTTGAAGGCGGCATGCGTCCCGTTTAAAGGCTTTTACGTGTTGAATTTACAAATCCAAAGGAAGCCTCGGCCACTCTCCAGTTTATTCAACAGTGAGAAAATCTTAAAATGCCTCAAATCCACAGGATATGTCATAGAATGACATAATCAATATCACCCTTTCATTTATCATGCTGTAGCGCCCTTTTTCACAACACGCACAAACATTTGAGCTGTATTAATTTTACAAAGAATTATGCTGATGCATTTTTATAATAAATTTATAACGTGTGAACACTGGTTCTCATTAGGCTGTAACTTGCAAGGCAGGGAAACATGGTTATCTTTTATAAAAGTGTTTGTTCAGCAGTCTTTCAGGTTTAACATGTTCAACACTGTACCGTAGTCTGACGTGATAGCAGAAAGAAGATGGCTTCACCCTCACCTAGCTAAGTATGCATGAAGCAGGCATGGCTTTAATATTATATGATGCAGTATATCCTCCTAGACAAATCTTCTAAATCAACCTAGAGAAGGTGTTGAAGAGAATGGGAGCAGTGAAGCGAATGACGGCCCATCGCAATATTTTAGAGCTGCTGAAGGGCTTCAAATGAAGTCTCCACAGAAATCCCTTGAATCCATATGCTCTTTTTTATGGCAAGCAAATGTAAGTTCCTACAGGTCTAGCATGTCTCTAAGAGGAAGACATCTCTAATGTGGCTGATGCCAACCTTTTGAGAAGTGTAAGGAAGGGCTTTGTGTATATTCAAATCTTTAGAATATTAACGCGAATGATGTCATATTTTGTTTATCCTTTGATCGAATAGGACTATTCGGCAGTTGTACGAATTTTCAATCTGAGAATGCTCCAGGACACACCATTATAAAAAGCAACTGAAAGGACTCACAAAAAACCACACGTAAGTCTAGAAACTGTATGGAAATAAAACTTTTATTTTGACTCTTTTATTTAAAACTGGGAGTTACCCTATAATTGTAACCAAAGATGGTTGATCTGTAAAATGTTTGAGCCCCGAGAGCCGATACATGATTTTCTGTGATACGCTCCTGTGAACCGGTGATGCATGCACGCATACTACTGTGTCAAGGCAGATGTGGCCGACATGATATACTATTATATCCCATGTTATCAGGAGTCTGCATCTGTACAGCAACCGGCATCCTGTCATTTTACAAATTATCTCCTCGCAACGTTTTTGCCCCTTGCTCTCGCGCAAAATAATTATTCGTTTGATATTTAAATTTATTATTATTAAATAGTAATTTTTAAGCTTTGAAGTAAGTGGAACCTCATGATTCTATCTTTTTGTTTCATAGAGGTTTCTCAAAGCACAAGTCGGCCGGACTGGCAGCCACCTCCAGCCATGCTTGCACTTCATGACCGCTTAGCATGTCCAGTGCCAACTGCTATTTAAGCTGCTCTAACTTGATTAAATTGACAGCCTGACAATTTTGTGTGTCTTGTTTTTCAGAAAATACAGTTTGCAACTCAAAACGTCGAGCAACGTTTGATGATTTAACCGTTTGAACAAGTTGAATTACGGAGTCAACTTCGCTTTTGTTTTTTTATGGTGAGTCACAAGTCTGAGTTCTTACATATTGAGCATGTCCCTGAGAGGAAGGCAACGCTGATGTAACTGATGTCACTTTTTCAACAGCTGTTGTAGCAATATCAGCCACATCTAACATGGTGCCTCCAAAGCCCCACCTTTATGCCTTTTTCTAATGCATATTTTAGGAGATTATGAGTTAATTTCGAAATGGAACTGCATGGTCCATTTTTGTTTTGTAGAGGGTTTCCAGGGTACAAGTTGGATGATCTCTGGCAGCCTCCCCATGCTTGCACTGCAGGGCTACTTCGCATGTCCAGTGCCAACTGCAATTTAAGCTACTATCACTTGCTTTAACTGGCATTCTGACACTCTTGTGTATGTCTTGTTTTTCAGAAGATACAGTTAGAATCTCGAAATGTCGAGCAACGTTTGATGATTGAACAATTTGATTAACGGAGTCTACTTCGCTGGTCTATTTTCATGGTAAGTAAAAAGTCGTGAGTTATTACAGATCGAGCACGACTCTGAGAGGGAGACAACGCTGATCTACCTGATGTCACTTTTCGGACTTTTGTAGTAGTGTCCGTCACATGTAACATTGTTTTGACCCTAGCTGGTGTTACTATACACTATAGCTAGATTCAAGCATAATATGTTAAATTCATTTGAATCTAGTTCCTATAGCTAAATTCAAACCCACTAGGTCACGTGCTGCTGGGTTTTTGTAGCCGATGAACTTGCCACGTTTTAATCACAGGTAGTATTAAGTAGTAACACGTTGCAAGAAACATAATAATGTAACAATTGTTTTCTTGGTAACGTTTAACTGCCACACGCTAGGTTTGTAGGAAGTAACTTCTGTACCACATTATTCTTTTCTGAATAATGAGGAATGTAGCAATGTTCTTTAGTAGTTAATTTTCTAATATTTCTAATTACAGTTACTTTGAGGAGCATAATCTGATGCATACCTTTTATCTAGATTGTCATGGATAGACAACAACCAAAAAATATGCATTTGGGATCATGGATGACGAGCGCTAATAAGAAAGCGCAGCTGGCAATGCAGAGAAAATACTGACAACAGATAGACGAGGAGAATATTTTTTTTTCAACTCCCTCCAAAAGTTGTGCATACTGGTGAGGTGCAGAGGTAGAGGAAGGTAACCTGGGAGGCAATGAATTTGTGTATCGTTAAGGTCTGAACCAGGAACAAATCCTTGTGTGTACAAACCATTCCACCGAGTGTGCCAGTTGAAAGCTTGTTCAGCGATAGAACTTTTAGAAAAGCAACTGCTGCTTTAGTATACGATGTAATACCACGGGAACAGGCACTTTGTGCAATAAACCTGAGCTTAGTTGGTTCCTACTTTTCCTTGTTTATTTCTTTAATAAAAAGTAAGGTAAAGTAATGGAATTACCTTTTAGGAGTAACTGTTATAGCCTAGTTACCCGTTTTCCTAACTAACTTAATTAGGTAGTTTTTTTCACATAATGTATCTTGCCCTATGCGACAAATATTACAAGGGTCCTTTAAATGCATCTTTTTTTTCGTTTAGTATATGTCGATGCCTGCAAGGTCTTGCTGTGAGATTTTAACTCTTTTTCTTATATATTCTAGCACATTATAAGGTAATCTTTAATTAAAGGGAACTGCATGGTTCTTGTCTTGTTTGTAGGAATTTCTTGGAGCACAAGTCAGCTAATTTCTGGCATCTCCTTCACCCATTGTACTGCAGGATTACCATGTATACCTATAGCCAGCTACAATTCAAGCAATTATCACTAGATTAAATTAACATTTATGTTTATCTTTTTTTTTTCAGGAGCTACATTTGGAATTGTAAAACGTCGAGAAACTTTTGACGATTGAGCACTTTGAAAAAGTCAGTTTGCGGAGTTGGCTGCACATGTTTTTTGAAGGCCAAGTAAATAGTTCAGTTTTTAAAATCTTGCATGTCTCTGAGAGAAAGGCAAACCTTATGTGACTGACAGCACTCTTCTGAAAACTGTTAGGACAATATTGGTCACATCTAACCAGGGTTCTTCCCACGGTGGATGACAGTGGCTTCACTGCCCACTAGTCCAGCTAGCCGCCTAATTCTTTGATGTCCCGTTCATCTCTACGTTTTTCCGCAAATAGGCAATGCAGATTTATTTTACAAAGGCGTACTGTTCTAAATTGCCGTGCTCGGCAGATTTTTGTGCCTATACTCGCGGTCAGCTTCCTGTGGCAATGCAGTCGATGTTAGGGGAGAGGGTGCACCAACCGTCGTACACACGCTTTCCTCCTCTCTTCGGATTTGCACAGAACGTTGACCGCGAGTATAGAAGTGGAGGTACAGACCCCCGCAATCCAAATTAATACAATATGGTCGAGGTGCACGCAGAAGAAAGATGTGAGCTGCCGCCTATGTCCCCCTCTCCCTCTCCTCCACAGTCGTAGTCGGATGTCTATTTGTTCAGAACTTATGGAGAAAAATCTGCATCTAACATTTACTTTATCCTAACTTGTACAGCTACACTAGATCAAATGCCACAGTTATTAACAAGGCGTTCCACATGATTGGTTTTTCACTCTTTATCTGTGCAGACCCCATTATGGTCTCCATAAATTAATTTTAAGCGGTTGGCTTCTCATATTTATTTCTTGTAGATATAAAATAGCTGATGTAATGATAGTTCCATGGTACTTTCTTAATGGGGTGCTTTACTCAGCTTGTTCTGTTTTGATATTAAATGCGAAAGCATTTGTGGGTGAACCTTTTATCACTTTTTATCGGTCGGTTGGTCTGTTAGATGGTTCGTGTGACCGATTTGACTCTAGCACAGGCAACGGAACAGGCACATGAGGACAGCTTGGTTTGTATTAGCGCTCACGCAGAGAGAACGCTTTTTAAAATCGTGCGTCTGACCCTATGCCTTTGTCAGCAGCGAAGCCAAATTGTGAAGTGGAGTATATGGCATGCAGGTACAGCAAAATGCATCGTCCGCACACATCAGAACAAACTCTTGCAGAAAATTATAAAGAAGGGCCTGCCTTTCAATGGGCAACAAAAAAACGCGCAGTAAAAATGCGCTGACGAGGTAGCCAAGGGAGCTCCTTGAGTGCTAGGCACTTGGGGTAAAGACAATAGCTTGATTGCATTTCGGGGGTATCAGGTGCACAAAGAGTGCAGCTTGCAAACAGACTTCCATGCCTTATAAAAATACTCTAAATTTTTACCACTCCTTCAACTCATAACCATGTGCACAGGTGTGCTCAAACGTGGATAGGCTGGAGCTCCCAAATTGTGAGACTGGGGACTGGGGAAAAACTGGGGACTAAGCTACTGCTTAGTCTCAAGCTTTCAATAGCAGTTTTAGTACAAATGCACTCTTTCACTCTCTCAGTTTTGTGAAAACCTTACTCCAGCGATACATAACGAGAAAATAGTTTCTAATGCTTACACTCTCTAAGCACTCGAAGCTGACCACCGGATTCAATAACGAAAAAGAGTGCAACTAGCCCTTCGTTCTAATGGGAGATTTTGAGTGGCTGCCCGAACTTATAAAAGTCTGGGATACGAGCTTAGCCAGTTTTACATAGACTCTTCTGCAACATCTCATGAACCTTATGAATAAAGCGTTACTCAAACTGAATCAGGTTTTGGTTGGTTTATCAATTCTGAAGAAATGCTTCACATTATAAAGCAAATCACTATTGTGATTCCGGCATTGCATTTTTTCACAGTTTCGAATGAATTTAAGCTTGAACTCTCGGTTTTGACTAAGGAACAGGGGAACAAAAGCCTCGAGTCAAACATTGGTTTTAGATATCGGATCACAGGATGAACAATTCGGGGCAATATCCATTTGACTTTTGTATAACATGCATGGGTAATAATTAAATGGACTTAGGGGGCCTTATCTTATGCACAGAACTCAATTTACACATGTTGATCTGATACAGATATTTAATTGTTTTCTCTGTTTTCTCTTCCTTGGGACATCATGTTACATGCAGCATCTGAAAACAAAGGCAAAACACCACGGGGCTCCATTTTGGCTATACAAGGACCCAAAAAACGTTTTCCAAGGTTTTTTTTTTTTTTTTTTCATCAATTATTCAGAGGACATTGCATGACTGCTGCAAGCAACATAGGAAAGATGACTCGATATTCTTTTAAAGGGATCCTTTTCCAATTCGAAATTCTATAACCTTTTTTTTTCTTTTATAAAAAAACCTGGTTGTCTCAGCTTCATAATGAACATTACTCTGATGTATAGGACAACACCACTAAGGGACTGGCTGTAAAATTAACTGGAGAAATCTGCTCCTACAAGCATTGAGCTCATATTCTTACCAAAGGTTTATTTTAGCAGTGAACACTATTGCGAAATGTCAAGGCATAGCCTCGTCTTTGTGGAATGTGCAAACAACATTTTCTATATTTTCAAGTCTGAGTGCCCGGGCAGATGAATGATAGTTACGTTTGGTGTTTTCGAGAAGGTGCTTCATATCGCCGTTTAAAAATGCAATGACTGCAGTGGTCGATCAGACTGCAGATAATGTTTTGTAATCCCACTACCTTCTATAACGTTGCACGTTGATCTGAATGCCAGAACTAACAGAAGAAAAAGCAACTGGCAGTGAGGAAACTTGCTGCAGATGAATTGCTCAGCTGTATTACCTACTTTCCACAAGAGGTTGCGGCACCTCGACAAGAGCACTCAACACGACTCAGTTGTATACATCGGTGCCCATTGTCAAAATTTTAAATAAAGTAGTTCATATTTTTCACAGGAATGAAGTTGCATCTTAAAACATTTCACGGTAATCTGTGTCACAAAAAGAAAACCTTTGATAATAAGTTGAGCTTGCTAAATGAAGGCATTGATTCTTCTAGCTCATTTTACAGCCCACCCAGTGAAAAGAGAAATACCAAAATCCTATCGAAAATACCTCTCGGACATTGTAAGTCAGAGAAGAACATACCCCAGACGTGCTTTGGCAGTTCTATGGTAACGTGTGAAGAAACGGTGTTGCAAAGAAAACTCCAGATAGGAGGTACCTACACTGACAATGCTTTGTACCTCGCAGACTCCGTTGATCAAATTTTCAGTGATATTGTGCCCACGTTTATCAACTTCTCTCCTCCTTTTTTACTGGCAGTCCTACTGCTGAATAGCACAGCTGCGTGGTGACCACTCCAGTGCTCGTTCTACCAACCATAAGCGCTGAGGATGTTGTTTCTGCCATCTCCTAGTTAAAGTTTGGTGCTACGCCATGGTTCTAAAGCCGTTCCTCTATCCTTTCTGAAAGCCTGTGCTTTAGTCATCTCGTCCCCACTGGGTGACCTTTACAACTACTAATTTTCCAGGGTAATCTTCCCTAATGTGTTGAAACTAGCGCATGTGATTCCCGTCTATAAAAGATCGGGGAAACCACTAAACACTATTGAAAGTTACTATCCACTTCGCTTTACCTGCATTATCTGCAAAATTTTTGAAACTCTAGTTTGTAGTAAAATTTCTGAGCACCTTGATATTAAGATTCTCATGGGTAATTGAAAGACAGAGAGTGTGTAGGCGAGCTGGTGATAGTTAATTATGATGTTTAAAACACGAGACTGTGGTGAGGGGAAAAAAGGAAGCTTTGAAGTCGAACAAAAAGGTACTTTAGAAGACGTCTGAAGCAAAGCTCGAAGCTGCGTTTGAGACATTTTAAGCTTTGATTTTTCGTGGACTTCGAATTTTTCGTTCTTTCTCCTTCACTACAGTGTCGGGTTTTAAACATCACAATCATCTTGAGGACCCAACACAATTTTAGGAAAGAGCGGGGTTGAGAGACACTGCTCTCTCTCCTGCACCATGATCTGAGAAGCGCTTTTGATATCTTCTAAGAACTTAAAATAAGGGAGGTCCTAAAACCGAACCTTGTGGTACTCCTGAATAGTTCATATCTGGTTTGGCCAGCTCACATCCAAACTGTCTTCAAATCGCTTTTCTTTAAGGGGATACAGCCGTAACACTCTGCTCAGCCTCCAGTGCGTCATTTAGGTCTTCCTGGGACAAATATACTTTCATGAAGTTAAGGAAAGGATGCAGGCGGCCTTGTTAGGAATTGACAAATTTAACCCTGTGAAGTGGAGAACCAGAAATACAGGACAGCATGAATCTCCAGACACAGCAGAAGTTTATTTCACAAAACACAACCCTATATAAAAATCAAGACAAATGACGCGAACGGACCATGTAGGACACTGATGAAAATGTGGACGTCACGCGTACCCAAACCCTGATACGCCTATCTAAAGAGTGTACACATCAACCCCAAGCTACGTGTCCGCAACTAGGAGAAATAGATTTCACCAAATAAAAAAAAAGCCGTGAAAGATACACTTATGAGGTTTGTGCAGGTGAGTTATGTGGCAAAGGCGACATACTATAAACGGTGGTGATCATTACGATCAGTCGTTAATTAAGTAAAAATTGTTTATTAACTTTTAATTGGTTAGAAGAGAAACACGATTTCAATTATAAAACTTGCTGAGCGTCATCCAAAACCACTATATCAATATTTTATAGAAATGTTTTGAGCGCGTGGGAAGTGTAGTACTGCGCTAATGAACCACTAGTGAAAGAGGTACAAGAATGCAGGGCTATGATAAGAGACGGAAACATCGCGCGGGCACCTTTTCGCAACGGTATCATTGCTCCTGCTGCACGAGTGGTAAATTTAGCGTACTACTGCGCTTCACACGCGCTCATTTTATTAAAATGACTGATTTAGTGGTTTTCGACGACGCTCAACAAGTTGTTGATTGGAACCATATCTCTGTTTTCATTGATTAAATAGTTAATTAACACATTTTTCCTAATTAGCCGACTGAATGGTGCGACTAACCCCCTGTACTATGTCTCACTGTACGTATAGCTCACCTGCGCAAACCGCATAAGTGTAGCTTTTACTTTTTAAGCAAATCTGTAAAGCTTAAAAAAAAAAAACCTGTATAGTCAAGTTGAACAACCGAATAAACGCTAAGCAACAAAAAGGAAATAGGTCAATCAACTACAAACAGATCCACAGATAGTAAACCACTACAATACCCCCTTTCCACAAACCAAAAAAAGAAGAAAAAGAAAAGGGACAAGAAAAACAACGTGACGGCACGCGTACCCAAATATAAAACAGTGTAAACAAGGAAGGTGTACAATAACTCCCAAGCCAAGACTCCGCAACAAATCGACTGTAGATTGCACCCTAGTACTGATAAGAACAAAAATATTCAAAGTGAAAGACTCAATGACCGGTAAGCAGCAAAGGGGTGAAATAAAAAATACTGTTACAGAATAAGAAACGCCTTCATGCTATTGGCTAGAGAAACATACAGGTTGCTAAAACAATTAACGTCCCTTTCAATCATGAACGAAATTTTTTACTAGACGTTTGTAACACTCTCTTTCTCTGTGGAGCACTTAGTATTTTCCCAAACGACACAATTGCTACAAGATGTGAGATGATTTGCTAATTCTGAACCCTATTATTTGTTTTTCACCGTTCGTTTGTGTTTGACCCGTTATTGAGACACCTAGCCGTTTAACCTACACAGTAAGAACCACATTTCACAGGGATGTTGTACACTAAACTTAGATCACAATCCACCAAAAACTCTGTTTCTTTTTTTTTCTACGTTTATTTTGAGTCACAAAAAAGGAGTAAGCCAGTCGAGACGAAAATCGGGTTTAAGAACAACTGTCAAAAAAAAAAAGAGGACACCTAAGCACTTCTTATGAGTTGTGAATGTGGACCATGTCGTTCTTCCGCTCCCTTAGTTCGTCTGTGGCGTAGAGACGTGGAAAGCCACGTTTCACGGGCGGACGGCCGAGCGCGCGCTTTTGTGAAGTGGCCGCGCCGCGCTGAGACAATACCAGCTAGAAGACAAGGCCTGCGCGTTTCTTCCTCTAAACTTCATCACTAGTATATTTCCTTAGCGCCCCCCCCCCCCCCGAATGAGCAACATTACCTGCTACATTATCTGAGACGTCGTCTGCTCCATCGCTTGCTTCAGTGGTCACGCTCAGATCGAGCTCACATTAATAGGCTCTTAAGACAGACAATCTCGATGGTGACGTACGAGCGTCACCATGAAGCTCACTATCAGCTTGCGCCAACGCACGTGCTCAGCCGTTGCGGCCGAACGGTGCTAAAACCGCTTCGTACATGCATTTATGTGCACTGTCGGACACTGTTAGCGCGAACACGGCGCCGAAGCTTTCCAGCATGGGTGATATACGTGCCAAACGAACGAAGGACATGTGGAAAACCAAGATAGACGACAGGAACTACGAAGTAACACTGGATAAGTAACTCCTTGTGCTTGCAGACGATCAAAATAAATTGAAAGTCACGTAATATAGTCCGATTTGCAATAAATAAGTAGCGCTTTATTCTTTCTGCTCATGAATATGTGCGAAGATGCTTAACTGTTCTGGGTCCAAATCATCACCCGCACGCTCCAAATCTTTGCAAATAGGGAGAAGCCAGGGTACAGGTTCCCGATAAAAACTGCCCGACAAAGGAAATAATAAGAAAACACACTTTTAGTAGTTCACGTACTTTATCCTTTACGTTTCGAACGTTTTCTTAACCACTCGTAAAGATGCACGACGGGGTCATTTTCATATAGTGACAGAACGCGTGGCTCATACTCTCGTCATGCTTCAGCTTCTTTGCGGCATGGGGCGGGTCGGAGATCAACTAACGAAACGTCAGGTGCAGACCTTCTCTTCTAGGTGGTGCTTGCTGAGCCCGGCCGTGCAGCCTCTCTGGAGTCTGCCCAGACGGGTTCTGTTGACTCTGCCGCCACCGCTTTCTCCTCTTACCGGTGGCCGCGCCGCTGTGTGCGCTGCGTCGCCATGGAGAGGGCTTTTGTGGTGATTTGTTTTTTTTGGGGGGAATTGCGCAGAACGAGGGCCAATAGGACCCTCGTTCCTTCATGACGCGCGTGAGCCAATGGGAGCATAATCTATGAGAAATCGGCTTCACTTGGTAAAGGAGATTTTAGGTGCCGTTTGGCCAACCTTTTGTGGAGTTTCAAAGCTAATTTCGTCGGTTCGCTCCATGGGTCGGCTAATGCTTTCGCATTAAAAAGCAGATAAAGATTTCCAAAACTTTATTTAGAGCACAGCTCTCAGGAGACCTTAGGCGTCCGCTTCCGGCTTGAGCGGCGTCGCCGTCGCCGTCGCCGTTCGCGTAACCGCGCGTTGCATTATGGGACGTTTCCCATAATGACGTCACGTGTGACGTCACAAGGGTCACGAGTGACGTCACGAGCGCCACGGGGAGGGGAGTAGAATGAAGAAGGAGGGAGGAGGATGAAGGGGGAAGAGGAGAAGGAAAGAGGAAGGTGGAGAAGGAGGGAAGGGTGAAGACGAGGAGTGGAAGTGGAGAGGAGGAGAAGGGGAGGGGAGGAGGAGCAGGGAGGAAGAGGAGGGAAGAGGGAGAGGAGGAGGAGGGGAGATACCCGCTACCCGTTGTTCAGGCAAGTGATATCACGCTTCATAAATCACAGGGAGGCACGTATGAAAACGTAGTGTACTCGGTATCCAAGTGGCCGTCTACATGGGTATGGGTCTTTGCTGTACCCATCGATCTCTGTGGCTCGCCAGACGAAGTTGGTAAATTGTGCGTCGCCAGGGTCGACAACGGCTTGGTCGTGGTACCTCTGTATCTCTCGCCTACAGCACTCACCAAATATTTCGTGCAAGACAAAGAACTTCATACCAGTCATGCAGGAAACCATCCTATTGGCCCCGAGCGACGTGCACTCGCTGCTCTGCTGTGCCATCTCGGGGGAGCACGCTCAAGACTAGTGCTGAGAAAATCAAAAACGCCGGGCAGTCTTCGACAGAGCCGCGAGCAAGTAGGATGACATCTAGAGTATTACGTGTTTCTTCAAAGGGTTAACTCTATCGCTGTGTCGTTCTCCCGCCTTGCTATTGCTGTCCTGTTTCCAGGTATCGGCAGAACTTTGACGTAATGAATCTATAGCCTCGTTTACATGAAGGCGACTTCAGCGCATCGACTTCACTCTTTCTTCATACGAAGCCGACGCGGCAACGTTTACATGATTGCGCACCAAGCCCTACACGAAGGTGGCGCCACGCCATGTCAAAGCTAGAAGTTATGCAGTTCCGGCACTAGCCGCACCACGTTTTCCGGTGCATCGCAAGTGGAGGCCTTCCGACGCGTTCAGTGAACGTAAAGATCGTGCCCGCTGTCTTCGGTGCTGTTTTAAGAAGTTACGAGACGGAAGAAACATCAAAACCCAAGCGTTTTGGGCTCCAGGCCGGGCCACCGGGTCACTCTGGACCACAGGCGACATGTGTGCACACGCTTTGAGGAAGCCTCCGCGCTTCGTCGCGCCAGACCTCGCCGATCGCGACCGGACCAAGCGGACCCCGAGTCCGAAAGGCTCCTGCGCAGCCAGGAACGGCACCGAGGTAGAAGCTGCTCGTTCTGCGCTACCATGCAGTGCTCTGCAGTGCTCGGAGCTCTCGGTGTCGTTCGTGCTTGCGCCGAAGCCTTTGGGACCCCTTTGGACGCGCAAGTCCTACTTCGCAAGGCTTGGACGGGGGCCGCCCTCACCGAGCAGCTCCGCTATATTCCGCTTACTTATGATGGCAATAAAAGCTCGCGTTTGTTTTCAGGAAAAAATTGCGGGCGACCATACGGGACCGCTCTCCACGCCGCCGACGAGGTTGGCCGCCGCCATGTTCTCAGCTGTTCACTCGCTCCCGCAGCGACTGCCTTCCCATAATCATCCCCGTTCCAAAATGCGATGCGACCTCCGTTTACATGGGCTGAATGAATGCGCACTCGCCATCTGGATCCACCTCTGTCTAGCGACTTGAATGCGATGCGCTTTCGTTGCGCATTATGCCGTTTACATGACCGCATTGAATGCGATGACTGTATTCGATGCGACTAAGTCGCATTCATGTAAGCGCGGCTTGTATTTCCTTTCTCCGGACAAGCGGTGGGCGAGAATACCACAATATATATATATATATATATATATATATATATATATATTTCTTTCTCAGATTGTTTAGCACGGTATATCGCAAGATCGAAATACCTAAAAAGAGGAGGAGGAGGGGAGAAAGGGGAGGAGCATAGGAGGAAGAGAGGGTACGGATGAGGAGGAGGGGCATACCCTCCTCTCCGTACCCTCCCCTCCTCCTCGTCAAGAGCTGCGCTCTAATTCAGCGTTACAGGGTTTTGGAAACATCTTTCATTTTTTTAAATATTTATCTCATTCTCCTGAATTTGTTGCTAGGGTCTGCAGAAAAAGAAGATTCAGAGGCTTGTCGTTGTAAAGAAATGTTTTGTGTAACTTAGGAGTGCCAAACCTCCCTTTTGCGCTGGTACTGAAATAAATACTTTTTTTAGGGGGGGGGCAGGGGGGGGGTTGAAGGGGTGGATTGTGGCGTCGTGAATAAAAATACAAGGGTTTGCAACGAAACCTTTATGGATATATGTCAGAAAATTACTTTACAATTACTCTAACAAATACGAAAATATTCCGTTACAAAATCACTGGTAAATATTAGGGATTACAAGTAATTTCGCTACATGTAGCGGATTAGGTACAAGTCTAGTTGGACGGTTGTCACCTGGCTTCTGTAGGCATCAGTTCCCGAGGAAAATACAGAATCATACTTCACCTCCACTTGTTCAGTTTTTGACTGACACCTTCGGTTCTGGGACGCATCTTCTCATCTTCTTTGCTATTTCACATTCTTTTGTGGCAAGGGTTAACCTTGGGGTGCGACAGAACTCTCTCTTGACCAACACTTGTTTGGGATGAGGACGATTCGTCAGATGCGCACTCGTCACAAGGCGATTGGTCACAGGACGATTCGTTACATAGGAACATTTGTCACAGGATGACTCGTCATGCGGGCAACTGGTCACATTGAGCGGGCAGGAGACGATAGTAAAAAGTAAATTTCAACAACTGCCCACATTCCCTGATGAGGAATTTTACGCCTTCCCACTGTGACATAAACCAATGATTAGAAAAACGATCTTACAATACTCAAGGTAAAAAAGGTTTGGGCATTCAACCGCTTTTCCTTTCATCATATAACTAGTCTTCAGCAGGTTGATCTTAGTTGGGTCCCCCGCGTGCGTATGCTGGCTTGAATCCGATTGGCAGCCAAATAAGTTGTTACTTTTGCTTTGCAAATCACAAATTCTTCGCCATTGAGAAGCGAAAGACATGATAAGATAAGAGGTGACCCACCTTGTCAGGCCGAACACACATTCATTGTTCGGGACTGAACCAGAAGCTAAAATGTTTGTTAAAAAATATTCGCCTTTGAGAAGCGAAAGAAATACTAAGATATAAGGTGAACCACTTTGTCCGCCAGAACCAAAAAGTACAATGCTTTTTTGGGGGGACAAACTATTGTGGGACCGCTTGCCCGCGTGACGAGTCACCTTATGACGAATGTTCCTGTGTGAAGAATCGACCTGCGACCAATCGTCCTGTGACGAGTGCGCATGTAACGAATGGACAGTATCCCAACTTGGTTATAGCATCCTAGTAGCACTGGTAGAGTAACATAGTCAGACAAGCCACACCTCTTATGAGATGTTACCTATCCCCTTGTTGGACTTTGTAGTGGGGAGTGCACTACAGATGCCGAAGTTCCTGCCCTTCATATGGCGCCCCCCCCCCCTCTCTAAATCTGATTCAAGGAAGGCTTCCAAAAGGCCTCTCCCTTTGTGGAAGCCAAGGTGCTAGAAAACCTAATCGGCTTCTCATACAAAGCGAATAAACTCCACTCCGGCGACCTTCTCGTTGAAGTAAAAACGAAAGTTCAAAGAGAGGCACTCTCCAAGATGACCAGCATACTCGACGTCGAAGTGTCCGCGAGTCCTCACCGGACGCTCAACACGATCCGTAGAGTCCTTTTTGAGGACGACTTCCTCGATGCTAGCTAGGAAGAAATCCTGGAAGGACTGAGAGATGCCGGTATTGTCGCGTTAAACGCGTTATGCTCCGGTAGGACGGCAAGGAATCCCCATCAAAGCACGTGATCCTGACTTTTGAGAGAAACACTCTCTCTGAAACTGTGAATACGGGCTAACTCCACTGTCGCATCCGTTCCTATGTCCCAAACCCGAAACAATGCTTCCGCTGCAAGCGCCTTGGGCATGGGTAGCGCAGTTTTATTTTATTTTTGTTAGACGTACTGCAGGCCTTGAACAGGCCCCTGCAGGTGTGGGGTACGTGCAAATAACAAAAATATACATATCAGAAACAAGAAACACATAGCAACCACATATTGCCTATACAACGACACATATGCATGTAAACGCCATCAGCATAATAAATATTAATTAATCGACACCTAATATACAATTATGAAGAAAAATGCATGTACATACACCAGGAAAGGAGAACATTTAAAAGGTGTGATTCTAAAAAACACCTTTGAAGTCGGGGGCAAAATAAAAACCATCACGAGAGAGGGCGTTCCAATCTGTAATAGTGCGTGGGAAAAAGGAATACTTATAAATGTTAATTCGAGCTGATATTGGTACCAGGGAATACTGATGATGGTGCCTAGTTTCCCTAGATGATGATGGGGATGAATATAGACATGAGTCAATGCGGAGTCTGTTATGGTAAAGCAAATGCAAAAATTTGAGTCTCGCAATTTTTCGACGATGCTGGAGTGATGATATATTGTTTGCCATCATTAATGAAGGTGAAGAATCTAGCCGGTTATATTTTCTATATATGAAGCGAATAGCTCTCCTCTGCACCATCTCGAGCTGTGACGCATCCTTTTTGGTATGCGGGTTCCATACAATGCCAGCATATTCTAACTTCGGTCGGACCAAGCAGTTATATGCTTGCAATTTAGCGGAAGGGGAAGCGCTTCTAAGTTTCCGACGTAACAAGCCCAATTTACGATATGCGGAGGAACAGATGTTTTGAACGTGTTGTGACCAACGGAGATCATGGGATATGGTTACGCCCAGATATTAATATTCAGTCACATCAGATATGGCATCATTGTTTAATTGATAAGTGAACTTCAGTGGCTTCACGTTTCTTGTTATACGTAAAATAACTGATTTTGTCAAATTTAGATGCATTTCCCATGCCCAATACCAATTGCAGATAGAGGCAAGGGAAGAATTCAGCGATATTTGGTCGGCAACAGTGGATATCCTTTTGAACAAAATACAGTCATCGGTGAATAAACGAATATTTACATCTGGGCTAACAACTGAGACAAACAATTGCGGTGGCGTAGCTCGGCTATGCCAGAATATAGGTAGCGTGAGCTTATTCGCACAAAATGAGAGTCGCTATCAAGCGGCTCCGGGGCAGCGTCAGACTTGGCTACTGTGCAACGGAGCCGCACAGCTGGGCACGCGGCGGCGCTAGTGCGTCTGCCACGGCTATGATGTCACTCTTCTGAAATGCGCAGACCGGCGAGGCGCGCGCGGCGGCGGCGGAGCGCGCGGAAGGCGGCGGAGCGCGCGGCGGCCGCGGCTCCGGCGCGCCAGCTGTGCGCCGTGTGACGTCGCAGCTCCTCGCGCATGCGCAGCACGGCTCTCCTGGAGCCACGCGAAACTGCTCTACCTCAGGAGAGAGAGGGTACGGATGAGGAGGAGGGGCATACCCTCCTCTCCGTACCCTCCCCTCCTCCTCGTCAAGAGCTGCGCTCTAATTCGGCGTTACAGGGTTTTGGAAACATCTTTCATTTTTTTTAAATATTTATCTCATTCTCCTGAATTTGTTGCTAGGGTCTGCAGAAAAAGAAGATTCAGAGGCTTGTCGTTGTAAAGAAATGTTTTGTGTAACTTAGGAGTGCCAAACCTCCCTTTTGCGCTGGTACTGAAATAAATACTTTTTTTAGGGGGGGGGGGGGGTGGTTGAAGGGGTGGATTGTGGCGTCGTGAATAAAAATACAAGGGTTTGCAACGAAACCTTTATGGATATATGTCAGAAAATTACTTTACAATTACTCTAACAAATATGAAAATATTCCGTTACAAAATCACTGGTAAATATTAGGGATTACAAGTAATTTCGCAACATGTAGCGGATTAGGTACAAGTCTAGTTGGACGGTTGTCACCAGGCTTCTGTAGGCATCAGTTCCAGAGGAAAATACAGAATCATACTTCACCTCCACTTGTTCAGTTTTTGACTGACACCTTCGGTTCTGGGACGCATCTTCTCATCTTCTTTGCTATTTCACCTTCTTTTGTGGCAAGGGTTAACCTTGGGGTGCGACAGAACTCTCTCTTGACCAACACTTGTTTGGGATGAGGACGATTCGTCAGATGCGCACTCGTCACAAGGCGATTGGTCACAGGACGATTCGTTACATAGGAACATTTGTCACAGGATGACTCGTCACCCGGGCAACTGGTCACATTGCCCAACACCAATTGCCATTGGTGTTGGGCATGGGCAACACATTCCCATGCCCAACACCAATTGCAGATAGAGGCAAGGGAAGAATTCAGCGATATTTGGTCGGCAACAGTGGATATCCTTTTGAACAAAATATAGTTATCGGTGAATAAACGAATATTTACATCTGGGCTAACAACTGAGACAAAAAATTGCGGTGGCGTAGCTCGGCTATGCCAGAGTATAGGTAGCGTGAGCTTATTCGCACAAAATGAGAGGCGCTATCAAGCGGCTCCGGGGCAGCGTCAGACTTGGCTACTGTGCAACGGAGCCGCACAGCTGGGCACGCGGCGGCGCCAGTACGTCTGCCACGGCTATGATGTCACTCTTCTGAAATGCGCAGACCGGCGAGGCGCGCGCGGCGGCGGCGGAGCGCGCGGAAGGCGGCGGAGCGCGCGGCGGCCGCGGCTCCGGCGCGCCAGCTGTGCGCCCTGTGACGTCGCAGCTCCTCGCGCATGCGCAGCACGGCTCTCCGGGAGCCACGCGAAACTGCTCTACCTCGGCCAGTGCAGCTCACGCAACAATATCATTTATATACGTTAAAACAACAACGGGCCAAGCACACTGCCCTGAGGAACACCCGAGGAAACACCAAGAATACCAGAAGCATGACCACAAATGTCGACAAACTGACTGCGATCAGACACGTACGAACCTATCCAATTGACAATCTCGGACAGTATTTCAAGACACTCTAATCTATAAAGAAATTTGCCGTGTCTAACTTTATTGAAGGCCTTGCTAAAGTAAAAAAAAAAAATAATATCGACCTGACCAGATTTGTCTAAAGTAGCAGCAAAATCATGAACTGTTGTGAGAAGTTGCGTACTGGTAGATAAACCCCTTCGAAACCCATGCTGAAATGTTGTAAACAAGTTTCTACCTTCTAACAAATCTCGAACATAATTGCTCACAATACGCTCCATAAGTTTGCACGAAGTACTCGTAATAGAAATAGGACGATAATTACTGACTTCTGAATGATCACCCTTTTTATGAATGGGAACGACACGTGCGGTTCGCCAGTCACTAGGTAGCACACAAGAACTAAAAGCGCGAAAAATTAGAGTAAGGGCTGTTTCACATGCTGCGAATCTCGTCCGAATTCGGTGCGATTTCCAGTAAATGTGCGGCTAAATCGCAGTCGCACTGTCGCAGCGGCTCTGCGACTGGTTTCCACCAAGCTGGTACTTTGTCGCAGAGTCGGTGCGATCACTTCATCGTCAACCAGACGTTCATTTGCCAGCTTTTATCCGTGATAGTTGCGTATTCTAAAATAAATTTAGACACCTTAAAACATTTGGTTTAAAGCTTAATTATTAGAAACATTCTAGTTACATACTGTATTCGTAAAACATTTGTATTTATCAAGACGTTTTTGTTGTATTTTAGGCAAAGTCAAACGCGTCGCGTCCGTGTCCGAACAGCCGGCCGCGCCGACAGAAATCGCGCGTTTGTTGGAGCATGTGAAACCAAACATTGCGATCGCACTCGCTGCGTCGGCTGTCACACCGATTTTTATCGCAACAGTCGGTGCATGTGAAACAGGCTTAAGAAAACTTGCAAGCGATTTTACATATCTACACAGCAAGGCGTTTGAGATTTTATTAGGCCCACAACTAGACTTAGTTTTAAAGTTTAGTAACATAACAGACACACCGCGAAACGAGATAAAATCGGGGTTCAGTGGGGTATTAATAGCAACGGGGGCGTACGTATCTAAATCAGGAAACACAGATTGGTAGTATAAATTAAACTCTTCAGCAATTCGTTTTTATGAGCGATAGCCACGTCGGTAATCGTTATCTGGTCGACAAGCTTTGTACACATCGCGACACTGTTAGCGCGAACACGACATCGTCGCATTTTCGTATTTTACTTCTAAATAGTATTAGCGAGCACGAAATTTTATCGTTTACATTATAGAACTAAATGAGCTCTTTCCGTAGCAATAATAACTTGGATGACATCCCTTGGTTGCAAAGAAAAAAACTGGAAAAACCGGCGATCGCTTGTTCGCGCTAACAGTGTCGCGCTCTGTACTTTCCGAAAGATAATGCCAAAATTTTGCAGGATCATGTTTCAAGAAGTTAAGAAGAGCACACAAAAAATATTTATTTCTAGCTTCCTTTACCTGCCTAGTCATTTCATCCTGTAAACCTTGTACGTTTCCAGTTTTACGAGCTCTTTAAAACTTTTTGATCCGACGGGAAAGGTGAATTAGTTTGCGGTTGATCCAAGGCTTCCTACGCCCCGTGCATTTTGGGCGAACCGGTATGAAGCTTTCTAAACAATAGTTTCACATATAAACGAATTTCTCCCACAGCAAATTCGCATTCTCTTTCAATAAAGTAGATGGAGCAAAAATCAAGATAATCCAATACACTTTCATCATTGGACCTTAAAAAAATCCTTCAAAGTTAATGTAACACTTTTTCGTTGTCTGTGCCGGTCCCGATGACACTAAAAGAGCACTAATTTGTGATCCGACACATTCTATTCGAGATTTACGGTATAATCAACAAACTCGCGACTGACAAAGATAAGGTCCAAAATTGAGCGACTGGAACCACTTTCCCATGTAAAATCTTGAACAACTTGGGTCAGATCACATGCGAGCATCATGTCGAATAAAAGGTCATCACCATTAGAGCTAGATATTCGCAGCCAGTCAATATGAGGGAGATTAAAATCGCCAACCAGAATAATTTGCTCGCCTCTGTACTTTAACATGTCATCGTATAGCCGATTAAAGTGGTCTGGACTAGCGGAAGGAGACCCATATACAGCGCAAAGTATAATTTTATGACCCCCAACATTAAGACGAAGTATTAGACTTCCGTTATTACTAATTTGATCTAATACTATAGCAAAAATAGGCGGCTTTATAACAACCGCTACACCGCCACCACGAGAGGGACGGTCCCTGCGAAACACTTGATGGGATTCCGGAAAGATTTCAGCATCAGACACAGAGTCATTAAGCCATGTTTCAGCAATCACAGTGACATGGGGGTCATAATTGAGAAGAACAAGTTCAAACCACTCTGCTTTATAAACTATACTTCGCGCATTCATGTTCAGGAGACAACATTGTTTAGAAACAGGTAATGATTCTCGTCATTCTTCAACAGGAGCCTCATTGGTAACGGCAACCTTTACTCGTGCATTTGTAGATTTATCCCAAGCAAATAAGTCTTTGCCACTGAGTAGTTTGTCATTTAGTTTATTCGTTCTCTCGGCGCGTGCACTATTCCATAGCAGTCTTCTTTCATTGAGCGTTTCCTGAGGATAATCGTTTTGGATGTAAACGCTGGTACCTTCAAGTTTTTTTGTTTTTTTTTGCATGACGCGGGATTTTTACCTTTACTTTGTAGTCTTGGAGACACAGAATAATCGGCCGTTTTCCCACGCGTTTCCCTAGGCGTTGAATTCTTGCAACAGAGGTGCA
The DNA here is from genome assembly GCA_013358835.2 of Ixodes persulcatus. NCBI lineage: Eukaryota > Metazoa > Arthropoda > Arachnida > Ixodida > Ixodidae > Ixodes > Ixodes persulcatus. The sequence goes on from JABSTQ010009612.1 coordinate 330,458, forward strand.
GGAGACTCCCAGTCGCCTTGAAAAAATATTTTCGACAACCTTGCCTCTCAAGTCCTGCTCAGACTCATCCGGTGCGTCTGCTACTCCAAAGATAACAAGATTTGAGCGTTGACTACGGTCCTCTAAATTAGCAAGCTTTGCATTTTGAAGTGTTATTGCCTCTTCTAGCTTGATAACGGTCTTTTTAAGCACATTCACCTCCAGTGATTTAGCTTTTAACTCAAGCAATACCTTGTCTACTTCTGCAATTCTTGACAGCACTTCAGTAACTGATTTATTAGTTCCTGATTGTTGGATTTTCAGGTCAGCTATTTCCTTGTGAATTGTTGCTTGCCCGTTCATCAACGACTCAAACATTTCTTCCACCGTTCGCCCTGGATTTGTCTCGACGTCACCACATAGCAGCAGTTTACATACATCAAAACAGTCAACTGCAATTTAACAAAGCGTTTGTGGGCGCGGCACAACTATAAGACGCATATCTTCGCTTCTAAAGCGTGAAGGAAAACTGACCTGTACAAAAAACCACGACATGGTCAGCCACCTGTTCTTGTTGGCCTCGCCGCGCCCACTGAAGTTGTAGTTCTGAAGACAGTCCTTTATGGATGCAGTTGATGGTGAAGGCACGAACCCGGATGGATCAAGGGGCGTTGCCAGCAGCCTATAGCTTGGAAACAGGCGATGACTGGCAAAACGTGATGCAGGGAGCATAGTTCCGCCGACGCTGGCCGAGGGTACTGAGATAACAGACAGGGAAGTGCCTGTACGAAAAACCACGACATGGTCAGCCACATGTTCTTGTTGGCCTCGGCGCGTCCACTGTGAAGGAAAGAAACCTGTGCGAAATGTAGAAGCCAGGAACATGTGGCTGACATCTGCGAGGCGGCGGCCTGCTGTAGTAACTGCAGTGGGCCCCACCCAGCTTACTTCCGCACCTCTTCCCTCTGGCATCAAGAAAAATAAATTCTTTCCCTAGAGGCAAAGAAGTATATCCCCTACTTGGAAGCTAAGAAGAAGCTGCCCTTTCTCTCAAAGGGAGGTTTCTCCGAGGTGGTGCGCAGGGGCCCTCCACCACGCTTGGAGACGAGGGCCACTCCGGTCTCTTCTGAGATCTTGTCGGCTGACCTAAGGGCCCCATCCCCACAACAGCAGCACCATGCTGCTCCCCTGACGAAGGACGGGCCGGCAATAGCCGTGCCCGCCCTCCTCTTTAAGATTGTGGCGCAGGGTCACCAGACTCTCTCTTCTCGCGGAGAGTTCGCTCCAGCTGCTTCCTCTGCTCAGGAAAGGCCAGCACCGGCTGCATCCATCAATACTGTCCGCTCTCCTACGAAGGAGAAAAGCGAAGCCCAGCCTCAGTCCCTGGAGAGGCAGCCAGCAACCAAGGAGCTGCATGGGTCGCATGCAGCTTCCCTGTCGGGAAAAATGGTGGAACAGATGGACGGGGTAGAACCACTCCCAAGTACATCAACCACCCTTCCACCTAGTTCTGGTCGTGGCCGCTGATTGGGGCCCCATGGCACGGATCCTCCCGGGCCAGCAGGCAAGTCTGCCTGCAGGGCTCAGGAGAACACTGGAACTGCCTTGTCTGCCTCTCATCGACTCCGGTGTCTGACGAGGACGAGACGGAATGGCCGCACCGAAGAAGCTAAAATCTAAAAAAAATGGCGATTCCTCCGAAGTGAAGCAACTGACTCAGTTTTCCATATGCTCCGGATTTTGTCCCAGCCGTACCAATTTTATCAGACGTTACCAGGTTTTCCGAAGGGATCGTCCGAGCTCTGTCAATTTTCTGTGGACGAGTTGTGGTGGTTCTCCTGAGAGAAGTTCCCTGCACAGAAGTTCCACTGTCCACACCACTTGATGCAGTGGCTGCTCGGTTGATGCACTATGAAGCGTTTAGAGTATGCTCTTTTATCGGCCAGCTTTTTTTACTTTGAAGTTATGAGCGGGAACGCCAATCCCACTTCACACATTTGTACAGAAAGCATAATCCCTTACACAGAATGTTGTTTTTGGGTGATGAACCATTTCTGACTTACAAGCAGATTTTTAAGTTTTTAGATGCTATTGGTCTTCAAAATCGACTGTGATACTTTATAGCTTTGCACTCCTGTCCATTATTATTTGTGACATAATCCGGTTTAATGTTTCATTTCCTTATTTTGATCCCCGAGCGCTAGACTGCTTTAATCTTGTTTACCCTCAAAGTAGTAATTTCCTTCTTTGGCGCTCTTTGACCTCAGCAGACCTTGCGCCATAAAAACCCCAATCCAATCAAGACTCAGATTGTTTTGAGTCGGCTCAAAATAGTTTCGAAATTGTAAGCTCAATGTAATTTTGCATAACAGCTGCTTTCAAATATAATTTGGCTTCGCATGTTCATTAACACAAATTTGTTTCGCTGTCTTTCACAAATATCTAGTTTGCCACTGATCCCTTGTTGTACGATATTTTAAACATTGGTACTAACTATGTGAGTCTAATTGTTCATAGTGTGAATATTCGACTTTTTCTGAAAAACCACACATAGTTTGGTTTCAACAGCGATAAATGCTGCGGAAAAATTTATATTTAAAGCTTCTAACAAGATCTTAACTATTTCTCACCAATGGCGAGACAACTTATTTTTAGTGCATCCAGACTATAACCACTATCGAGATCCAGACGCAAAGACCACCCGATGCTTAAAAAGTGGGAGTTCAATATGTTTGATAGAATTACGACTATGTGCGCAACAATGTCATTAGTAATTTAACTCAAGCGTCTACTTGCTGATTGACAGGTAACACCATCTACATTTTCTATATTTCTTGGGGCCGCTAAAAATAGCCACATATTTTTGTTGTTGATATAAACATTATCACCGGCCGTGGTCGAAATACAAATATAAATGTTTGAACAACGAGTGCTAAACAGCTGAACGTCTTGAACAATCTCTTCAAAATGCTCCTTGTAAAAAGAAATCTACAACGAAATTGTCTAATATAACTATTATAAAACTATAAATCTGTGTAAAGTTATTATTCAGGAACAAAGACGAGGGGGGTCACGAAAGGAGTACGGACTATAGATATCTGGATCTGTGGGAAGCGTGCGACCTATGGAAGAACATCGACGTCAGGTGCCTTGGAGCCGTGCGGTTGTTTATTCGTAAATATGTAAGGTAACTTGCATCTACAAATTCTATGCTTAAACCTTACCCCTTCGGGTCGTTGAGTTTTTCTTGTCTCAATATTATATGGCATCTACAATAAAGTTTTTCTAAATTTGTACATTAGCAGAAAATGGAAATGAAACTCACATTTTTTACACATTTCGCAAAAGCTTTTAGAATTGCGTTTCACACTGTATTGTGGGAGAGTCCCCTCCCTGCGCAAACTGACCGTCACCCTCTAAACCTGGTTTCTGGTCAGAGGGCGAGAATGCAATCACAGTTAAATCACATTTTTTACACATGCCCAAAACCGCGATATCTTCGAGGGCAGGTCACAAATTTAAGAACATGTATTAACGCTTGTACGTCCTATCGGCGTTCCTCCACTCCTCAGTTTGGGAAAGGGTGTCTCCGACATTTTTTTGACAGTGCTTTATGTGATGCGGTCTCGCACAACCCATATTGGCTCTAGAAACGAACACAACAGATAACTAAATAAACGACGACAAAAAAGGTGGCAAGTGATTTGAAGATTAGCCGCCACCCACGAAAAATGCTGATAGAGTCCCCGAAAATTCTTGGCTGACCAGCGGCGAAGAAGGTTAATAACTCTTCATAATTGGTGTTTATATCAGGCGGGTAGAAGTTGTTGTCACTTTTTTTTTTTGTCCTGTGGACAAGATGAACAAAATCACGGCGCCGCCATTTTCACAACCATGATATCGACACCAGCGCACGAAGACAAAGTGATTACCTCATCCCAAATGAATTACTCCTTTTAACTTTTGTCCACACTCCTGCGTGTTCTGGGCCTTTAAAACGGCTAAGCTGAGCGATCGATTTTCTTGCCTGTTGAAGAGCCCGTAATATCCGCAATGAGGGAAGGCAGGAGGCAACTGCAGCGACCCTGGCTTTCGTCGGGATTCTCGCGAAAATCGAGCGGCGAAGAGAGTGAGCTCGGAAGCCAGAGGAGTTCGCGGGTTTCGGCGGACGGGTCTCATTGGTAGATCGACGTGTGACGGCACTACGAGTGACATTCTTAAGGGCTGCACTCTATTTTGAGCACCAGAAAGAAAAGCTGGGGGCTGGGGACTGGGTGCTGGGGGCGATCTTTGCGTGCGGGCCTCGGGGGCGCCGGTTCAATACAACCCAGACTGTGCTTATACGCTCCTTTCTATGAAAAACTCTAAGCTCGGCTTGAACACTTGATTTTTACACGTAAATTAAGGTCAGATAAGGCATATAGAGTCATAGGGGCAATTACGAAAACGCGCATAAAGAATACTTTTCAGGTAGGTTCAACTTGCGCCCAAGTGAATCCCAACCGAATGCGCACAAACTACGGCAAACAAAAAGGAGTTATCAGGCTCCAAACTTGCTCAATTATGTTTACAATCATCTAGCTTTCTTTGTGCCTTATCTAAAAGATAAACAGGCTGCAAAGAACATTTTTATACGCGACAATAATACTTACGCATAAAAATATTCAACCTTATACTTCACCATGTTACCATTCCCCTGCTGATTTGTAATGCGTTTTCGACTGTACCTTAGGCCATGCTCTAGTTTTTTTCCTTATGATCATTTTTGTTTTGAGCGAAATATATACATTTTTAATTGTCCATATTTTTAGGTGCCTACTTTCCGTTCAGACTGTTATTTTATTGCAACTGAGGGGTGTGACAACTGCGGATCTGGAATGATCCTTCTTCTGTGCTTTAGGTTATGTTCTTGTTTTCTTTTCCTCGCGCCCTTTTTGATTTTGAGAGAAATATAATATTTCATTGTCGATATCTTCATTTCTCTTCTTGCCGTTCACACTGCAACTCTTTTATAGCAACTGAGGGCTCTGAGAAGTGTTACTGCTCTTTCTGCTTCCAATTGTATTGCCATTTTATTTTAACTGTGTTAGTATTTTTATGTTTCTCGGTGTTTTATTTATGTAACATGCCGCTGGCGTATTTTTTTAGCGTGGCAAGTGTATTTTGCGTGCTGCTTTGAACTCTACAGGGTCTAGGGGCCCCGTCAGGCAGCAACGTTTTTTGCCCCTGCCTCCCTTATGGTTTTGTCGGTGAAAATAGAAATAAAAAACGAACGAACAAATACTGTGCCAATCGAGCTAAGCAGAGGAGGTCTTGGCGATAGCTAAGACTGTGTGTATAAAATTCAAAATATACACTACCTGATCATGCTGACAAAAGCATCAGGATACAGAACGTGTTGATTTACCATCCACATAAAGCGCGTGGCTGCGCTAGCCCCGTAGACAACAGTCCCATCCCCATCACACTCATAGTATGTGCAACCCGCACACTTCATACGTGTGGTAGCTCAACACAGTCTATGTCCTACAGTCTTTGTCAGCATGATCAAGCTAGCGTACGTTTTCGTCGTGCACGACGAAGAGCATGTAAAATGTGGACAGGTCTTTAATACGAACGGGTCGTCTGCGGTTTTCATTGATTAATTCCCTGATATCTGAAATGCTGTGGCCGAAATTCATGCTCTGGTTGAATGCGCTTATCATGGTTACTAACACAGGTGGTAGCATTTGAGTCTTGATATTACCATTTATGATCAGTACGAGAATACGCGCCGATGCTGCGTTCGCATTAACCGTATCGTGCAGTGTACTACGATGGAAAAGAGCCACTAGTGAAGAACCACGTGTACACAAAGTTTTTGGTGGCTTTTTAGAACGACAATTTTACACACACTCAATTGGTGAATTCGCGAACGACAAGACTTGCGAATCATATGCCAAATAAGAAAGGTAGAGTTTCTTGACCACGTGGACGCTGCAAAATATCGCGACCTGGATCAAATGAAAGTCCAGGAGGCCGGTGCCACGCTTTCATCCACGTATTTCTCGCGCTTCTGTACGACGTATTTCTCGAAAAAATTGCGCGACGATCACAGGACGTGATGCGTTTAGACAACGTCAGCTGTGCTGCTTATTCGACTATATGACGGTGACCATCGATTGACATTGCGCCGATCGTGCGTCATACGGTGATCTGATATTGAAATGACGTTGCGTTGATTTAGCGTCGATACGTTGTTGAATAAATGATTTTGAGAGCGTGATGTGTTCTCCCGCCAAATTTTTCGGGGAATTTGAATTTGTGTGTAGGTTCCGTGACGTCAGGTCACGGGAATATGAATTATCCCGCCAAATTTAGCGTTGAAACTGAATTGGTTTGTAGGTCAGTGACAAATTTTTGCGCTAAATTAGGCGGGAAACTTGAATTGGTGCTTAGGTCACGTGACGTCATTTTCCCACTAAATCAAGCGAGAACCTGAATTTGTCTCTATGTTCCGTGACGTCAGGTCACATGGCATCGATTTTCCCGCCAAATTCAGTCAGAAAACTGAATTGGTACAAAGGTCACGTGACGTCAATTTTTTCAGCTATATTTAGCAAGGAGACTGACGGCTTCGAAAGACCGGGGAATGGTCCACTAACAGCTCTTGCTGTAAAACAAATATTGCAGTTAAAAAAAATTGCCCCGGAGCCTTTTGGTAATAGACCACTGGCCATGAAATGTCCTTTTTTTATATTTCGCTTTACTGATGTCCCTACTTTAAGCATATACTAAATTGGTAAGAGGTTATATTTTTCTTCTGCTACTTATTTATTGTGTCATCCGCGCAGAAATATATGTCCACAAACTGCAGGGCTAATCTGAATGCAATGTGGGCCGTTTCATCTAACGTTGAGGAGCTGTGAACCCTTCAGAGGACACAAAAACGTAAACAGGCACATCGAATACAGGTCGCACTTTTGGCGCCTTATTGAATGAGTAGGTATCAACATACACACAAAATTGGCCAAAGCAGTGAAGTTGCTTCAGTCATTTCTTGGTAGGTCCCCTCAGACTGTAGCGTCTGCTCTGTTTTAGTTTAAGGCAAAACCAAGTATTCAAATATATATGCTAATGCGATCAATCTACATTGAGGTTTTTAAGAGTGGTAAGCAATTTGAAACTGTATCTAGAAGAACCCTGCGAGAAAGGACTACAGTACATTTCGGGCTAAAGTCTACGGAACATAAGTTTAAATGTTAAAAATTTACGAGGCGCAAACGTTATAGAATATTTTATTGTTTTCTTTCTTTGACGGATTTTGTAAATGACTAAGAATGTTAATGATAATTAATGCATTATACAAGCTTCTTTGTGAGCTAATAAAGTAGGAACTTCTTAAAGCCTGCTTTGTGTGAGATTGTTTTTAATTGCAGACTAGGTCACAGGTGCCAACTATGAACCAAATGTGGACTATATAAGAAAAAGAAATGTGATTTTTTTTCAGTTGAAATGTTACACTGCAGACTTTACACGCTGTGCGTAAGAAAACAAGGTGCATGTTTTATTTCACATAAATTTACATCACGTTCATGACCGTGAAATGTGTCGGTTTTAAGTGTGAGTTGTTGTGTTGACGCAGTGGATTTCGCTACCTGACAGGCCCGAGGAAGCAGACAGAAATTGAAGGATAAGACGTTTATACGCAAGTAACGATCATGTAGGCGACTGCTTTGAAAATCGAATTGTATTGTGGCCCTCTTCAAGAGGAACGGGAGAGTTATATTAAAACCAATTTTTAGTAGGTACGGGCAGATTATTATGAATGTTGCAGTTCCAGGAAATGCATAAGTAACACATTATAATTAGAGTTACTTCAGCAAAAAAATTTTACTTTACTGATTTATTAAAATTTTGCATTAAAGCGCACGTATTATTAAACGTCGTATAGCGCAATTGATTTAATAAAAAATTCTAAATAAGTGCAGGTCAAAGCAGCCTAAGAGTTTAGTCTACAAATGGAGGTCAGATTTCACCCTATGAGCATCACAAATATTTTACAAAAACAGAGTTTTCAACCTTATACGTGTATCTATATGGCAGTGCTTACAGCCGGCAGTGCAATTGTATCCGATTACCTTTACGAGTTTTAAATCATGGGGTAGCGCATGCACAGACATTTTATCGTCTTCGAAAATGATACAAAAACAATGGCCGACAAACTATAGAATTTTCATAATCGCAACCCTGAGACAATGAAAATAAAATAACGGTCAAGACGACACAAAGTCTCAATTTCTCCTGGTCTCAGAGTTTAGATTATGATGTTTCTTTACCAGCTCGCCTGCATACTTTCGCTCCTACACAATTTTCTCGCGGAACGTCCTATTCCTTTTTCTTTTCTTTCAAACGCATGTCTTTTTGAACCTAGATGGCATTGGCTTTTTACACTTTCATCTTTCGGTGTTTAAACTAAAAGCAGGGTGTGAACATACCGATTCATAATAGAGGAAAGAGGTGTGCATGTGGTTTCAAAATTTGGGACTGCATTAATAAATGTGTTAGTATCAAATAAAATTGAATAATAAAATGAAAACAAATAATGCGCGTAACTGTCTCGACTTCTGTCACGGCTTTCCTTCTAGGCAGAACGAAACAAAACAAATTAATAAGATGCACACAAATGGTGCATTTTGACTGATAGGCACAGCGTTGTTGGGACTTGCTTTCGGAAAGGAACCTGTTTCGCTTTTGTTTGTTTGTTTGCGCAGTCTAAAAAGGGTTGCAGCTCTCCTTCTCATTTTTTCAAGACGTAGTTGTAACCTTCTAGTTACATTTCAGTTACTCGAAAAAAAAAAAAAGTATAACTCGCGTAGCCGGCTACAGACAAAAATAACTTGATACAGTATCCCGATCCTTGTCACGCGTGGATACCAAAGACTACACCTATTAAATGGCCGTGAGGGGGAGAGAAGTTTTTCCAAGAGAAGGAGGTCGTCTCCAGACAGCTAGCCTGGCGTAATTGATCTGCGACGACCTTCATTCACCACGGTTGGGTGACGACATAGGATGGAACCTTTGTAGCTTCTGCAATTCGTCGGCCTCGTCTGATGTAATCTTGAAGTCGATGATCTCGCCACTTGCACAGGAGCACGGCACTGACAGAACTGCCTGGACAGAAGCCATAAAAGTGCACGTCAGGGGTCGACGTTTTTGGATCAAAAAGGGATTGCGATATCAGACTCGTATAAACATTTTTCCAGACTTCACCAAACATAAAAATAACATAAGAAGCGCCCAAACTATATCAAATGTTCCTATTCTCAATGCATGTTCTAGGGCAAGATTGAATTAACTCAATCAATGTCAGGTTCAGGTACTCAGTGTTCTTATGTGCTCAACGACACTAGGCTGCAGTAAAAGGAAACGGAAGAGAAGAGCGCGTATGTCACTGTGCTGGTTGAAATGTTCCCTCAAAAGAGATAATTTGTTTTCTAATAGCTCATGGGCTACGTAAAATAACATTTTACAAGAATTTGTCGTTAGAGAAACAACGAATATTTCTTGCACTTTAAATGCGTGCATTTTGTTCACAACAAAGAAATAATATAAAAAACAAACTAAAAAATATATAATTGCCATCGGGCCGATCGAAAAGCCCCTGGCCAGCAGGCATGCTACAATTATATATACCACTAGGCACGTTCTTGTTTTGTGAATTACTTTTCTTTTTGGCTTTTATAATCTTCGGATTTACGACTCTACGGCCGTACGTCAATGGAGCAGCAAGTTAAGCAACTAAGCGCTCTCCACTTTAATAAGGCATCGGCAGCGCTTTCAGTTGATTTTGCTTAGGAGGTATTTTTCACCGAATTTCTACAGATTTTCTCTAGTGTATGATCCGATAACCAGAAAAACAGAGATTTTCAAACTCAGCTGTTGAATTTTACTACATGGCACACTGTTTTTAGCTCCAGTTTACTCAGACCCAAACACACAACACACACGAACAAACATATGCATACACACACGAACACGCACACAAGGACATACAGAAAGAAGTGCGTATCTGTTCTTAAAAGAGGTAGTTTTGCGTGTATGTTAATTTTTTGGGGGGTCTTTGCGTCTTCGAGCACGCAAACAATCGTATGTTCATATCAACGAGCTTGAGTAAACATGAAGCGGTAAAGCAGCGGCCAAAAATGGCACCCCCGCCCCCGCCCCCGGTTACAGCCATCTTGCCTGTTTGACACATTAGTGATCACGTGACGTTAAGATGGCTGCGCCCAGAGGTGGGCCAGATCAGATTCGCCAGATCACGGTCAGCAGATGGGCCATCTGGGGTTGTGTTCCAATCTTACTCAAATGAATCCGAGCTATTCGGCGAATCAAATCACGTGACAAGACAGATACAGCAATGCTGGGAGCGGGTAGGTTTTTGAACGCAACGGGCACAAGATCTTTACCCACGAGTGAGATCGAGTAAATTTCGGAACTTGGCCGCCTGGATGGAAGCCGAGCCAGCCGAGCCGAGCTAGCGGATGCGAGCTGGCCGAGCGCGGCTGGCGCGGCTGGCGCGGCGATGGCGGCAACGGCGGTGCGAGTCGCATTAAACTGCGATGATCGTGCTGTAGGAGAATGGTAAATTTTCATGTGTGCCATGTTTGGATAGGCATACGATGAACAAATAGGACCGGGTATGCACGTATCGCGCAGGACCTGACATGGTATGATAACCGATCTGAGAGAATTGATCGTATATATCAAACATCGCGTGGATCCGATTCGTGAGGAATGCGTGAAAGCTCTCACGCATTCCATCTCGGCTTCTACTCGCAGATACTCTATATGCCCTGCCTTCCTTTCATTAAGAGCCATGAACGTTCCGGTGGTCGAGGGCTGCCAGAATGGAAAACTTTCGTGCGAGATATCCACGCGATGTTTGACATATACGATCGCTTCTCTCGTATCGGTGCCATAGCTGGTCAGATCTTGTGCGATACGTGCATACCCGATCCTATTTGTTCATTGTCTGCCTAGCCAAACATGGCACACATGGAGGTTTACCATTCTCCACAGCAGGATCATCTCGGTTCAGTGCGACTCGCACCGCGGTTGCCGCCGTCGCAGCGCCAGCCGCGCTCGGCCAGCTCACTCCTGCTCGCTCGGCTCGGTCCCCATCCAGGCGGCCGTGTTCCAAAATTTAACCTGGCTATGTTCCAAATCTTACCCAAGTAACCTGTCTCCTACGTCAGCGGGTAATACCACGTGACATCACGAGTAAACGATCCGTGACTCGATTTCGAAACGGCCGGGATAATCAGCTAGATGCTATGCGGATTGGTTTCGTCTTGGGCTACGGCAAAAAGAAAGCACAGCAGCGATGGCAGATCATAGCAGACGATCTCTTTTGATCATAAAGAAAGCGCTCGAAGAAACGATAATATTAATGATGGCGTGGTGTTTTTTTTTTGAGGTGACTCCACCAGCTCCTTTTGCTGGCCTGCCTTCTGGGCTGTATATTAAGATCAAAATTACTTACTCCTTTCAGTGAGACATCAATTTTGTTTATTAATCAGCGTGATTGCTATAAATCTAGTACAGCTATGTGCCCTAAACGCTTATGTTCCACGCATCGTAATTTGCACCGATTACATTTTACAGAAATTGCTCCCACACGGTGCAGCGGAACAGCGCAGGGGGTTTTCTCAACAGTAATATGTAACTTACGTTCGCTTTGTCGCGAATATGATTACAAAATTCCAAAGAAAACTTACAAACCGCTATAGGCAATTTCTTGGGGAGGGAGATGGGGACGGGTTGTTGACTGAACATGTACAAGAAATCTCCGAAGCCTTCACTGCATTACAAGCATTATCATCTCATTACTTACACTCTTGGGGAAATGAAAATACTTCCACATCATCTACAGCGTTTGAAAAATTTCAGCCTTGAACGTGAGAATACGAAATTTCGTCCAAGGCCAAGGACGAGGATGCGAAAAAGCTCCTGTTTATGCTGGCACTTTGATAATAATAACAGGTATACCTTCCAGGGGAAGGCGCAAGGTCTGGATGTGATGCAGCTAATTCCTGCATTTAAAACAGCAAATCGCAATAACCAAACATAAATGGCTGAACCTTATTCTTTGTCATATCGAACGTCCGCTACGAAAGCTAAAGGAGCAAGCGAGCTTTGACGGCCGTCGCCGCAGAAAGCAGACGACGAACAAATCACGTGACGTATTTACTCGATTTCATCTAACGTTACCCCCGATCGAGGACGGTAGCGTGAGTAAATACTCCGAAGTAAACAACCCGCTTCTGGAACGCGGGTTTCGACGTCATCGAGTAAGCGCGAGTAAGTTTTGAAACGCCACGGCGGCCACGGTACGAAACCTTTACTCTGGAGTCAGATCGAGTAACTTTTGGAACACGGCCTCTTTCTCACTCTTGGGTCTTGTGCCCGTTGCGTTCGAAAACCTACCCGCGTCCAGCATTGCTGTATCGGTCTTGTCACGTGAGTTGATCCGCCGGAATAACTCGGATCTATTTGAGTAAGATTGGAACAGATCCCCAGATGGCCCATCTGCTCACCGTGATCTGTCCAATCTGATATAGCCCCCCTCTGGGCGCAGCAATATTAACGTCACGTGATCCCTAATGTTGCAAACAGGAAAGACGGCGGCGACCAGGGGGTGAGATTTCCGCTGCAGGCCGTGGGTTCCGGCTTACTGCTTTTAGTTAATACTCAAGCTCGTTGGTTCATATAAGGACTGAGCTATGTATAATATATATTGATACATTTCCCGGGGAGACTTACGTGCTGATGTTTTAGTCTGGCACTTTTTTGTAACAACCACAACGTTCAAGAAGACAAAACCAGCCCCCAGTAAAAAAAAAAAAATACTTTATATGTAAGCATATAGGGGTCCATTTTTGAGGTATATATACTTTACAATGATAAATAAAAAGCAATCCCAAGATATAGAAAAATCTTAGTACTTAAGTTTAAAATGATGGTGAAGTGGATTTGGAACCTATGTTGAGTGGTGCGCCGTCCGAAAGCTACTTATAATTAAACATCACAAATTTAGTGATTTCAGTTTTTTTAATGAATTGATAAAATTAATTTTTTCTCTCTTTCATTTAGAAGAAAGTAACGTTCTGTAGTTCATGGTCGCTCGTCGAACCCAAAAGTCAGGCAGGGGTCGTTTATATTCGCATGCTGCAAGCGCCTCATGATATTAGAGTAAACGAGCCCAAAATAAAAATTAAAACATAAACAATTGTCTTAAAAGAAAGATATTAATGTATATTTATTTTTCCAAACGCGTCTAACCGACTGACTTCCACTGCACCTACGGCCAGTGCTATCGGGTATAGAAACCGCAGCTTTCGGAATAAAACGAGACGAAATGAAAACCTTAAACTTGGTACGTTTCAGACTGTCTCAGGGAAATAAGCTTTTAAATATATGTTTTTTAATGGAATAACAAACAAAGGTAATTGATATAAAAAAAAACTTTCAAATAAAAAATGTACGTTAGTGTGGCGTGATGTTAATTGCAGAAAGAGTAGTGCCCGTAATTTAGATTTTGCGTCGTTTAGACAGCGGGTGTTGCAATGAGAAGAAAAAATATGTCTTTCGATATTAATATAAACATTGCATGCACCGGAATCCAACATCTTATATGCTATTGTGGTAATAAACAGAGGCAAGGTGTTTATTTGGTTGCAAACTAATCCAGTTCACTCCTTTTTAGACACGTAAACTTATCCTAAAATATAGAAAATATAGAATATTAAGGAACACGATATGACGGAGGATGCACCGCGCTCGTGACGAGAATTGTTCGGGTTTTTCAATTGTGCAAGTTGCAAAAGTATGCAAGCGAATTAAGCATATTTTTTTTACAGAAATTTTGAAGATGTTGTTTTTATTTGTTCGTTTCTTTTACACATTATTTGTTGCACAAAATACAACGGACTAATAATTTTCCTCTGTTCAGAACTCTTAATTTGACTGAACACATTAAATAATATTAAAAGTAACTTCACACTATACACAAATGTAAAATGGACGCAAAGTATTGTTTGAAGCAACTTCGACGACCTACTTTTATCTCGCACGTTGAAGAATCTAGACAAAGCAATCGCGTGATTTCGAGTACTGCTGTCCTTGAAGGAGTAGCCATGTGTATGCTGTTACGCATGTAAGTATATTAATATTGGTCGCAGATTTCAACCCCACTAAAATCCGTTAAGTCTTTTTTTTCTCACTTAGATTGTGTTAAATAGTGTTAACCCTTTAATTGCCGGGTTTGTTTCGTCCCAGCGATAACCCTGTGCCAAGTTTTGTTTGCTTCACAAAATTTTTAACGGGATAGCCTTAGGGAGCCCATATCGCAGAAAAACTGTCCTCGGTGGAGTAGGAGAAAAGCGTAGTAGGTTTTGTGACGTGAAAATCTAGATTGGTCGATAGGGTCATCACGTCACAGCCTCATAAATCGCGCGGGAATTTTAAACAACTCAAAACGTTCATATGAATCGTGACGTGACGCGTGGAATGAAAGCGATTAAAAATGACTATTGATGCGAATTGAAGGTCGCAACAAGCCTAAAAGTATTTCACTTTACAGAGTAATTTACATGCCTTAGAGAAGCATTTTAAGAACTTTCGGTGGGATTCGAGCCCACGACGATTTGATTGCGAGCCAGACACACTACAGACTAGGCCATGTCTGCTTTTTTTTTTATTGCCTGCTTTTACATAAGCAACTCAAGGGACGCAATTACATATATGCATACACAAAATTTTAAAACGCGCCAGCCAAGTGCAGCTGCCGCGAGTACGTTTAAAAGCGTTTCAACGAGACCAAATCATCGAGTTCTCGCAACCATTCAGGCGGTCCAGGCAGCGCGCGAAATACTTCTCGAATATAGAAAACGTTTTAAATGAAATAATCTCTCGTAGAGCGCACATTTACATCCGGGTTATGTACCCCCGTCCTAGTTCTCCACAGGCTGTGGAGGCCGAGAAGAATAAACATATCGTACGGGATGCCACCTTCTTTCTCTAGCGGCAAGAAACGAATCCCATACGCAGTAAGAAGCATGTCTTTCTTCAGCGTGCGCTGAAGAACATCCCACAGGAACACAGCGTCCCGACAGTCGATGAAGACATGCTCTATAAGATTACAAAGAAAACAATTTGCAGACCATGATACAAAAATACCTTTCGCTTTCAGCCACGGCTTAACCGGGAGGGCGCCGCAATGTAGTTTAAAGGAAAAAGTTTTCGTCGATGGTTTGACCGGCATACTCTTTACCCTTTTAAGTACATCCTGCCCTGCGCCCTTCCAGTCCAATGACCTGTAAAGCGGGGTGGGCAACAAAACGTCTGCTAGATCTTTATACAATCATTTTCGAGGCAGGAACTAAGATACTCCACAGACAAACGTACCGCTAGAAATTTAAGCGAACAGAAAGTACCACTTCACGGAGAAAACCTAGCATACTTGTGCAGTAACCGTCACCGGTCGACACTACATACTCAGGTAGCGCATTTCGCAGTTGCAACTGCATGACTGCGCTCAAAAAAGAATCTTGCTGGTCACGGAAAAACGCAAAACGATACAGTATTTATCGCATAAACAGATGGAACAATCCCGGACCGCCATTTTGAATAGATCCAAACAAGTTTGTGCGAGCAGAACGCCCTTAGCACGAACTCCAAATAAAAACGGCGAATATTCTGAGCAGCCTCCGCACGTTGAGGCGCGACATTGACAGCACTTGTAACATATACCAAATTTTCGCGATCAAAAATAAATTACAAACTGTAGCGCGCGCAAACATAGGCAAATCTCTACCCTTCCAACCCTCCGTTTGGCCTTCACTCTTTTCGTTTCTTCACTCCACAGTTAAGTGCAGTCCCGGTAGTGCTCAAGCGGCACACCAAGTTACTTTGCGGGCAAGGCTGCCCACTGAACGTTTAAAAAAACTTCCTGCTTGGAGTCCCAGTTTCAGTGCCAGAAACCGGCGCATTTCTCCCAGTTAATAACACTCCCTGTATTCATGCAAAACGAAGAAGCATCACGGACCGCCTCAAGCACGACTAGGCCATGTCCGCTGCACATCCTGCTCACTTGCAGTAAGAGCAGGAGAAGCGAATGAGAAGGCGTTGCGAACGGTGGGCGAAAACGCTATCGCGTTCTAGTCTTAAAGGCAAAGCTTAAACGTCCAAGAAGTGTTTTTTTTATATGCAGGAACGTGGTTAAATGCTTTACTGTGTTTATTTACTTACCAGAATACTTGCCTATACGTTCAAGAAATACTTCAAATTCTGACCTTCTTCAACTTAAATTAAAACAAATCGTTCTTCGTGTGGTGTTTCTCGGAACTCGGTACCACGTATGCTGAGCACATGTAGAGTGATCCGTTGCACTTCCTTTCGCGTGTCTTCCTCCAAGCGCACATATGGCAGACTGGTTGTGGGATTGTTTTTTGCTGCAGGTTTTGTTGATATAAAAAGTGTTGGGCGATGAATAGGATTCATTCGATGGAAATGTGGTAACATTTCGATCGCAGATATCAACCCAGCTAAAATACGTTAGGTCTTTTTTTCCTCACTTAAATTGTGTTAAATGGTATTTACCTTTTAATTGCCGGGTGTTTTTCGTCCCAGCGAAAACCCTGTGCCATGTTTTGTTTAGTTCACAAACGTCTTTAACGGGATAGCTTTAAGGAGCCCTTATCGCAGAAAAACCGTCCTCGGTGGAGTAGCAGAGGGAAGTAGGGTTTATGACGTGAAAATCCAGATTGATCGATAGGGTCATCACGTCACAGCCTCATAAATCGCGCGGGAATTTCAAACAACTTAAAACGTTCATATGAATCGTGACGTGACGCGTGGAATTAAAGGGATTAAAAATGACTTATGATTCGAATTGAAGGTCACCACATGCCTCAAATTATTTCACTTTGCAAAGTAATTTACATGCCTTAGAGAAACATCTGAAGAATTTTCGGCGGGATTCGAGCCCACGACGATTTGATTGCGAGCCAGACACACTACTGACTAGGCCATGTCCGCTTTTTTTTATTGCCTGCTTTTACATAAACAACTCAAGGGACGCAATTACATACATACATACACAAAAATTTTAAACGCGCCACCCAAGTGCAGCTGCCGCGAGTACTTTTAAAAGCGTTTCAACGAGACCGAATTATCAAGTATTCGCAACCATTCAGGCGGTTCAGGCAGAGCGCGAAATACTTCTGGAATATAAAAAACGTTTTCAATGAAATAATCTCTCGCAGAGCGCACATTTACATCTGCGTTATGTACCCCCGTTCTAGTACTCCACAGGCTGTGGAGGCCGGAAAGCATATACATATCGTACGGGATGCCACCTTCGTTCTCTAGCGCCAAGAAACGAATCCCAAACGCAGTAAGAGACATGTCTTTCTTCAGCGTGCGCTGAAGAACATCCCACAGGAACACAGCGTCCCAACAGTCGATGAAGACATGCGCTATAAAATTACAAAGAAAGCAATTTGCAGACCATGGTACAAAAATACCTTTCGCTTTCAGCCACGGTTTAACCGGGAGGGCGCCGCAATGTAGTTTAAAGGAAGACGTTTTTGGCGATGGTTTGACCGGCATACTCTTTACCCTTCCTTATAAGTACATCTTGCCCTGGGCCTCACCAGTACAATGACCTGTAAAGAGGGATGGGCAACAAAACATCTGCTAGATATTTATACAATTGTTTTCGAGGCACGGAACTAAGATACTCCACAGAGAAGCGTACCGCTAAAAATCGAACAGAAAGTACCACTTCACGGAGAAAACCTTGAATACTGGTGCAGTAACCGTCACCGGTCGAAACTTCATACTCAGGTAGCGCATTTCGCAGTCGCACCTGCATGACTGCGCGCTAAAAAAAAAATCTTGCTGCTCACGGAAAAACACAAAACGAGACACTATGTATCGCATAAACAGATGGGACAATCCCAGACCGCCATTTCAAATAGATCAAAACAAGTTCGATCGGATGAATCCCATTGATAATCGAATAGGAAAGGCATCCGATGGAAATCCGTTTGCATTTCCATCGCGTGCCTTTCATCTTTGCTTTCTGCTGCACGCTTCCGTCGCCTTGCCTCTGCCGCAGGAGCCAAACGACGCTTACGTTCTTCCTCTGCCTCGGCCTGACGTCGCCGACGAGTATCCTCGGCTTTCTTCCGTAGTCGCTCTTGGATACTGTCAGTCATATCACTCTTGGAAAGAACCGCATCTATCGCCGGAGCGTCCACTCAGCTGGGCCGCATTCGAAAGCTGTGCGGCGCATCCTCGTCTCTGGCCAATACCGCCTAGGAGAAAAGGTCATGGTGCTGACATTTCCGCGTCAACATTCAAGGCCAATGCCGGACTCAGAGTGAAAAGGAGTGCTGCGCCAACGCTCAGATCCGAGTCAAGTTTGAGCCGAACGTTGACGCGATCCCTCTGTCCAATCGGTTATCAGCGTTGGCTTTTGCTGATGACGTCATCTCTATGAGCACTACGGCGTTGTTATCTAAGAGGTGTTGCTCTGGCTGGGAGTTGGGAGCGGCAGGGAATAAATTGAAAACTCGAAACGAGTATCCTCGGGCGCGGCCGGAGGTGTGCCAGGGATCGAGCCCTATTATACTCAGACACGGCACTCTAAGGGCTAAGGGTCACTGACAACACCGAGATCGACACGATACGTTTTTACCTCTCAAACACTTCAAAAACACTTGGCAAAGCAACAAAAAGAAATCATTGAGAAAAAAAAATCCTGGTGCGCGAAAGAGTTCGGTAAAGCTTGTATCCTCTTCCCCTAATTTGAGTTCGTCAATGCTTTTTTTTTTCAGACTTAATTGGCGAAGTGATTTTGTAAACGTTAAGAAGTATCGCAAGTTCCGTGTCTGTAATAATTAATATTATTATTATAAAATACGACTTGCGACGATTGCAAAAGCACTTCAATGCTGTCTTAAAAAAAATCAGGCACCAGAATCGTTCATGACAAAACATCGGTCACATCCTAGATTTTTCTTCACACTCTCAATATAGCGTGATGCCGGAAACTTCATCGGAACGGCGGCACGTTTCAGTTTAGGTCGGAATCAAACTCCCAAGGATTTGAATGCATCGAGGCTTTTGTCAAGTCCGTGTCAACAAAGTGTCATGAAAAAACCAGGCTACAAGGGGGGCGTCTGAGACAGCCCATTGTAGCTGTTTCTGGGGGTTGCAGAGCCCATCACGCATTATTTGTGCTTCATCATTTGGACAAATTGTGTAGCACGGCGCTTTTACATTTGGTAGTACCGGGGCAGAACATTCCGCAGCACCATTGCGACATCACGCACTCATCACTCACCATGAACTGCTACACGCCATATCTTTTCTAGCCTTTTTAAAGATCGTTTTAGATCGACTAACACTACTGAATAAGACAAACTGGAAAGTGACGGGTCTTCTGCACGCGAGAAAGGTGTCGCGAAATACCTCGCGATTGACCGGGTGGCACATGCAGGCATATGCGCGTGCCCAAGGACGATAAGGGGGAAAGTGAGAAAGGCAAATACCATGTAAGCCAATACTGGCAACTCCCGCGGATCACGGGCGAAAAGTGATGCAGCGCCCCTGGCGAGCTCGGAGTCTCCGCAAGAAGATGAATTTTCCACAACGCATGGTTTTGCCTATATCCGTGCGAGGTGACCAATGAAAAAAAAATTGTCACGGGTATTCGCTGCTGGGAATGTTAAAAAATAGGTGTCACCTTTTGAGTGGAGGACATTTCTTCGCGTGGGAAAGATGTTACAGCTTGTAGGGTGCAATTTTCGGGCCCTCCTGAAGAGAACACACTGTCCAGAACTTACGTAAGTCAGGCAAAACACGAATGTACCATCGCACTGTTTCTTGAAAAAGGGAATGTAAAAAGATTTCAGAACACAGCTACGTCTCAACTTCACTGTTCTTATGATTAATTTGTTTTGTTGTTGCAATTCCAATTTCTCATGAATTTATAGTGCTTAAAACCGCTTCGTCGAATAGGCGAGCTGGCTAATTCCCGATCGTCTCCAGATGAAGAAGCAAACAAGTTTGTGCGAGCAGAACGCCCCTTAGCACGAACTCCAAATAAAAACGGCGAATATTCTGAGCAGCCTCCGCACGTTGAGGCGCGACATTGACAGCACTTGTAACATATACCAAATTTTCGCGATCAAAAATAAATTACAAACTGTAGCGCGCGCAAACATAGGCAAATCTCTACCCTTCCAACCCTCCGTTGGCCTTCACTCTTTTCGTTTCTTCACTCCACAGTTAAGTGCAGTCCCGGTAGTGCTCAAGCGGCACACCAAGTTACTTTGCGGGCAAGGCTGCCCACTGAACGTTTAAAAAAACTTCCTGCTTGGAGTCCCAGTTTCAGTGCCAGAAACCGGCGCATTTCTCCCAGTTAATAACACTCCCTGTATTCATACAAAACGAAGAAGCATCACGGACCGCCTCAAGCACGACTAGGCCATGTCCGCTGCACATCCTGCTCACTTGCAGTAAGAGCAGGAGAAGCGAATGAGAAGGCGTTGCGAACGGTGGGCGAAAACGCTATCGCGTTCTAGTCTTAAAGGCAAAGCTTAAACGTCCAAGAAGTGTTTTTTTTATATGCAGGAACGTGGTTAAATGCTTTACTGTGTTTATTTACTTACCAGAATACTTGCCTATACGTTCAAGAAATACTTCAAATTCTGACCTTCTTCAACTTAAATTAAAACAAATCGTTCTTCGTGTGGTGTTTCTCGGAACTCGGTACCACGTATGCTGAGCACATGTAGAGTGATCCGTTGCACTTCCTTTCGCGTGTCTTCCTCCAAGCGCACATATGGCAGACTGTTGTGGGATTGTTTTTTGCTGCAGGTTTTGTTGATATAAAAAGTGTTGGGCGATGAATAGGATTCATTCGATGGAAATGTGGTAACATTTCGATCGGATGAATCCCACTGATAATCGAATAGGAAAGGCATCCGATGGAAATCCGTTTGCATTTCCATCGCGTGCCTTTCATCTTTGCTTTCTGCTGCACGCTTCCGTCGCCTTGCCTCTGCCGCAGGAGCCAAACGACGCTTACGTTCTTCCTCTGCCTCGGCCTGACGTCGCCGACGAGTATCCTCGGCTTTCTTCCGTAGTCGCTCTTGGATACTGTCAGTCATATCACTCTTGGAAAGAACCGCATCTATCGCCGGAGCGTCCACTCAGCTGGGCCGCATTCGAAAGCTGTGCGGCGCATCCTCGTCTCTGGCCAATACCGCCTAGGAGAAAAGGTCATGGTGCTGACATTTCCGCGTCAACATTCAAGGCCAATGCCGGACTCAGAGTGAAAAGGAGTGCTGCGCCAACGCTCAGATCCGAGTCAAGTTTGAGCCGAACGTTGACGCGATCCCTCTGTCCAATCGGTTATCAGCGTTGGCTTTTGCTGATGACGTCATCTCTATGAGCACTACGGCGTTGTTATCTAAGAGGTGTTGCTCTGGCTGGGAGTTGGGAGCGGCCGGGAATAAATTGAAAACTCGAAACGAGTATCCTCGGGCGCGGCCGGAGGTGTGCCAGGGATCGAGCCCTATTATACTCGGACACGGCACTCTAAGGGCTAAGGGTCACGACAACCCCGAGATCGACACGATACGTTTTTACCTCTCAAACACTTCTAAAACACTTGGCAAAGGAAACAAAAACAGATCATCGAGAAAAAAATCCTGGCGCGCGAAAGAGTTTGGTAAAGCTTGTATCCTCCTCCCCTAATTTGAGTTCGTCAATGCTTTTTTTTTTCAGACTTAATTGGCGAAGTGATTTTGTAAACGTTAAGAAGTATCGCAAGTTCCGTGTCTGTAATAATTAATATTATTATTCATAAAATACGACTTTGCGACGATTGCAAAAGCACTTCAATGCTGTCTTAAAAAAAATCAGGCACCAGAATCGTTCATGACAAAACATCGGTCACATCCTAGATTTTTCTTCACACTCTCAATATAGCGTGATGCCGGAAACTTCATCGGAACGGCGGCACGTTTCAGTTTAGGTCGGAATCAAACTCCCAAGGATTTGGAATGCATCGAGGCTTTTGTCAAAGTCCTTGTCAACAAAGTGTCATGAAAAAACCAGGCTACAAGGGGGGCGTCTGAGACAGCCCATTGTAGCTGTTTCTGGGGGTTGCAGCCCATCACGCATTATTTTGTGCTTCATCATTTGGACAAATTGTGTAGCACGGCGCTTTTACATTTGGTAGTACCGGGGCAGAACATCCGCAGCACCATTGCGACATCACGCCACTCATCACTCACCATGAACTGCTACACGCCATATCTTTTCTAGCCTTTTTAAAGATCGTTTTAGATCGACTAACACTACTGAATAAGACAAACTGGAAAGTGACGGGTCTTCTGCACGCGAGAAAGGTGTCGCGAAATACTCTCGCGATTGACCGGGTGGCACATGCAGGCATATGCGCGTGCCCAAGGACGATAAGGGGGAAAGTGAGAAAGCAAATACCATGTAAGCCAATACTGGCAACTCCCGCGGATCACGGGCGAAAAGTGATTGCAGCGCCCCTGGCGAGCTCGGAGTCTCCGCAAGAAGATGAATTTTCCACAACGCATTGGTTTTGCCTATATCCGTGCGAGGTGACCAATGAAAAAAAATTGTCACGGGTATTCGCTGCTGGGAATGTTAAAAAATAGGTGTCACCTTTTGAGTGGAGGACATTTTCTTCGCGTGGGAAAGATGTTACAGCTTGTAGGGTGCAATTTTCGGGCCCTCCTGAAGAGAACACACTGTCAGAACTTACGTAAGTCAGGCAAAACACGAATGTACCATCGCACTGTTTCTTGAAAAAGGGAAATGTAAAAAGATTTCAGAACACAGCTACGTCTCAACTTCACTGTTCTTATTGATTAATTTGTTTTGTTGTTGCAATTCCAATTTCTCATGAATTTATAGTGCTTAAAACCGCTTCGTCGAATAGGCGAGCTGGCTAATCCCGATCGTCTCCAGATGAAGAAGCAAAAGGCAATTTCGAACCATGCCCGTACCTTACTGCAATGTCAGTATGCTCTGGAAGAAGTCGATTGTGCACATGCGAATCTGACGCTATTACTGAAACTAATAAAAGCGGAGTTACAAAAAAAAAAGCACTTGTTGGACGGTCGTGCACCTCCTACCATTTTTCAAAGTTTACTTTCTTTTTATGCTTGACGCAACGCCACGCCACCGCGGTCTTTCTTCCTCCTGCGTTTATGTTTTTTGTTTGTTTTTTTCTTTCCCGTGTTTACTTAACGTCCGCGTATTTTTCTTAGCCTTCTTTGGCTTAGTTTTTACGTTCTTTCCTTCGCTTCGTCGCTTACTACCGCCGGTTCGTATGATACGCTATGGCCGGACATCTGGAGGGCCGTCTGCAACTTTGTTGTTATAGTTTTTATTTTGTTTTTCCACTGTCGTCTGTGATAACCTTCTATGTTCGCCTTCGATTGAGTTTCTGATCCGAAATCTTTATAAATATATTAAAAAAATGTAAGCTCGTTATACATTTCTATTCGGATTTTATTTGAGTATACGCGGTCACCTCTGTTATGGACCATCGTTGGTTGATGAACCGGCCGCCTTCGGGCATTCACGAACGCATTCTTGGAGATGGCAGGCATGCCATGTGCTGCTTACCCCTGCGAAAACAGGTTTTTGTGATGTGGTGAAATATCCTTCTTCCGCTTCCCGGAGACCGATCAAACGGGAGTAATTTATTTACTTCATATTAAAATGCAAGAGCTATCCAAGTCTGGCTTTGAAATCGCCACCGACGCCTCAACAGATGATTATGACAACTCCACAGAGATCGATGAGAACTTCACGGACGACAGGCCAGATGCACTACTGAACACCCAACCTAGTCCTATGTAGCCGGGTTGGCAGGCCAGTCAGATCTGTCATCATGCTTACTATCAGAAACATGGAACTCCTCGAAAGACATTCCGCTGAAGTAAAAGAAATACTCGCATGGGAAAATGACACCTCCCTAAGACTTAGCTCGTCACCTAGCCGGTATCACCATCCGTGCCTTCGACACCCATTTCACTGATATATTTCAACAAACAAGAGTTCAGCTGAAAACGCCCTTGAGGCCGCTAATCAACACTCAAAACAAATAAACGGTAAGCAAGGATTGCGTGGACATGTTCGAAGTACCTCAACAAGTACTTGAATGTACTTTTGAACTGCTTCGCCAAGCGAGCAAACAAACAACCTGCCAAAGTCACTGGGAAAATAAATGCGAAAGCAAAAAAAGGTCACACACTGCTAGCACGAAGCAGATTGCAGCGTTCGACTCTTATTTACCGGGCAGTGTGAGCTGGACTACGCTATTCCTTTCCTCTGTTTTGTTCAAAGTTTTTTTACAACGCCACCCGCGAAAAAAAAAAACAAACGAATAACGCGCAGCTAAAAAAAAAAGCTTCACTTTTTTTTTTTAGTAGTTTTGTTCTGTGGCTTTCGCTTTGTTTCTTGTTGACTCAACACCAACGGCGAGCACCACCTGTTAATTTTCAATGCTCCTACCGGCGCCCCGTGCGATTGTCGTCGTTGTAGGAGATCTTCGCTGGTTGGTTTGTATCTTTGAATCGTCTGCTAACATTTTTGTTTCATTCGCCTTTGTTTGCGACTGTTCCCCATTTCTTTTTATTTTCGTCTGGGATGGGGACCCCAACTTTTCTGCAAAGTTCTGAAAGTGTTCGCGGGGTCATTTTTCTCGTTACTTTTTTGTTTTTGTAATGCTGCAGAGGCTGGTGCGCTTGCTCCGGTAATTTTATCATGTTGTTTGCGCACGTTCTAATAATCACCTATTCTGGTAAGAAGTTGTGACAATGCAGTTTGTAACGGATAAACAATAACCTCTTACGACGTAGTTCGAGTAGCTAAACGCTTTTTTTCCGCTTCCCAGATGCGCTTTAAACGCGTGTGACCCCTTGAGTCGCGTTTGAGACCTCTAAATAAACTGCTCTATCTTCGTTTCTGCGCGCGTTGTTATTTGTTTGTCGCTGCAGTTGAGATCACTGGATTCCGCTTTGCAAGCGGACTGACCGTAATGAATTGTTTCTGCTGTTGGAGTAACGAAACAGGGCCCGCAAAGCTCGAGGACGTCACTGATCCTATGCGGAGGACAAGTTCGTCTGCTTCTCGCGCAGGGGGTACCGGTGACGTCAGAACGCCGTGCCCTGATTGGCTGATCGCGGCCCCCCTATCTGAGCGTCGTCTGCTCCTTTGCAACGTCGTCTGCGTCTGTCTTACCTTTCCTGCGACTTTCGGAAGTGCAGAGGCCAGATTCACAAACCATGTTACGCCGAAAGAGTGCGTAAGACAAAACGTCAGAACAAATTCGTATTCACTAAACGAAATTATCGTAAGTTTTGCTCAGGTTACGACGGAATCCTACGACGATCAACTCAGCATGGCCGACAGCGTCGCTCAGTTACTTGGTCGCGACGACCAACGGACGTTTATTTTTGTACGTGCTCTTCTCACGCGTCACGACTACAAGCAGCAAGAAAAAAAAGTAAAAAGTACTTGAAATAAACCACGACGAACAAGAACGCTGGATCCACAAACACCCGGGAAATGCTCCAACGCCCACGATTTCACTGACCCCGTCCAAGCGAGCTCGGCAGATAGGCCTAGCAGCGGCGCAGCGGTGCTCCGACGGTCCTTGGCCAAGACCGTCTGCCCACGACCGGCTGGCGTTCGGAATGAAATATGCCCACGCGACCCTTGTGAACCCTTCAATCTCTTCCTCTTGTCGTCGCCTCGTTTTCCGAGGCAGCGGCGACTCTCGCCGGTGAAAAAGCGGTGAATCTCCGACAGACGCAGGAAAGGTAAAGCAGCCATCACTTTGACTAGCAGACGTAAAGCAGACACGTTAACTGCACCAACCCGCCGACGCCGTTTGAGAGAGGAGTCTCGCCGCACACGCAAGAAGGGAAAAAGTATTTGGGAGGGAACTTGCGGACACTCTCGCTTCTTGGCAGACAAACCTCGGCGCCTCGGGACACCTCGCCAGCGAGTCCCTTGACTTCCCTCCTTGATGCGCGTCTGCTAGTTGTTCGAGAAAAACAACGTACCGCTCGAGTTATTTCGTCTCCCCTCTCTGAAAGGCGAAGTCGAGCTCGCTCGTAAAGACCTGCGCTTCCGAAAGTCGCAGGAAAGGTAAGACAGACGCAGACGACGTTGCGAGCAGACGACATTGCGAGCAGACGACGTTGCAAAGTAGCAGACGACGCTCAGATAGGGGGGTCGCGATCAGCCAATCAGGGCTCGGCGTTCTGACGTCACCGCTACCTCCTTTCTCATGCGCAGAAGATGAAAATGAGCCCACTTGCGAGGCGTATACTTTTTCATTGCGTCGTCTGCTTCCGTAGACTCCGAGTCCGCCAGAGGCGCCACTGTCACGTTCGCCGCCACTCCCATAGGTTTTCGGAGTTGTTTCCAGTATTGGCGGAGCGATATCGTATTTGGAGAAAGTTAAAAGACATGTGCCTTTGAAGTCATCCAAAAAGGCGAGGAGTGCACCATTTCGCTAACTGCGCCATAGATTCGGGCGAGCGTTTCCAATCAATCTTTCTGATAATATATATATATATTTAAATATATATATCTTTGTCTGCAAATACACACTTTTTCAGCTTGATATTTTAGGGTGACCTCTAAGCATAAATGACAGTCGTTCGCAAGAATTAAAAAAAAAAAAATCGAATTCAAGTTCGTCAGTGGCCCTCGAAATGCTGCTCGCAGCATCTCACGCCCTTAAAATACGAGCCATTGTGTTCACTCGGGTAATTTGTACACAGTCAATAAACTGACGACCACGCTTTTAGAGTTCCGTTTTATCCTACGGATTGAGGTTACTGAATAATTAGTATCAGAAAGTGTTAGTCCTTGGAAACTGGTGCCGCTAACTAGCTGGGCTTAGAATAATCGGCACTTAATTTCCGATTTTCTCTTCTGAGCGTCGCCACTGTGTTGCCTTCTGCAGAGCAGGTGTAATACACATTTTGCTAAATTACCCACGCACAAAAGAGGACGCCGCGAGTGGAGTTACACGCACTGCATGTGTTGGCTTCCGTAGCAGTAAGTGTTCCTAAACAGAAATGAAATCTAAAGCGGGTGGCACGAAGCAAGTCTATTCGTCAACGACTTATTTTGATTATTTTCTTCGAATCGTTTATGCTAATGAGGCGAAGGTACGCAACCAACGCCACTCAGACAAATCAGAGCCTGTGAACTAGAATTTTGACGTCATCTCTGTGAGATATAGCGAGGACACGGATTGGTCACGAGTGCTGCGCCAGTGCTCGGCTGGGTCTCGTGTCCAATCAACGCGCTGAAGGACGCTCGACATGGGGCTCGGGTCAATCGCTGATTTGGCGCCATCCGAGTACGATAACGTTCCATGGAGGAAGAAGAGTGGGACGTTCGAAGGCTTTCATTGTTCTAGATGGTGTTGACGCAGCACTCTTTTGTAGCGTGAGCTACACTAGCTGAGGTTGAGCAGTTTCGCGTGGCTCGCATAATGAGCCGTGCCCCGTGCTGCGCAAGCGCGAGGAGCAGTGACGTCACACGGTGCACCGCTGGCGCGCCGGAGCCAACGTTACTATAGGGAGTATTCACTGGCGGCCATATCCGTGTGCGCTGCTGCTGAGCGCGTGCTGACGGCGAGCTTCCGCAGTTCTTTTGCAACGTGCATTCCGCACCATCAACATTGCCGGTCCTAGCAGGCTATTAATGTGAGCTCGTTCCGAGCATGCGCTCTAAACAATGACCTCAAATATGGCGTCCAGTGAATACCCCCTATACTTCGTCTCACCTTATTATGGACTATTGTTTGCCGCGCGTGCTAAAAGCGCGAGCTAGTCGCTTTGAATGATGCCGCGGCGGCTGCACGAGCGCTCGTGCAGCAAGTGCTCTAGTCAAGGCAGTCAAGGCTGGCCGCTCGCGCTAGCACAGCCTTCGCGGTTAGTCCATGCTAGGGTGAGACAAAGTATAGATTACCTCAGTTCTGTAACTCCCGCGGAGGTATATGTGGAGAGTTTGGTCAATGGGAGGCACGGGCAGAGCTAGGGCGTGCACGAAACTCGGAAAGAGGGCTTGGCATGCTCTCTTGACCAACCAGAAGCCGAAAAGAATCCCCTAGCGGTGGTAGCGAGAAACAGTTCTGATCAAAGGTCTATGTTCGCATATGGTTTTATTAAGCGCGTAAGAGTGAAGTGTAGTAACTCTTCGTGGTTGAAAATAGGGTTCGCGTGTTGTTTTGATCATAATCATGCAGAAAGATGTAAGAAACGAATGCGCCGCTCAACTCTGTTTTGCTCGGACAGAGTGTGACCGCTCGGACGGCAGATTCCCGGCCCTCGGCGCTTGGCATACGGATTATGTCGATCGTTCCGCTAGTCGTGCTCTTCCACCATCATTTTGGATGAGCGTGAGTGAAACATTACGTGTACCATATTTTCAGTCATCGAGGGTTACTCCAATGCAGTTATCAGGTTTGGTTCTCGCGACCACCGCCAGGGTATTATTTCCGGCTTCTGGTTGGTCACATTCGAATTTCTCAAGACGCCCTGGAACACGCCCAGCCCGCTTTCGGCCAATGGCGCCTCTTCATATCTCTCCTATACTTCCCAACGAATGGCCAAACTCTCTACATATACGGCTCTGCCCCCCCCCCCCCCCCCTCACTCACTTCAATTTGCCTGGAGTCGTTCGAAGCGCCATCTATATTTTCATTTCAGAACTGTGAGTTCCAAAAAGCACAGCTGAAGCGCCAAATGGCGATCACAACGCCGCCATTTCTCCCGCTGTGGTCACTCGAGGAACTGCACGTGACATCTATTTTTGCCGTCATTCGGCCATTTCGGTGCCGAAGCAGATGAAAGGGTTACAGGGGTGCCACCCCCGTTTCCCCAGCGGACGCGCCGCGACATATCAATGAAGTTAAGATGCACCTAGGTCGGGACGCGCTACCTGAAATCCCCGCTGAGGCATGGTTGTATAAAAACAATATTAATTGTGTTGCAAAACCTTGCAAACTAAAAATTTTAGAAAACATCACGCGCCCCTCATTTTGTATTAACTCCAATAAAAGTTGCTACAAAAAGAGTTTTTTCCGTTGGTTTTTACGTTTCTAGTAACGTTGAAAGGAACGTATCCCGATTCAGTTACCAAAGCAGCCGTCCGGCGGCGCGTCGAGCGACTCCGGGCCAGAGCCGTTTATTGAGAGTTTGGCCATACATTGGTTTGAATAGGCGAGCATCTCGGGGCCAACCACAGGCCGCGAAACAGCCCCTAGCGGTGGTCGTGTGATCTAAATATGTGACACGACTATAGACGCTTTCAGCGCGCGCCAAATTGAGCCGCCATAGCCGACCTTCTCTTGTCTCACCGAGATGCCGAGCAACTGAAGCGGGTGTTGACGAGTCTCCACAAGGGCCTATGCTGGGGAGAAGGACACGGTAGAATCTAAAATGGCAATTACCTGCCCTGCTGTGGCAATTATGAAGTGGAGCGAACGGAATAAGAGGAAACAAAAACTGAAGGTCGGTTATGGCGGCGCCCATGCACAGCTGCCTGAAAGCGTCTATAGACCTTTCCAAAAAAGAGCGTGTGGCCGGTGCCATCTTGAGTGTTCCTGCGTATGGCGCGTGCTTTCCTCGCTTTCCGAAGCGACGAACACGCACGTGCTGGGCTGTGAAGATCGCACGCTGGACTGTGATTTTGTAAACATTGGAAAGGTCTATACTTCGTTTGACCTTATGTGCGAGTGAAGGCAAAACTGGAAGCGCGAACACGGAAGCTCCGTGCGCTCAGGCTTTGCTCGAGCGCGCGAGCTGGGGAAAAATGCAAAAAGCGCTGGTCTCGCGCTTCTAGCTTTGGCTTCGCTCGCAGATAAAGTGAAACGAAGTATAATTTGAGCCGTGCCGAGCGGAACTCCGCGTCTCAAGACGCTCGCGCACCCCACCCTTTGCACTGTTTTCTTTCAGCCAGTCTCAGGACGCTGTTCTAGCAGTGCAGACAAAGGCATGGGCACGAGCGCGTGGCTTTGGAAAGTGCCTCCTATGCACGAGGTCTCGTACAAACAAAAGCGTTTCGCTGAGCTAGGCTCACGCGCCTGTGCCTTTGTCTTCACTGCAGACATTTGTGAGATGGAGTAGAGGTCTCCTGATAGGTCGATGCTGTGTCACAAATTTAGTTTACGCTCTAAAGTGGGGGGAATATTCTTCGCTGGCGGCGGCCTTTGCTCCGCCTATTGGCCAAACTCTCCCAATACACGGCTCTGCTCCGGGCCAGAGCTGTTTATTGAGAGAGTTTGGCCATACATTGGTTTGAATAGGCGAGCATCTCGGGGCCAACCACAGGCCGCGAAACAGCCCCTAGTGGTGGTCGTGTGCTCTAAATTTGTGACACGACTATACTTCGTTTCACCTTATGTGCGAGCGAAGGCAAAACTGGAAGCGCGAGCACGGAAGCTCCGTGCGTTCAGGCTTTGCTAGAGCGCGCGAGCTGGGGAGAAATGCAAAAAGCGCTGGTCTCGCGCTTCTAGATTTGGCTTCGCTCGCAGATAAAGTGAAACGAAGTATAATTTGAGCCGTGCCGAGCGGAACTCCGCGTCTCAAGACGATCGCGCACCCCACCTTTTGCACCGCTTTCTTTCACCCAGTCTCAGGACGCTGTTCTAGCAGTGCAGGCAAAGGCATGGGCACGGGCGCGTGGCTTTGGAAAGTGCCTCCTATGCACGAGGTCTCGTACAAACAAAAGCGTTTCGCTAAGCTAGGCTCACGCGCCTGTGCCTTTGTCTTCACTGCAGACATTTGTGAGGTGGAGTAGAGGTCTCCTGTTTGATCGACGCTGTGTCACAAATTTCGTTTACGCTCGAAGCGTGGGGGAAATATTTGGCACTGGCGGTGGCCATTGCTCCGCCTATTGTCCAAACTCTCCCAATACACGGCTCTGCTCCGGGCGAGTCGTGGTGAGTGAGGTGGGGTACTGTTCGTGCATGCACCGTCTATGAGCAGTTCCGTAACTGAGTTAATCTAATAACGTTGGCCGGAGCCACCGCCGTCTCACTGTGGCCGCCGCCACACTGTGGCCGCCGACACGGGCTCCGCCGCCACCGTGCGCACCTCGCCGGTCTCGGCGTGCCGCGACACCGCACGCCGAGGCGCGCGGTGTCGCGGCAGACGCCTTGCCACCGCGCGCCTCGGCGTCTGCCGCGACAGACGCGAGCAGACGCCGAGGGAAGCTATAGGCCCGTAGCTCTCAAGTTTTGAGCAGCGCTCCAGGCGAGCAAAATAGAATATTTGGCTCGCGTTTCGAACATGCATCAATACGCTTCCCCACTAGAGTTTGTTTTCTACTCCGTTCCATTCTAAGTGCCAGCGTAGCAGAGGCTACGAGAGCGAGCTGCGAGCTTTCAGCGTCCCCGCCAAGCACGCGCGCTCGTGCAGTGCGAGCATCGTTCAGGAGGACGCGCTTTTGCGAGTAGCTTTGGCTTCGCTGTCACGTAAAGTGAAATATACGTGCTCGCGGAAGCTGTGAAAGAAAGGAAAGACGAAAGGAATGTTTAATGGGACGCTGCGGCCGCAAGCTGCATAATTCTGTTCTTTTTTTTTTAACTTTTTTTAGACGTTTTGTTACAGCACATCTACAGATGCTGACAGCGGCTTGTATTCGAACGTGGCACGTGCAAAATCGAACGTTACAGCGCCACACGGATGATGCAGCCAGCATAACCTGGTCGCGTCTTGCATAAATCTTCCGGGCGCGCTCGCGCCTCCTGCCCCAGAGCAACGGGTCTATACAGACGACTTCTAAATAGTATTAGCGAGCACGAAATGTTATCGCTTACATTATAGAACTAAATGAGCTCTTTCCGTAGCAATATTAACGTGGATGACATCCGTTGGTTTCAAAGAGAAAAACCGGAAAAACCGGCGATCGCTTGTTCGCGCTAACAGTGTCGCGCTCTGTATTGTCCAAACTCTCCCAATACACGGCTCTGCTCCGGGCGAGTCGTGGTGAGTGAGGTGGGGTACTGTTCGTGCATGCAGCGTCTATGAGCAGTTCCGTAACTGAGTTAATCTAATAACGTTGGCCGGAGCCACCGCCGTCTCACTGTGGCCGCCGCCACACTGTGGCCGCCGACACGGGCTCCGCCGCCACCGTGCGCGCCTCGCCGGTCTCGGCGTGCCGCGACACCGCACGCCGAGGCGCGCGGTGTCGCGGCAGACGCCTTGCCACCGCGCGCCTCGGCGTCTGCCGCGACAGACGCGAGCAGACGCCGAGGGAAGCTATACAGACGCTAGCCCGTGGAGTGTACATGATGGAACGCTAGGACGCCGCTTCACGTCACCATTAAATGTTCGCGTCTCGCCGAGGCTATCGGAAGCGCTTCTTTTGTGGTCGCGTCTCGTGAACGCTACAGCTCAACCTGGCCGAGAGAAACAGACCTATAGCCATGGAGAAGGAGAGCGAAATTGCTCCTCAGCGGCGCAGAAGAGCGGCGAAGCTTAACTCGGATCGCGAAGTAGTTGCCCGGCAATTAGCAATAGAGCGTAGGAAGACCGAACAGAAGAAGGCTAAACGTGCTGCGGAGGCACCGGAGCAAAGGGAGTGACGTCTAGCAAAGCGGCGTCGCCAGGAGGCTGAGCGACGTGCCCGACCATCTCAGCAGCAGAAACAACAAGACGCCGTCGATGACGTCAAGGCTCGCCGATTAACTGACTATACGGTGAAACTTAGCTAAAGCGCCAGTGCGACTTGGACCTTCGGGACGGACTTCGTAAACAATCCGTTTGGATATGTGTGCGACGTGTGTGAAAGACTGTGGCACATGAAAGACGTGACGCCGGTAAGTAGTGTCATGCGTGAAACGTTGAGCTTAGCGGCGCCGCCTACCCAATGGGAAACCACCATTGATCTTGTGTATCAGAGACAGACAATCAATTCCAAATACTGCGTTGGGGCCATGGAGACGGCAGCTTGTTACTACACTGACCACCGAGCCGTCTCTGTGGCAATAGAGAAGCAACCAGACGTTGAGCAAAAACAAATAAATATACATGTGTCACATAATGCGTATACCGTGTGTGTGTCATTGAAGCAGCAGTAAGCATGATAATCAAGCTAATCCTAGACAACCAGGAAAGCTAAAAATAACCAGCTGAACCTTAGCTCACGCTACGTATATCCTGGCATAGCCGAGCTAAGCCACTGCAAATTTTCTTGCCTTCGACTTTATCATCGTGGCGTTTGAGTTATTTGGAAAATGATCTGTTAGCGATATATGTGATTCAAAAATGCAACTTTCTGAGCTCCAGATACGATCTTGGGAAGCTCGGGCGATATCGTTTTAATTACGTCGCGGCCCGGGCTGGGTAGAGATACTCCAGAAAGTATTCGGGAATATAAGTACTGAGATGCATGTGTTTTAGGGCCCGAAATACGCATACTAAGATGCATTTGTCTTTTAAGCAATGGGACATCCCTAAGGTACTTCTGCAAAAATGGCGAAAAAGTATCCCGGCATACAAATACATATATTCATAAAAATACATTTGCTCCCGAAAGCTGCTACGCGGGGAGCGTGTACTTGTTGGCGAGTGCGAGTGGAAACTTATGCTTGTGCTTCCCTTTCTGGGCCATTTTATGCACCACCCCTTACCTCGAAATCTTTACTTATCATTAATGCCGCTAAAAGATACATGTCACCCCGTTGAACCGCATAGTTACAGAACGGTAAGGACTGCGTACTATACTTGACAAAAGGCGTCTGCCCAAAATGAACCCAGTTTTGCCGTGAGGGCGCATCTCAAACTTCTTATATAATTCTGAGTCACGAATAGTTTGGGGAGACTGGACAACAGAGCCGTTCCAATTCTCCGATAAACTCTTTTGCAGCGTTCGCTTCGCTAGATAGGGAAAGCTGGAGGACTTTTGTGCGAGGAGCTGATTTTCTTATTCTTGCAAGTAACATTTTTTAAACCAGTTGTTATGTTGGTCACGGAGATGTATCATGTTTTAGGGCGGGTTCATATTAAAAATTTTGAAGCAACTTGCAGCCCAACAAATATATTTATCTCTTTAACTTATCGTAAAAAAGGCAACAAATGTAACGAGATACCTAGTCCTGTAAATTATCGCGACACAGGCGATACGTTTTAAATCTATTTCACAACTGAGGTACAAATATATTTTTCAAATGTATCTCGATACAGAGATGCAGATACTCGAAGATATCTCTAAGAGACTATCGCGATACATTTGTATCGCGATACTGTTCAGCCCTGGTCGCGGCCTCGTTTTAACTTTTTAGGGGACATAAAAGCGTTTTCTTCAAATTCAAACAAGGCTTCAGACACATGGAATGGGTATTTTAAACAACAAGATGACAAGTATCGTTAGACTGAAGCGTAGCCTATCTGACGACTTCACTAGCAAAACTGTGTAGTTCGAAGTTTGGCGATGTTGCATATCACGATAAATGCCAACACTGATATGTTTTTTTGTTTTTTGTTTTTTTTCGTCATTTTGTGATATCGGTTTATTTAAATAATCAGTCGCTGCCCTGTTATTTGTAATGCGCAATTCAATGAATAGGATTATTTGCGCATATTATAGCTGACTCGACGGTAAAGTACACGCGTGGGTGAAGCTCATATAGAGTAAAAAACATACTCGATGAAATGCGTTATGAATATTAGCTCCACCGTTTACTTAACAATCGTTGAAAACACAAATGAAGGATGCAGACTCTTTCCTAAGACTGTCAGAAGTACTTAAGAGATTATTCAATAAGTAAACCGAAAAGTATAATTGTTGGGTAGAATGCAGCTGTACTCCGCCGTTGAATGTGCATAGTGAGTGTCGAACAACTATGGGCGTTCCCAAAGGGTGCCTCATTTTTCAAGACCTATATAAGTCCAAAGCCACACCTAACCATAGCTTGTATTATAAAACTCCTTAACTTAAGTTGCGACCAAAAGATAGGAGGACAGACACATTTTTAGGAGACTGGAAGGCCGAGCGTGCGTACTAACATGCGCTTGTGTAAAGACGTATACTTAAAAGGGTGGTTCTCATTTGAACCCGTTAACATTTCCTACCTTCTCATTTTCACATTCTCATTTCAACCCAGGGCAAAAAAAAAAAAAAAAGCTTTCGCGTTTCTCGATTTTTGACATAAACCGTTCTCAAGTACTAACTTTCGGGTTTTGACCATTCGCAAAACGACTTTTCTCATTATAACCTTTCTCCTTTCAAACTTTCTCAAAATATACTTTCTGGTTTTGATCATTCTCAAAAATACCTTTCTTATTTAAACTTACGAAAATATACTTTCTGGTTTTGACCATTCTCAAACCTTCACAATCAGGCTATGGAAAAGCAATAATTTCAGCATACACCCACAGGAAGCAGAAATGAAGTAACCATTCGCGTTATGAAGTCCAGGCACCCGAAGCTTTACTGCGCCTTGAAATGCTTCTGGGAGAATGACATCTAGAGTGCACGTCAATTCACGGCATGACGGACGACACATTGGCACATTGACAATGATCGTAGATCTGTACGACCACTGCGACACCAGTTGTAAATAATTCAATATCCTAACAGGGCATGCTAGAGGAGCATATTTTATATCCGACGATTCACAACTGAAATGAAGAAAAAAATGCTGTGCCTGGTAAGAAAGCCCTCCAGCCACGGAACCTCCGCACCCGCACATTTCGAAAACAAAATAAAAACAAAAAACGCCGCAGCTCCCAACGCTTGTCTGCATTTCAACGCGTCGTGGTATGCACACCCCTTACCATTGGAGCAATTAACAGCCCCCGGCGTAGGCGTGCTCATCTCAAAGAGTGTGCATATAGTACTCGCATTATCGATGTGACCACTAAACCCGAATTAATCCAACATCATGACAACATCCTATGATAATTGACCACGCAGGCGTATTGAAAGCAATAGACAACCTAAAGGTCTCCTCGAGCTCTGTAGACAACCATATTAATTTGAAGGTATTAATAAACACTATTAAACAAATTTGCTCTGCTTCCCTCTGTGACATATTTTCATAATCGCTCACGCTTTCCATTGTTTCACGTGACTGGAAAATAGCTAACGTAATACCTGTTCACAAAACTGGTGATCGCCAACTCATAAGTAATTACCGTCCCATCTCTCTCACCAGCGTTCCATCTAAGCTCATGGAGCATGTACTTTACTCAAATATTATAAACTTTCTTGACTCTCATAACCTTCTTTTTGAACATCAGCACGGATTTCGGTAATCTTACTCGTGTGAAACCCAGCTAACAGCCTCCTTTCTGATACTTATTCAAGCTTCGTTTCGAATATTCAGACCGACGCCATTTTCATTGACTTCTCCAAAGCTTTCAACAAAGTTTCACGCCAACGTCTTTTAACAAAGCTTAACGATATTAATATTCACCCCTCTGTTGTTAAGTGGACTTCTGAATTCCTAATTAATCGTAAGCAATATTCCTCCGTTAACAACGTAAAACCTCCCACCTCTACCATAACGTCAGGTGTCCCCCAGGGAACCGTACTTATCCCCCTTCTGTTCCTAATCTATATTAATGATTTCCACCTCAATATAGCTTCTTCTGTGCACCTGTTCGCCGACGATTGTGTCAGTTGCCCGACCCATTCTTTCATACCATGATCATCATGCTCTCCAGGAAGACCTTGCGTCTGTAATTCATTGGTGTGAAAAATGGCAGATGACGTTAAACTTTAATAAATGTAGATCCATATAATTTTCTCACACTTCGCGTGCCACACCTTTTTTGTATTAGCTCACTAACACTCAAGTAATTGCATCCCAATTTTATAAATACCTGGGCGTTCATCTCACCTCTAGCCTATCATAGACTACTCACATAACCTCTGTTATTTCCGATACTAACCGTACTCTAGGATATTTGCGCCGTAACCTCAAACTTGCTGCACCCTCCGTAAAACGGCTAGCGCATACTACTCTTCTTAGATTGAAGTTAGAATACGCCTCGTCTATATGGTCCCCCCATGGCAGTTTTACGTCGCAAAAAATCTAGAATCCGTTCAAAACATAACCCTTCGTTTTATTTATAACAACTACTCACCATATACCAGCATATCAGGATTACGCCAATCAGATAACCTTCGTTCACTTTCCCTTCGCCGCCGAGGATCACACCTTTCTCTCCTTCATCGAATTTTTTATCACAATAGCCACCTCAACGAATCGCTGCTATCACCTCCCCATCGTGTTTTCCGCGTCTAGATCACCTATGTAAATTACGTCCAATTCGATCATCAACTGTTTCTCACCAGACTTCCACACTATCATTGGCCATCGAGGATTGGAATTCACTACCTCATAACATTGTTTTTATTATCGATACTACTAAATTTGTTGAAGCCATTACCCTCTCTTTATCTTACCTACCTAGATAGCTTACAGTGTTATAATTGTGTTTACTGTTCTATGTTTTCTTTTTGTTCTATTGTCGCCCCCTTGTATAATGCCCCACGGGCCCTCAAGAAAATTAAATGATGATGATCTCGCAATCTTTCTGCGGTATTTACAAACAATAACACAAGACGAGCACCATAATCCATCCGCTCCACACGACGACAACTTAACGACATCAACCGCGCCAGAAGGAAAATGACGTACCGAAACAGCGTTAGCACTTTTGAAACCACGTCCCTATGTGACCATGTAGCTACGTCAACCGACTCGGGGCGGCCCGCAGGCATAACGAAAATTGTTTCATGTCCTTTGCACGAGATGGCGCTACTTTGCAGCATATTATGTATCATCTTCGCTTCATCTTCAACCTTCATCTTCAACTGTTTCCCCTACTTTCTATACCTCATTCTCCTTTGTTTTGATCACGTTGTACGATATGTCGGACTTCGTCATTTTAGAAACGCAAAAAAAATCCGTGTCTCCATATTGATGGTTACAAATACCATCGCAAGAAAAATTACTTGCGGTACCGTAGCGTGGAGGTGTGCTTTGTACGTTTCGTCCGGCTACCCGGCTTCGGTCTGAACCGAACAAGATCTCATCAAGAACAGGCTCCGTAAGTCGAGAATTTATGTGCTTCTTTTTGCTACGCATTCTGTACAAAGTCAGTTTCGTGGCATTAAACAACCTTCCACTCTTTGAACACAGATGACCACAATCACGCTCCTGACGAGTCAACCATCGTCAAAAACAAGATGAGAATGGCACCCAAAAGGATGGTTGCGGCCATTCGCACGCCGCACCCCAAGTTTATACAACGAGGAACTACTTCGGGTGTCACACGAAGAAAGCCCTGATTATCAATGCATTTTCATGTGAAGTAGTTATCGTCTATGATATAATAAATGCGCGTCCTTGTTAACCATTTTTAGGCCCTGCGGCTGAAGTTCTGGCGGAAATACCAGCATTTTCGAGCCTGAAGGACACCTTGTACCGAGAAAGACGTCGTCACCAGTTACAGCATCCTACGACCACTGATTGACGCACAGCTGAGCACACTGTGCCAGCAAACTAAGGATGGTCGTCCGTTTTTTGTCATTGACGATAGCAGTGGTGGTTCGCGTATCTTCGGGTTTGCTTCTCACGAGGCCTTGCTGCGCTTTTCTTCAGCAAAGTTCCTATTTGCGGATGGGAACTTTTTGTGGTACCGCTAATATTTGATCAGCTTTGATCATCCACGTCATGGAGGACGGTACGCACCCACCCGAGGTGTACCTTTTGCTGGAGGGAAGGTCACGTGACACTTACGTGCGAGCGTTTCAGAACCTAAGAAATGTGTTTACCAGTGCGGGTATCACATACCCATGCCCTGACGAGTTGCTGACAGATTTCGAGCAGGCATTGATCGCAGGACTGCATGTAGCGTTTCCTGTGGCATCCCATCGAGGCAGCCATTTTTGTTTTCACCAAACGCGTGTGGGCTGCTGTACAAAGAACCGGTCTACAGGCAGATTACGCTCAGAATAGCGCTGTAAGATCGCTGATAAGGAAGTTGGTGGCGATGGCATTCTTACCGGTGATTGATGTCCCACGTGCTTGGCCGCACCTACGTCTATAAG
Organism: Ixodes persulcatus; assembly: GCA_013358835.2. NCBI lineage: Eukaryota > Metazoa > Arthropoda > Arachnida > Ixodida > Ixodidae > Ixodes > Ixodes persulcatus. The sequence goes on from JABSTQ010009612.1 coordinate 369,638, forward strand.
GGACTTCTCTCGGTGTCGCCGGCACTGTGAATGTGCTTGGCTATTATGACGGCGCCGGTATAAATGGTAACGTTGCTCTCCAGCAATGGAACCAGAATGGCCACAGTGGTTCATTGACTAGCAACGACATCGAATCATGGCACAGAAAAATTAACACTATGTCAAGGAGGGCATACCCAATATTTATTCCTTCGTTGACCTTATCAAGAAGGATGAGGCGCTGACCAGGATCTCCCTGCAGCAACTGGCAAATGGTGGTGCCGCGCGTGGCCGAGGCCAGAATTGAGTGAACAAAGACCGGAAACCTTGTGAGCTGGAGGGACAGCTTGCCAATGACAGCATCATCCTTAGTGGCTTTCTCTGCAGGGCGAAGGAAATTTGTGGCCATTGAATGGTTCGTGTTTGTTGCTGCGGTCATCTTAAATAGTTCGACCAATTACCATAATGTTTGCATAATTGTAAATAATTTCCTGCGTTGATAATGCTTGGGTGAACAAAGCTCCAGAATTAAGCTTTACCGAGCATATATCGCATTGAGGTGCGATGACTCATTCTGCGGCCAAAAACAGTTTGTAATAGGCGTCTCGAGAAGAGCCGTTTAACAGCCTAACGATTAGCTATACGTTCGAATGGCATAATGCTTTCCGAATCGCTTCTATCAAAACGGTATGGAAAACAAAATAGTTCTGTGAACACATTTCGAATGCCATGGATTCTATGCAAAAGGGTTAAAATGATTCATGCGGGGGTGGGCACAATATCATTGGCCGATCTCTGCTGGTGTTGCTCTTGAGTGGGTTGCCGTGGCGCTTTGTGAGCGACGCGGTGCACAGTAGGGCGAGAGACCAGCCGCGGCCTCTGCTTTGTGATGCTGCGGGCGCAGGCGGTAAGCGATCGCCAGTTTGCCTTGGTGTGAAACATGACATTAAGTGTTCGCATCGATGCACACTGGCGCAGGTAGGCCACGAAAATGGATCGACGAACATGTTTGAAGTGTAATAATATGTACAATGGCGACCCCTTTGGTAATTTGTTTGTGTGCTTGTTTTGTTTTTGAACTGGGTATTTTTTTTCTCATATAACAATTGTTATAGAGTAGCCGGCACTGTTATTAACAGTGCCGAAATCGCCATAATTTTTATTCGTTTATTAACTGAGAAAGAGAGATTGGTTGAAATGCCAAAAGCACTCTAAAAAGATGACACGTAAATTGTCGAACTATATGTTTAAACGATGGGATTTGAAGCGTGAAACACGTGTTTTGAGACGGAGTTTATTTAAATAATAAAGATTAAAAAAAAAGCGGGTTAAGCCGAGAAGGGCATAAATAAGAAAAGGTTACAGCGCAAAGAGCGATATGCGGATGGTTTGAAAAACGGTGTTTAAACGAGAACGGATACAAATGAGACGGGCATAAAAGAGAGAGGGTCGAAACGCGAAAGGTTAAAACTCGGAGGACGTTTGCGAATGGGTTCAGACAAGAAGGGTTCAAATGAAAACGGGTTCAAATGAGGCGGGTACAAATGAGAAACGGTTGAAACGTGAAAGGTTAAAACGCTGGGGACGTTTTGCGAATCGGTTCAAACGAGAAGGATTCAAATCAGAATGGGTTATTTCGAGATACACCCATGCTCGAACGCACTTGAATGGATGCGCCTGAGTGAATATCGTTAGGCAGACGGGTGGTCTTTGAGAGTGGGCGCAAAAACAAGTATACGTTCCTACAAAAGGTGGACCTAGGCGCGTGTGAAAGAACGCAGGCGTTACCTGCGTAAGTATGAATAGCTTGAGCCGCTTTAGCTTACATATTTGCAGACGCTCCACAGTGTGTTTGTGCACGTAAATAAGTGTGTACGTGTGCCTGGGTTTAATATGCTCATTTAGTGCCTGCCCGCATGCAAGCGCTTTATGTCCTTGTGTTTTTTGTGTGTTTTTGTTTACTTGGCTGTATTAACCTAGTGTTAACTCTTTGGAAATGTGAATTTATAATGACTGCCTTCGAACGCGCACAACAGCCGTCATGTAAAATTGAGTAAACGGGTTGGCGGTAAATTGTTTGATCGCAGCTCTTTGAACCAGACGAGCCAGCATTACTAGCAAACAAACAAGAGCAGATGACCTCTCGGTAGTTTCACATGCATCCAATACCAGCGTCAAAAAGCGTTACCCTTAGTGAGAAAAATAGAACATTACCCGAAACCAAAGGTTCTACAGCCAATTACCTTAAAACTAAAATGGTAACTGTGGCAGCTAGAATGTCTCCTTGGCCTAGGTCGGGGATCTCCTTACGTTTTGGATAAGGGGCCGGATTAGGGATCTCTCGAGGTCTCGAGGGTCGGAAAAAAACTATAAGACAGTATAAGCGAGATATGATTCAATGAATAAACCTAAATTACTATTCAAGTACAGAAACTTTAACTAGAACAAAAATTATAAACAATGTGTCGTGGAGAAGTACATATATCAAAATGTTTAAATTTAATATGATGCTAAGTACGACGAAAAAATAATTATGACAGAAAAAACTCACCAGACATAAGTAAAAGTGCACAGAAACTTTGGCATTCACAAGGGGCAGAAGACGTCTGAGAGAAGTAAATATGATAAATTGATAAGTTTGACGAGCGTGTTCGGTTAATACTCATTCCGAAGAGAGCAAAACACAAACAGGGGACAGACACAGACAGGTACAATCTGTCTGTCTTTTTCCCCTGTTTGTGTTTTACTTCCTTCATATTGAGACTATAATGTGCAATAATATTTGTGGGACCTAGGAACCAACACGCTGTACATAAGAGAGGAAAGGAATTTTGAGATAGTTACACAGACACGAACGAGGAGATTACAAAGGTAATGTTGGGGATGACAATTAGCAAGCAATAGTATGGTTAGAAAACGCACGTTTTGAAGCAGTTTTTTTTATACTTGCCCATGTCTTCGTTTACAATTCTGGCGCGCGTCATGGCACCGTCTATTTTACGAGTGCTTATTTTTTGGTCAACCATTTTCTTGACCCCCCTGAGACTGGGTGGAGAAATATAAAAACCACAAGTGGAAGGGACATGAACAGAAAGACAGAATACGTCTTTTGAGACGACGCCTTCTGTCTTTCTGCTACTGTCCCTTACACTTTTGTTTCTTCTAGTTCTTCATCCAGACTCAGTCGGTTCAAGAAAAAGGGTAAATCTACGCCAGCTTCCCTGCGCCATCACAGTCTTATTTTCTGGTGTTGGTAACAGTGATCCGATCATCACTGGAAAGGCCGCGGCCATCCGTGGACCGGATCTGATACGCAAGACAGAGTTTGGAGATTCCTGGACAAGGTTACTACTGGGGAGCCAAACTTCACCGCAGAACATTTCCAAGAATAATATAAATAAAAGATCCGAAGACGAACTCTCTCGGGGCGGCCTCACGTTTGGGGAGCACTGTACATTGTATCAGTCTATCTAAATGCTGGTCAACGTCATTGTAGCGTAGTTCTTAATTTCTTTCATAGAAAGCGCTTTATTTAATTCTAGAACAAACTTGGTATGTGGAAACATCATTTTTTTATATATTTCCCTGGCATAAGAATCAATTACGTTTTAAACTCAACACTTGAATTGTAGGAACGTTTGCCAGAGCCAACATAATTGGTAACTTAACTCAAAATTAGAAATTTAGACAGTAAGCGAAGTCTGACTTACCTTCATACCAACCGGCTCTGGAACTGGCCTTTTCATAGTGACACAATATCTGTAGTCCATTAGTATGTAGCAATGAACGGGCGTACGGATGCCAGTAATTACAGTATGAAGACGCCGTTATTGGCATTTATCGCCTATTTATTCAATGTATTGCATCGGTGTTCAGCATGGTTATATTACAGTGAAGCTGTATATAGCTCCAAGTGCTGTCGCTGCGTGTAATGGCGGTACGAACATGTACGGCATCAAACACGGCGTCGGGGCTTGGGGACATTGAAAAATAATTTTACTGCCTTGAAACACGCAAGAAGAGCAACATAATTGTAAGAGATCTGGGGAAATAAGCATGAGTAATAGGTTTATGGCATGCACAGTGGCAAAGACGTTCATATTGACCAAGGAACGCTTTCAGTTCAGTGATGTTCTATAGCGATCTTGGTGCGACTATTTTTAATGAACCTCTGGAAGCTTTGAATCGTTAAAATGGTCCGAAATGGCGATCAGTATGGCAACTCCGACAGTGATGAGTCAATCACCTTGAGAGGTTTTGTCGTCTGTATGTTGGTATTTGTTTTTGTCCGGCTAGCAGGTGGGAAGACAATGGCGCTACTTTCTCAGACCCAGTGACTTCAGTAGCGACAAGAAGGCCGTGTCCAATTTGCGAAAAACTCATTAGGTTTTCTTGGCGTCCCCTACACAGAGGAGCGCGGCGCTCAGCTAGTCCAGCGGAGAGAGGGAGCTCCTCAAGGACAGCAGGTTGCCGGCAGTCGACAATTTCCCGAGAGGGACAAAGTCCCGCACCTTCACTTCCACTAATCTGCCTGCGCTTCCAGTCAGTCGAATATCTGTCGGGGTTAGAGTCTTTTTTCCCCGCTCCTCTGGCGCTGACGTTCGACGCGACTCGAAGTTGCTCAAGGCGACGATTGGATACATATTTTTCATAATCCATTCATCTGTGTTTGTCTCTCTTTCGTTCCACAGTCGACGTAATGAAGGACGAACTGCAACGTGGATCGCAAGGCTTTCTTGTTCTGAAGTTGCGTAGGTCATTAAATAAATTATGTCTCTCCTGGCTCAGCGTCTCTCGTGAACCCGTATAATGCCGCAAGAATTATTTTGATGAAACAAAAAACTCGATTGCTCATAGGCGTGTAGAAGAATACCAGAAATCTACCTGTGCTATAATTTCGCCGGTGTAATAATACGTATTTTTCGACTGTACTCCACTGCACATCCCCAGCTGAAAATTTGTAATGTTCGGTGTTTTCTCAAGAAACACAGAAAAATATGTTGTTTTTTCGGTCTGTGTACTGATTTTATGTTCCCCCCACACCAGCTTTGGCTCTGATATGTGAGCCAGCAATATATCTAAAAAAAAACACGCAAAGAAAATTGTGTTCTTGCCCATTTGACGCATTATTCCTATCAGTAACGCGCCCCAATAATTGATTAACTATTCGAATAAAGGGTGCGGATTTCTCGGCTTAAAACTTTTAATTTACGGTCAGCCCTATGTCTAATTATAAAGTAACTACAGTCCCAGCGAACGAGGTCATTGCCTTCTACGTTAAAGACTTGAGTAAATTTATCTATGCAAATATTTCTTTGGTATATCTTAAAATGTTCATCTGTTGATCATTTAGAGGCATTTAGACCATGTATATTTGTTTCGTGAAGCTGAGCTTGTGAAACTTTAGGTGCGTAAAAAAAGAGTCAACCAAATCTTTTTTTTTCTTTTTTGCTAGTTTCATGCAATTGAACGCTAGACCTTGCTTTTAACATCTAAATTTTACGTTTTTTTTTGTTTTTTTTTAATGAGGACGGAATATTTTTATGGTGTTTACGCGAGCAGGTTAAAAAAATTGTTCATGTCAGAAAAAAAGAAAAGAAAAAAGCTTGGATAACCTTGTTTTTGCACGGCTTGCCTCTAAAATAGCGCTGCAGCATAAACTTTTTTTTCATATCTAAGAAAACAAATGAAAGAAGTTTACGAATTTTAGTAACGAGAAATTAGAGCGCAGCTCTTGTGGAGGAGAAGCGGAGGGTACATAGGGAAGGTATGCCTCTCCACCTCCGTACCCTCTCCTCTTTCCCTCCTCCTCTCCTCCTCCGCTCCTCGTCCTCCCCTGCTTTCCTCCTCTCCCCCTCCACCCCTCCTCATTTCCTCCTCCTCCCTACTCCTCCTTTCTCATCCTCCTTCCCTCCTCCCCTCCTCATCCTCCTTCGTACCCTCCCCTCCCCCTCCTGCGTACCCTCCCATATTCCTCCTCCTCCGTTCCCTCTCCTCCTCCTCCTCCATTCCCTCCCCTCCTCCCACAGTTTCCCCGCTAAATTTTTCTGAAAATTTAACGCCACGTGACCTCAAAAGCAATTCGACTCCCTGCTAAATTTAGCGGGAAATTGAGTTGCTGTTGCGGTCACGTTTTGTCGATTTCTCCGCAAACTTTAGTGGGAAAACTGAATTGGTGTTGAGGTCACGTGACGTAAATTTTCTGCCAAATTTAGCAGGGAATTGAATTGCTGTTGAGGTCACGTGACGTCAATTTGACTACTAAATCTGGCGGAGAAACTTGATTATTTCATATGTGACGTGACACCAAGTCATGTGACGTCATTTTCGCAACTAAATGTGGGGGGAGATGAATAAGTGTTCATGTCACGTGACGTTTCCCGCTAAATTTAGCGGGGAACTGAATTCCTGTTGAGGTCACGTGACGTCAATTTTCCCGCTTTAAACTAGCGGAGAAACTGAATTTGTTCATAGGTGACGTGACACCGCGTCATGTGACGTCATTTTGCCCGTTGAATTTAGCGGTGAAACTGCATTGGTGTTTGGGCACGTGACGTCAATTTTCCGGCTAAATTTAGCACGGTTACACCGACGCCGTGAAACGCGCAAACGGGCACGAAAGATGTTTGTCCTGTTCGTCCTCTTTTTAGATTCCTTTCCTATTTTTGGGTGCCTAAAAGATGTGCTCTACAATCACCTCTCATTATTGGTACCAATTGGAGACGGGAAGCAAGTTACAGAAGCCATTTTATTGTGCGGAAGTCTGGAACGCTTCCGCGTCCAAGTTTTTCCTTTCAATATTCCTTGGGAAAATTCCTGTCATGGTGTTTATCAAATCATTGTAACTCTCACACGGTTGCAGCAAAGGTTAGCACTTCTTTTGTGCTTGGTGAGAGTGCGTGAGCGCAGGGTTGAAAAACAGGATCTTAGTGATATTTGCATGATTTCAAGTGCTTCGTACCTGCTCTGAGCTTATATTTAAATTCAAGAGTGCAGTCGCACATGGCGCCATGCCAACCGTAATGTGCAAAAACATATTAATGGGGCAAGAATGAACAACAAGGTGTCATGATGTTATGAAAGTAATGATGTACATAGGGTGTTACGGGCATTTTTACTTGTCGGACGTTGTGACACGTGACACTTAGTAACCTCTTTATATAAGGGTTTAACTCATCTAGCCTGTAAACAAGTCTTATAAATTAATTGAATATTTTGATATTACCTAAAACGAAACGATGCTGCCGCAAAAAAGCGGACGCTTCCAGTTTGTGGTGGTTATTAGAGAAAAAAAGGTAGATATTTTCAATGATGAATCCTAAGAGGATCACGTTGGTCTAACTGGACATGGTAAATAAAGTCAATTTTTTGTTTCAGAATAACACGGTGAGCCTCCAAATCTAGAGTTGCGACGTGAAGCCAATTGACAGATCACAGCAAGAGAACAGCGGTAAGGTTTTCCGGGCATCGAAAGAACCCGCGATGCCTAACGCAAATACAACGTAAGTGCCCCATCATCAGCATATTCTCCCCTTACTCCTCCGAAGCTTTCAAGGCTGAATGTTAGCAGAAACTTTCGAACGACCTTGTTCTTTATCGAACCACACTTTATTTAATTTTCTTTTTGTTATCTGGTCATCCCGTTCACTGCGCTACCCCATAAACCCAAGGACTAAGAATCAGTATAAAACAAACTAAAAAAGAGTACGCATACAGACAGAACACATTCACTAGGAGGAGCGATTTCTGCCCATGTACCCCCAAGCTGACAGTCCGGTGAAAGCCACGTGCTTGTTGAACCAATGAAGTGATAACCCTACCGTCCATTCCCACTCCCAGAGAACGGAGTCAGACCTGTAATGAAAGGGGAGGGATGTTTGGCCTGGCGAGGGCGTATCAGGACTGCCAGCTTAGGCAGTCGAAAGCCGCATAAGAGGAAGAAAAGTGGCGCCTCCCCCTCTCCTTCCAAAGAAATAAAAAAATGAGCAAAAAAGAACATGTTTGCAAACGCCCGCACCGCCCCAAGGTATTCCCCAGCTTATTTCTGTGTTTAAGTTTTTTGTGAGGTGGAATTGCCGCGCACTCGCGGCCTAACGGTTATCGGGCGTGCCTTCCACGCAGAAAGGCAAGGTTCGATTCCTGGCCGCGGGTACGCATTTTTGTTCACACAAATATAATGTTGTGGTAAATTCGTGAACCGTGTTACTGATTCGAGGTTAGACTGTTCTACACGCCGAACCTTCAACGCCGATTGTTCCAGAAGCCCACGCGTGTACAAAAGGGGCTCCGCGTGGCGAGCCGGAGTCAGTCTCGCCCCAGCGCTCGATCCTGGTTTTTCGCCGGCATGAACGCCTGCGACTCTAGACTTTCTCAATTTTGTTTTGGGCCCAAGTTCGCCCCATTAAACTTTTAGTTTATTCAGTTATTCGGCGCCTCATCATTTGTCCTTCGTGACAATTATTTACACAATTTGGGAAGTAATTATCAAGCTATTTTTGTACTTATTTTCCGAACGGATCTCCTCTACCTCTACGAGGAAGAGAAAAATCCTAACATCGAGAAAAGATTTGAAAAACTATTTCGAAGGATATTGTTTTGAACCTGGGCGAACACTTATGTAGACACGACAGGGTATTTATTCTCCCAAAGGTTTTTATTTGTACATGACGTATGACAACCCAACTACACAGAACAGAATTTGCGACTCGAAATTCGTTTCCTTCCCACCCGAAAACCGCCGATCGCGAACTGGCCGGATTGAGTCGAGCTCACTCTCTTCTCTGTGGTCAAGTGTCGTTTCCTATGGTGTAGACACAGCCACCAAAGATAATCAAAGTCCTGGGTCATCGAGGCACACACTCAGTACTAGAAATTAACACAAAAATAAGATACCCATTATTTGTGGCTTCTAGACAATTTCAAATACGCTTATAAAAAAAAAAAAAAGTTGCGCAGAAATATATTTTTTTTTCCATTCCTGCGTTTTTTTACTTTATTAGAAATATACGTGACACTGTAGCAAAATATTGATTGGATTGTCTTCAAACACCTGAATAAATGCCTATCAAATTAAGATTTTTGTTTGAGGGGCAGCAAGGTCGGATTAAGTGCGGGCTAAGGGGGGCTGCAGCCCAGGGGCCTAGGCTTCCAGCGCCCCGTGCGTTCCAGCACGGGGCGCTTGAACGCAAAAATTTGAAGGACAAATACGCGAGTCGGCTTCACTTCAAAACAGCTCAGACCTAAAGGAGGAAAAAAACTCAGAGGAGCCTCTGGGCCCTGGCTTTCTGGTGTTGTTCCCTACCTGTCCCCCCCCCCCCCCCCCCCCCCCGCCCTCCCATTTTAATTTTCATTTTCAACTGGGAATCAGGGATTCCATAAAGTTCCTTTTCTTTTCTAGACGAGCTGGTGTTTGCGAGCTCGCTGGAAAAGACTGCGCTAGAGCAACGAAATGTAAGCGTTGCCTCCCACCTTCCTTGGGGCAAGGTGCAAAGCTGTCGCCGCTGTCGGTCCCGTTGAAGTCTCTTCTAATTGAAGCCAGACGGTGTCGCGTTTCCACAGAAGCCACGAAGGAACGACCAACGCGAAGTTCTGCGCAGAGCCAAAAAGCCCTCGTTTATTCTTTTTCATTCCTTTTATATCAGTCTGCCCAGGCAGCATGACGCAGCGATACGCTGGCGCGTAGCCAGCGATAAGATATTGCTTCATCTCTTTTTTTTTCACAAAAGCAAAACAGAACTTCCAATCAGAACTCAAATTATACAAAAGAAAACGACACAAGAAAAGCAAGAAACACTGTTACATACACTACGCATTTATATAATTACTCCAGAACCTTTTCATGACTAACACATATCACTTAAATACACAACTAGAAACATTGACACTTCACTTCAACAATTTCAAACATCTGTCGCTTTTTTTTCCCCTACTCATCAATACCCAATCTTTTAGGTTTCCTAATTGCTCGCCCATACCGCGTGATGACGACGGGAGAGTCATACGACTCTCTTGACGTTACAGGCGCGGGGACCAAAGCACTTGACTGAACCCTGTTCGATACCATCTCGTTCTCCCCTCTATTCATGCTGGCTGGGAAATCGTAGCTTCCTCCGGTTTCTTGTTGCCGCGGTAAAAACCGCAAACTCGTCCTGTTCCGCACTAGGGTTACCCCGGATGATGTTTGTACCTCGTAGGACCTCGGCCTTCTGGCTGGAGCCACGACCTCTGCCTTCGCCTTCATGTCAGTCACCCATACCCGATCGCCGATGTGAAGAGTCCGCAACGCTTTCGCTCCGTGGCGCTTGTTAAACCCTTGACGCTGCTTATCTCTTGCACGGTGGTCTCTTCGGATCAACTGCGCTTGACTCAGATTTGTTGGATGCAGTTGTTCGGGTACCATGGGCAGTCTCGTTCGAAGCCGTCGACCCATTAGTATCTCAGCGGGACTCTTCCCAGTTATACTCGGAGTCGACCTGTAAGCCAACAACGCAAGGTTAGCATCAGATGACATTTGCATCAATCTTTTGACTGTTTGGACCATTCGTTCTGCCTCCCCATTGGCCTGTGGGTATCGCGAGCTTGTTGTTCGGTGGCAAAAGCCGTACGTTTCCGCGAACCTCCCGAACTCCGACGACACAAACTGCGGTCCGTTATCGGAAATTACCGTTTCCGGGATTCCATGCCGCGCAAAAATACGCTTCAACTGCTCGATCACCGCTGCTGTGGTAGTTGATGAAAGAGCTGAAACCTCGGGATATCTGGAGAGATAATCCACCACAACCAAGAAGTCCGCCCCTTTTATCTGACAAAGATCGATTCCCAGCTTCTGCCACGGAAAGTCTGGGGTAGACGAAGGCATCATTGGCTCCGAGCTTTGGTTAGCGAATTGAGCACATACTTCACAGTTACGGACCGTAATGAAAATCTGCTTGCTCAAGCCAGGCCACCAAACGGACTCTCGAGCACGTGCCCGGCATCTGTTGACGCCTTGGTGGCCTTCGTGCAACCGAGACAACACTTCCGACCATAGTTTTTGTGGCACAATTATCCGGTTACCGTTTAGCAAAAATCCATTCGCTTCCGTTATCAGAGCTCTGTCCTGCCAGTATGGTTGAAGAAAACAAGGCAGTGACGACTTTCTCGGCCAGCCCTCTCGACATAGGCGTGTTAAAGAATCACAAACCTCGTCCATCCTTTGATACTCTTACTTTTCTCAAAAAGTTCTCTCCTCCCTCTAGGCCCATCAAGCAACCTTGCGTATAGCTTAAGACTTCCGCTACTGAAAGAACGCTGTTTCTGTCTGTCTCGGCGAGCGGGGCACGGGACAAAGTGTCTGCTGTGGCAATCAGCTTGCCGGGAACGTATACGACTTTGAACCTGTACCGCATGAGTCTCAATCGAAACCTTTGTATCCGAGGTGGTAAAATGTCAACCAGCGTTTGCCCCAGCAGCGCCACAAGAGGTTTATGATCGGTCTCGAATACTGCGTCAAGCCCTCTTAGGTATTCGTCGAACCGTTCTGCTGCCCATGTTAAGGCCAGAGTCTCTTTCTCAATTTGCGCATAGCGCGTTTCTGCAGGCGTCAGTGACCGAGAAACAAACGCCACCGGCCGGCGCTCACCCGTTGTTTGTTCATGTAGGAGAACCGCTCCGAGACCAAAAGATTATGCGTCTGCCGAGACTATTGTCCGTAAGTTTGAGTTGTACTTGGCCATGCATTCCGCGGAGCAGATCATATCTTTAACGCTAGCCAGCGCCATTTCTTGCGCCGGGCCCCATGCCCACACCGTGTTTTTCTGGAGTAACTCCCGTAGCGGAGCTGTTTTTGCTGACAGGTGGGGTAAAAAGCGACTTAAGTGATTGGCCATTCCGAGAACCCTTCTGACTTCAGATAAATTGGTCGGAGACTTTAAATCTTTGATGGCTCTAACTTTATTTGCGTCCGGTTTTATGCCTTCTCCGCTTATGCTGTCGCCCAAAAACGTGACTTCTCTGACGTTGAACACACACTTCTCTTTGTTCAGCGTGACATTAGACTCCACCAGCCTGTCGAAAACTTTCCTGAGTCTTTCATCGTGTTCCGCCTGATTCTTTCCGTACACCAAAATGTCGTCCATTAGATTGTCCACACCAGGAAGGCCTTCTAAAATTTCCGACATCCGTTGTTGAAAATATTCTGGAGCTGACGTTATTCCAAAGGGCAGCGTTGTAAAACAGTATCTGCCGAATGGCGTGATAAACGTCGTCAGTTCTTGGCATGCTTCCGATAGTTTATTCTGGTGAAAACCAGAGTTTGCACCTAGCTTTGAAAAAACTGATGAGTCACCAAGCAGGCCGAGCGTTTGTTCGACTGTTGGCAGAACATACCGTTCCCGACGGACACTTTTGTTCAATTGCGTCAAATCCACGCAAATACGAACCGCGCCTGACGGTTTTAGGACTGGCACAATTCCTGCGCACCAGTCTGTGGGTCCTTCCACCTTACGTATTACGCCTAGCTCTTCCATTTTGGCTATTTCGCTTTTTACAGCTTCCATCATGGGAATGGGAACCCTCCGTGCAGTATTAACAGCGAAAGGTGCGGCGTGAGCTGAATGGTGTATTCCCCTGGAAGCGTACCTAAGTTGTTGAACAGCTGCGCGTACAAAACGTTATAGCGTTCGCTTTTGCCGATGCTATCTATAAATCTAACAACCCCCAAGGACAGAATTGCCGGTAGGCCTAGCAACACTTCACGCAAAGGGCTCATGACATACACTGTTTGACAAGACACCTTATCTTTCCATTGTATTTCTGTCGTAAATTTTCCCAAGACCGTCAATCGTTTTTCGTTTGCCCCCACCAAACTTTCTTCGACTCGATCCAGCTTAGTCGGGATGCCTGGAAACGTACATGGAACAACAGACACTTCGGCACCCGAGTCTACTTTCGCAAAGACGGGAACACCGTTAACGGTCTGCACATACCGTGCTTTCGCGGCCGCTGTATCTGCGGGTTGCTTAAACAGATATACATGTTTTTCTTCAAGGGCAGCCCCTCGTACCTTTTGCGGTTTCCCCGCTCCGGTTCTGCAAACCTTGCTGAAATGGCCTCGGTTGCTGCAGTTGAAGCACTTGGCCGCTCTCGCTGGACAGGCTGACCGTGGGTGTTGGTTCCCTCCACAGGATGAACAGGACCACTTCCGAGCAGACGCCAGTTTTTCGTTTCCTTGACGCCACGATGTTTCACTGTCGCGTCTTACTGCATCGATGTTCACGTCCTCGGATGTTACAGGCGATTCCTCGGGACGCAGTTCTCGTTGCTGCTGTCGTATCGTCTCTTTCAACCTTGCTTTTGCCAACGCAGAAGCAAGCGTAAGCTGCGAGTCCATCTGAAGGGTTTCCGACAGCTTTCCGTCCCGCATGCCGACGACCAGTCGATCACGCAGCATTCGTTGTTTGAAGTCCCCGAAATCGCAGCGGTCTGCTAGGGTGTGAAGCGCTGTCACGTACTGGTCGATGGTCTCGTCTGGATTCTGCACACGCCGATGAAAGCAGGCGCTCTCGTAGACGACGTTTCTTTCTTTCACAGAGTGCTCATTAAACTTCTTTTCGACTTTCTCATAGTCTTTCGAGTCTTCCTCGCTCAGGCCGAAGGTTGGGAAAATTTGCCGTCCCTGCCTTCCTAGGGTATAGAGGAGGGTTCTGACCTGAGCCTCGCCGCTTCTTTCGTTGAGACCGCTTGCGAACCGGTAGTCTTCGAACTCTTGAATCCACACTGGCTATTCTGACGCTTTGTCAAAGTCCAGTTTAGGTGGTGGCTGCAGTCCCAGTCCCCCTTGAGCTGGTATCGGTGTCCCCATGGCTTGCTCTTCGAGCATATTCCTGGTCAGACGGACCCCACTCCTGACACCATGTCGCGTTTCCGCAGAAGCCACGAAGGAACGACCAACACGAAGTTCTGTGCAGAGCCAAAAAGCCCTCGTTTATTCTTTTTCATTCCTTTTATTTCAGTCTGCCCAGGCAGCATGACGCAGCGATACGCTGGCGCGTAGCCAGCGATAAAATATCGCTTCAGACGGAAGTACGCCCATGGAATTCTTTATTGTACTGGGGTCCCCTCGACGTGTTTTACGGACAATGACGGGTTCGAAGGCAAGCAAATGTTGCCGAAGACTACACAAGCAACATACATGCTACATATTATTTTTTTCTTAATTTTCGGTATTTTGGCGTAGTTCCTTATGGAAAGTTTCCTCATAAACGACAGTTTAAAAGAAGGAAAAAAAAATCGATAAACCTCTTGAAGTTATTCTTTCTAACCACGAACATGCGTTTCAATAAGCCGGCTCTTGAGATGTCCCCTGAAAGTTTTCGAGAAGCAGTGACTGCAAGCAACTCCTCCGGAGCCTGTGCCTGATCTGCCACGGCGAGACAACACTTTTCGTGAAATGGAGATATATGATCGCTGGAATATTTTTGCGATCCTCTGAGGTATGACCTATTATTCTTAGCTTAGAGTGATACGCCCAAATGGCTAAAAATATTTGCTAACTGCTGCAGCTAGAAGAAACATGACCAGTTACGTAACGAATTACAACATTCCCCCCTTAAAATAGACAGCATGTAGGAGAGGAGCTTAAAAAATATCCGTGCTCATCATGAGAAATGCCTGTGAATATGCCCAAATGACTTTTGTTGCTATATTGCAATCGCATTCAGTCTCAATTATTTATTTTATTATTTGATTGCAAAAGTCTGTTATTTTCGAACACGAGTGTTAATGTATTAGAAGAAACTGGACGAAGTGGTTTGAGCCCTAAGTACTTTTACCACCATGGTTACTTTGCTGTCTTTGTTACTTTACTGTTCAAGTAACTAATTAAATAAAAAAGGGCTAGGTAGACAAACGTAAATCAATGGGAGCAATTTTTGAAATAAGAAAAGCACTAATCTCGGGACAGCTTTAGAGTGGCGACTCGCAAGGCATGGCTTTTGGTGCAGCACTTTTTTTTCTTTTGATTAGATTTTTGCGGGAATCCCATCGATTACTGTCTAATGCAACTTGTGGCCAAGTAATAATGCCACTCGACATCAAGGGGGCAATCTGTTCTATCTTTCTAATTCCACATCATGATGAATTTATGTAAGTCGGCAGAAACACGTACTGCGTAAATAAGGCTGTGGACCTTGTCGAAGAAATTCATAGGAAGGTGGAGTCATAATTTTCAACTTTTCACCGGAAGTTCACGAGGCCATGGAGCTGCTAAATGTGCGCGACACTTAACGTTTTCCCTAATCGTTCATTGTTTTGCGCTCTAAGTGAGTGATTGCCTATTTCCGAAACAAACTCTAATCCACAATCGCATCTGATTCATTTCCACCCAGTGAAACCCAAACTTCCTAATAATCGAACCTACCGACACAGGAACCTTCGAAGATATATCATAAAATAAACGGTATATATAAGGTTGCGAAATATACCCATTGCCGTCATTGTCGTTACCACCACCACCACCACCATCGTCATCATATTTAATACAACGATCAACATTAGGGGTCTTTAACTGCCTTAGCCCAGGGCCCCAAAATTCCTTAATTAGACCCTGGGTTTTAGTGTCCCTTTAAGCTCAAGAACTAATCTGTGACGTACGAGTTGGTCGCGTTTCAATCATAGCGTCTTTGTAAGCCTTGACGTCGTTTCGGTCAAATGCGCAGACAAAGAAAACAGAAAGACTTCTCTTGTTCGTCACCTTTGCTCCTCGTTTAAAGTTAGATTCTAAAATTCGTTGCCAAAAGCGGATTCTCAAAAGCCCCGAATTTTGAGAATCCGCAATATTGAGCAAACGTTTTCTATTTTGGGATCGGTCTTCCCCGTTGGTGCAGTCTCCCGTCAACCGCGGAGACGTAGAACCTCGCCTTTGCGCTCCGGTGGTGAAACTTCAGGCCAAAACCGGTCCGAAAACGCTTTACTCCGGCAGGAATGTCACCCGAGGGAGGGGAAAGAAAGACAACACTCACTGATGCGTCCGGCGCGTAGACTGAAACGGCGGATTCGCGGGCGCAGAAGCACGGAGACAACGTCGAGATGCCAAATTACAAACCGAAATTCTTGCGTGGGACAAGCTGAGCAATAATAAACACAACAAACAGACAAGCGCTAAACTATCAACTATACTGAAGCCTTCTTCCTTCATAACTATCAGTATTTAGAACCTGGATTAATGCCTTCTTCTTTCTTCTTTACAAACTGGATTAATCTCTCTCGGAAAATTTTGGTCACGATCAGCACGATAAGAGTATGACAAAACACAAGGTTAAACCTTATTGAACTCGTGATCAGAAAACTAGAAATAAATCCTACTCTGGTTTGAGCTGAGCTACTTGGCTCATATTCTTGGGTGGTGCAAGCTGAACACTAATAAACAAAGAAATAGACAACCGCCAAACTATCACATATTTTGAAGCCCTCTTCTTCCTTCAGCACTATCAGTATCTACAACCTCGATTGAATCCCACTTTTGTCTCATTTACAAACTGAATGAATCTTCCTCGGCAAATGTTGGTCGCGAATGCTTTATCACGGTTTCTGAAACAACACATATTTATGAGAGGGTCGTAAAAAGCAATGCGCTCAATTGTCTCCTCATCAAGTATAGCGTATTTATGAACATCTTTAAAATGAATTAGTGATGCATTGTTCGCAAACAATACGCCTGCTTTCAATAGAGCATTCGTAATTATCTACAGACATTACAATCGCTATGTAATAGGCTTACTTGAAGCCGAGATATAACGATAGCTTGCGCTTCGGACATTGTTCCATACAGTTTCAGCTCGTCGTCTTACAAATAATAACATCCTTTTTTTGGTTAGCTAAAGGGGCGGTGCTACAATCTGTGTCACATGTGCAACGAAGAATAGAAAATATTTGTTTTCTTGCGCGTACCCGTTTTATTTTAAAGGCCTTAGTACACTCCAAAAATTTAATGTGATAAGTATACTGCTAGGGACCATCGCAAATTCCTAGATTCTTGGTAAATTCGTTTCAAAAATGTTGCAATAGTTTAGTATATAAATCGATTTATATGCGAGACCCTCGGATCCGCCCCACCCGAAAAGGTCGCTAAGGTCGTTAAGTTCGTGTTCTAAGGATTTCAGAGAACGGCGTTCCCTTGCACGTACTCACAGACCTGACAAAAATAATCCCTGGAGAAGGGGAGCAAGCGGGACAAAGGAAAAACAGAAATTTCCAAACACAGCTTAGGTGACTGGTTTGGGACCGAAAAAATCCGCCTGGTCCGGATATTGAACCCGGGACTACCGCATTTCCAGTGGAGCGCTCTGCCAATTGAGCTAACCAGGGGTTAGACGTCAATAGAGCAAACAGGTTTTATCAGCCGCCACCAGTCCAACACCAACAAGGGTGAAATGCTTGCATTTTAAGGTTATGATTATAATGCAATTAAATGCAAAGGTGCAAACGAGGTGCAAGGTGCAAGCATGGTGCAAGCGAGGTGCAAGGTGCAAACAGGTTTATCAGCCTCCACCAGTCACCTAGTTGTGTTTGGTGATTTGTGTTTGTCTTTTGTCCCTCTTGTTCCCCTTCTCCAGGGATTATTTTCGTCATTCTTGTCCAGCTCGCTTGGTCCTTTGCATTTATTTGCATTATAATCACAGACCTGGCTCTCTCGGCGTCTCGAGCATCAACTTTATCGTTTACCTTCGGCGTTTAGAGCTCGCGGTTCATGACGATTACGTCTACGGCATCGCTTGTTTCGTCTTTCTTCGGCACTGATCGCAGAAGCGATTAGGGTGATTGTTATCAATAGGTGCTGGAAACTGGTCACTTTGACTGCGACCCGCTGGTGACAAACTCCAGCGAAGACGAGATAGAAACGGACAAACTAGCCGTGGTCGCCGTCTTCGTTGACACTGTAGCTGGGGCATTCAGGGTGGAGGTCAAATGGCCAGGCGTGAAAGCGAGAGTAGCGTTGGAGTAGCCGAGTCGCGTGACAGCTAGGTTTTGGTCGGTCGTACCGTGGGGAGGCGACCTTGGGCGATCATGGGGATGCTAGAATGAGAGAGCGCTTATGGTCAGTTGGTTTATGGGCACCAAGTGTGACTAACCTTGGGCAGTGTTGTCTAATCGCCAAATGAGAATGTCCAAAATTTGTAAATTAATAAAGGCAATTACCAGAGCTCTTTTTAAAAAAGAAATTGAAGTTCAAAGGTTCCTTCAACTCTTACGCCGTCTCTCTAGTGGCGTTTCCGCGCAACCACGTGGTTTCCAGTTGGGCTCTGTCTTCAGAGTCCCAAGACGCTTCCTCCGCGATTGTCGGCTTTTCAACAATTAGCATCGCCGGATGTCACGGCGACCAATCGACAAAAAAATACGGTTCTCCACGGCGGTGATAGCGAGTGCAGCAGTGGAGGGGGACTGGCTTTGTTGACTTCCGCATGTCTCATTGTGACGCGACACCGTAGTTGCCGTAACCGCCACACGCGGCTGCAGATCGCAAACAAAATAGTTTTTTCTCCCATGCGATTACGCAGAGGAATAGCAGTTTTTTCGGAGGAAGGCAGAGCCTTTTCTTAGTTGTGCTTCGATAAACTATATAAAAAACACAGACTGCGAATTCCTTCAACGTTAAGATCATTGCACTGTACCTTTAAAGGAAGCTCTTGATTCTATTATACGGAACACAAGAAACTCTAACTGTATCTAATAATCTCCGAAGTGCTAGTCATCACGATTAAAAGACCGTAATTAAACAACTAACTAATGGTTTCCTTTGAAGAAATAAGAAAACATAAACAATAATAAATGCTTCATATAGCATTACTAATATTTTGTAGCGCATTTCGGAATACTCTATGTTAACGTTATTAATAAGTACGCCATGACTGCTAACGACAATTGAAGACTACTTTTCCACATACCCCAATCGCATAGATCGCGACCACCTGACCACTAGATATAGTTACCTTCCAATGTGTGATATATTTTGCTTCTGGTACGGGTAATGATTGACGCCTGATTTGATCTTGGTTAGTGATGGTCCAGAGGGATATCATTTGATTTTGATTACGAAGTTTGTTTGGGTTCCAGGCCTGTAAACGGTGACTGCTACAGCTCACCTAATTTACTATCATTCGACATCGGACCACCGAAGTTTATCTTATTTTTTAATAATAAGTGCCTTTCTAAGACGTGTGGACGTTCGAAATTATTGCTACATAGCAAACATTTTTTTTTGATCGTGTGTTATGTAGGATTCACAATTTAAAGTTGTTTTTCACGGCGTTAATCAGAAATTTATTCATTTGTTGTCTCCTGGCATGTCCGAAATTAAAAAAAAGTGATATGAATGCGTGCAACATTACCTAATTCATACTAAATCCATAGTTAATTACCACAATATCTAGGACACTTCCCTTGTCTGCAGCGGACAAATATAGGTGTAGCAGTAGTTCTCATTTATAGCGTTCCCGCAATATCCCACCCTAACAAGCGAGGTGGAAGCTTAATGAGCACTCGAGATTTCACAATCTCTCGACTTGCGTGAATATGGGAGCACGTCGCTATGCCTCATTTGAACCTCCGCAAAAATCAGTCTGTGAAATAATTACTTCGTGTTATTTGTGAAATGTCGTGCGCGGTGCCGACTAATTAAATTAGTTTATAGTATACCACTGCTTACGACTTGCGGTATTCTATGCCATTCTTTATTTCTTGCAACTCAAACACTAGGAGATATGCTGGGTTCACATCTACATGCTGATCGTGCAAGGTTACAGCAGTCGCTTTGTCGCGTCTCGTGGGGGCAGGAACGACACCTCGAGCGTATACTACATTTCTGTTTAGGTTACGTCGTTGGGTACGCGGCGCCTTAATACTCGAAGAACCATGAGCTAGTGAGAAGCCGTCAGTCATTTCAGTGGAATAATACTAGCTGTTTCAAGAGCTACGTGTTGACTCTGCTCTAACGTTGCGCCATCAGCCCATAGGTCCTTGCTAAAGAAGGACACAGCTCGCATAAAAACTGAGTTCATTCCATTCCCACAACATTCTGAGCAAAGGGCATCTAATTCCCTACCCATTCCCATTTTTCCTAGGGATGTCATCATTCCATTCCCATTCCGTTCCGGGGTTGCGAAAGTGCGGAAGGCTTCCAGGATCGTTCCAACTTCGGTGTGGCAGCTCCGCAACACTGCTTGACTGTATAACATTTAAATTAGGGAGCACCGGAAACAGTAACAAGTGAAAAAGTTGACATCTCATTGGTACCGCTGAAAAAAATTAAATAACTAACCATGGAACACGCTGTACGACACACACGAGACCGTCTTGGGATTCTGAGAGGGTGACATTTATATAAGTTTGTATAATTCTCCTCGGGCTTTTCTCGTGTTACTGCTTACCATCTCACCAGCGCGATAAATTTTATATACAAATATGTAGATGTCATGTTTCCTCACAAGAGACCG
This sequence comes from Ixodes persulcatus, assembly GCA_013358835.2. NCBI lineage: Eukaryota > Metazoa > Arthropoda > Arachnida > Ixodida > Ixodidae > Ixodes > Ixodes persulcatus. The sequence continues at coordinate 390,085 of JABSTQ010009612.1, forward strand.
GAGTCTAGACCGTACTGTCCTATTTTGTTCAAGAGTTCATCGCTTTGGTATATACGTTGTCAATAAACGGCAGTTTCACAACCACCTTAAGTCTGCAAGAAATATCAAGATATGGATATAGCATTAATATAAGGCGTTGCGAAATTATGAATCACGTAGAATAATGCATGTTTCACAAGTCGACGGTCACAAGTTTTGCATAAAAACAAGGAATTACAAAATATGGTTTTGATACTATAGTAATCATTGGAAACAGGGTATTTAAGTAAACTACGCAACATTGAGAATTTTGTCTTTTGGCGGGTTCATTGACTTTGATTTATTCGATTAAGTACGGTTCATTGATATTCATTTTAGAGCGCAGCTCTTAGGCACCCGTTTCCGGCTTGAGCGGCGTCGGCGTCGCCGTCGGCGTAACCGCGCTGTGCATGATGGGTAAATTTCCCCGCTAAATTTAGCGGAAAATCTTCCCCGCTATATCTAGCGGAAAATTTTCCCCGCTAAATTCAGCGGAAAATTTTCTTCGCTAAATTTAGCGGAAAACTTTCCCCACTAAATGAACCGAAAAATTTTCCCCGCTAAATTTAGCGGAAAATTTTTCCCGCTAAATTTAGCGGAAAAATTCTCCCGCTAAATCTAGCGGAAAAGTTCCCCCGCTAAATTTAGCGAAAAATTTTCTCCGCCCCCCCTTCCTCGAGGTCACGTGACCCCCCCGTGCCTTCCCCTCCTCCTCAAGAGCTGTGCTCTAATTCGGCATTACAGGGAGTTGTAAATGGCTTTCATTTTAGAGCGCAGCTCTTAGGCGCCCGTTTCCAGCTTGAGCGGCGTCGGCGTCGCCGTCGCCGTCGGCGTAACCGCGCGGTGCATCATGGCTAAATTTCCCCACTAAATTTAGCGGAACATTTTCCCCGCTAAATTTAGCAGCAAATTTTTCCCGCTAAATTTAGCGGAAAATTTTCCCCACTAAATTTAGCGAAAATATTTTCCCGCTAAATCTAGCGGAAAATTTTTCCCGCTAAATCTAGCGGAAAATTTTCCTCGCTAAATTTAGCGGAAAATATTCCCCGCTAAACTTACCTGAAAATTTTCCCCACTAAATCTAGGGGAAAATTTTCCCCGCTAAATTTAGCGGAAAATTTTCCACGCTAAATCTAGCGGAAAGATTTTTCCGCTAAATTTAGCGGAAAATTTTCCCCGCTAAATTTAGTGGAAAATTTTCTCCGCCCCCCTCCCTCGAGGTCACGTGGTCACGGTCACGTCCAGGTAGACGAGGCAGCTCTGCCATTTAGACCTGCAAGCACGGTGTCCATGACGAGCTGGAAGGTGGCTGGTGCTGTACAAAGTCCGAACGGCATCACTTTGAATTCGTACAGTCCGTCGGGAGTGACGAAGGCAGTTTTCTCCCGGTCACGTTCGTCGACTTCAATCTGCCAGTAACCACTCCAAGTCCATCGACGAAAAATATCGGGAGTGGCGCAATCGGTCTAACGTATCGTCGATGCGGGGGAGCGGATAGACGTCCTTCTTCGTCACAGCGTTCAGTCGACGATAGTCCACGCAGAACCGCAGGGTTCCGTTCTTCTTCTTTACAAGTACGACCGGGGACGCCCATGGACTTCGTGAGGGTTGAATGATGTCGTCGTCGAGCATCTCCTGGACTTGATCTTGAATCACTTTCCTTTCCTTTAAGGAGACTCGATACGGCGACTGGTGGACAGGGAGTGCGTCGTCGTCGGTAATAATGCGATGTTTCGCCATTGGTGTTTGACGAACTTTCGATGTCGTGGCAAAACAGTCACTGTATTCGGCGAGGAGATCAACCAGGTACCGGCGCTTCGGAGCTGGGAGCTCGGGGTCGATGTCGAGCGGCGGCGGTGTCGTGCTCTCCTGCTGTGACGACGAGGTTTCTTCGGAGATTGCGGTGACCACGGCTGGCGCCTGAAGCTCCTCGACGTAGCCCACGGTGGTACCCTTCGTTAGGTGCTGCGGCTCCTCTCGAAAGTTTGTCACGAGAACAGTTGTACGTCCTTCTTGGAGATCCGTTACGCCTCGTGCGACGCCAATTCCTTTCTCAAGAAGCAGTTGGACGCTGCCTTCCAGAAGAGCTTCACCGTGCATGACTGCGTCGGTTATGACGGTGACGAAAACACTTGACCGCGGCGGCAGATTCACATGGTCGGCTATAACTCGAATCGCGGATGACATCGTGTTGGAATCCACCGGTGGCAGAACAGGCTTTCGCAGCGTCAACTGGTTTGCCCCGAGGTCGATGACGGCGCCATACTCGCAGAGAAAGTCCATTCCGAGGATAACGTCCCTCGAACAGTCTTGCAGAACGACGAACTTGACAGGGCACGTCTCACCGTGGATCTCGACGCGAGCAGTGCATCTCCCGACTGGTGTGATGAGGTGTCCTCCGGCGGTTCTTATTTGTGGTCCATCCCACGGCGTCATGACTTTTCGAAGGCGGCGGGAGAGCCTCCCACTCAAGACTGAGTAGTCTGCTCCGGTGTCCACGAGTGCTGATGCGTCGTGGCCGTCGATGACGACGTTTAGGTTATTGGACACCGTTGCAGGGGCGTCGTTTCGGTCTTTGGTAGCGTTCGAGTGGGGGCCCTCCGACGTTCGTGGAGGATCTTGGCGTCGGTCGTCTTCGGCAACTCCACCTCCAGGGGTTGCCGCGCCTAGTTTCCCCTGGCGAGGAGCGAGGGGCGACAGGCTTTCACGTCGGGGTCGGTGCATCGGCGATGCTGGACGTCGTGGCGAAGGCGACCGGAACTCTCGGCGGGACGCAGGCTCGGGGGACTGAGGTCGTCGCAGGTAATCGTCGATCTCCCGAGGGCGTTCACCATACCGGGGGCGCGGGTCGTTTGGGTGGAATCCGCGCAGCCCGAGTCGTCGGTATGGGCATCGGCGGTACACATGGTCAGCTTCCCCGCAGTGGTAACACAGCGGGCGTCGGTCGGCCGTCCTCCAGACGTCTGTCTTCCTCGGCGCAGGTCGGTCTGGGTGAACGTGCGCCTGGTCTTCCTGTCGTCGGGGGTACTGCGGCGTCGGGGTGGCGCCGTGGCTTGGCGGGGAGCTTGCGGCGGTCGTCGGGCAATGGCAGCGTAGCTCAACGTCGGTTCCTCCGGCGCCACCGTGGTGACGGGAACCTCTGGTTGGAGCGCCCGATGCACTTCTTCTCGGACAGCCTCGGCGATAGAAAGGGTTGGCGGATGGCTGGTGGTTGGCAGCAACCTTCGTAGTTCCTCCCGGACGACCTCCCGTATAATTTCGCGGATATCCGTACCAGGAGTGTTTTCGCCGCTAAGCAGCGCGGTTGCAGGGACGCTTGGATGCCGCTGGTAGTGGGAAGCGCGCGCTTGGAGGGCGCGCTCGATGTTTGTCGCCTCGGTGACGAAGGCGTCGACGGTTGCCGGCGGGTTGCGGACGAGGGCCCCGAAGATGTCGTCTCTCACCCCGCGCCTCCACCAAATGTCACGGGTGGTGACCAAAAGAACAATAAATAAACAGGAAGAAAGAAACGTTTAATGTGGCGAACTTGTGCCAAAAATAAAAGGGGTACAGAAAATAATAACAGAGCGTCGCGGGCGTCGAAGTCGGCGTAGAGCAGAGTCGAACGCTGGGGCGAGACTGACTCCAGCTTGCCACGCGGAGCCGCTTTTGTACACGCGTGGGCTTCTGGAGCATTCGGCGTAGAAGGTCCGGTGCCTAGAACATTCTAACCTCGAATCAGCAAGACGGTTCTCGAATTTACCAGAACGTCAGATTACAGTGTCAACAAAAATGTGTAGCCGCGGCCAGGAATCGAACCCTGGCTTTTCGCGTGGGAGACAAGCGCGATAACCGTTCGGCCACGCGTGCGCTGCCTACTTGGCAAGTTGCGCGCACGGCAATACACCACAAAGCGCCCACGACATGTGAATCACGGTCTTGTTGACTGCTCCACAGATTTATGTACGCTACAATTTAAATGCAATCATTCGGCCGGTGGTCACCTCAGCATTTATTAATGTCTCAAGTATCCTATCTCCATTTCGAAATTTCGTCAAAGGGAACAGAACGTTTCGACTTTCGTGGAATATCTCTTAGTAAAAGCCATTGTTACAAGGAATAATAATTCGGCACAGTCTCTAAAACAACATCCACCAAAGTGGCTTGTATAAGGAATCCTATCGTTTCTCTGAAAAACACCACTCAGGACAAGGCGAGTCACGGTAGTTGCTCGAATTCAAAAAAGTATTTTATTGTTGACTTCTGTTACTAATTGAAAAGTTTAAAAGGGTTAATAAAGCAACTATACTAAAGAAAATCTGGTCGTAAAAGAACTGTTTGGGGTTCATCAGCTTGTTCATATTTTGCACCCTAAAAGTCCTTCTAAGCACGCCCTAAAAGGGTGTTTCGTAAAAACACATACGGCGATCTTTTAAACCCCATTCTTGAAGCGAAAATTCTTTGCGAAGAATACTTAAAAAATTGTTAGCCTTTTTTATAAAACAGTTCTTTATGCACAACCGTTCAAGAGATATTTCAAGTACTTCTTTATAAAACGGTTCTACATCAAGCACCTTAGAATTCTTACTGCTCTTTTCTCAATGAAATAGCTCACCTTTATTAGTTATTTCATGATTTTGTTACGAAAATCTGTACTTCATAAAGAACCATTGAAGAGTTCTTCTAAGCTCGTTTTCCTAAATATTCAGTTCCTTGTTATGCACATTTGATGAGATATTTGAAACAGGGGACGAAGGAGAAAAAAGTGAAAGCCGTTTACAACTCCCTGCAACGCCGAATTGGAGCGCAGCTCTTGAGGAGGAGGGGCGAAGGGTACTCAGGGGAGGACCCCTCCTCCTCCTCCCCTCATTCTTCAATCTCCTCCGGGGGGGGGGGGGTCACGTGAGCTTGGGGGGGGGGGGGGGGGTCACGTGACCTGGGGGTCACGTGGACTCGGGGGGGGGGGGTCACGTGACCTGAGGGGTCACGTGACCCTGGGGGGAGCTCGCGCGGTGTATTATGGGACATTTGCCATAATGCACCTCGGGGGGAGAAGGGTCACGTGACCTTGGGGGGGGGGGGGTCACGTGATCTCAGGGGGGGGGGTCACATCTCCCCCCGAGGTCACGTGACCCCGGGGGGGCTCGCACGGTGCATTATGGGACACATCCCATAATGCACCGCGCGGTTACGCCGACGCCGACGCCGCTCAAGCCGGGAACGGGCGCCTAAGAGCTGCGCTTTAAAAAATGAAAGACGTTTACAAATCTATGTAAAGTGAAATTAGAGCACAGCTTTTGAGGAGGAGGAGGGGAGGGTACGGACGAGAAGGTAGGCCCCTCCTCCTCCTCTGTACAATTGAGATTGGTGTTGAAATCACGGGACGTCAGTTTTCCCGCTAAATCTAGCATAGAAACAGAATTTATTCGTGGGTGACGTGACACGAAGTAATATGACGTCGTTTTGACCGGTAAAGTTAGCGGGGAAACTGAATTGATGTTGAGGCCACGTGACGTAAGTTTTCCCGCTAAATCTAGAGGAGAAAATTACTTTGTTCATGGGTGACGTGACACGAAGTCATGTGATGTAGTTTTTCCTCTAAATTTAGCGGGGGAACTGTACGCCGACGGCAGCGGCAACGCCCCGAAACCCGGAAACGGGCGCCTAAGTGCTGCGCTCTAAAAAGGGGCAATACACAACAGGTTTAAATTTGAGGCATGATGTGGGTTACCTCTTTTAGAGCGCAGCTCTTAGGCGCCCGTTTCCGGCTTGAGCGGCGTCGGCGTCGCCGTCGCCGTCGGCGTAACCGCGCGGTGCATGTTGGGACATGCACCGCGCGAGCCCCCCCTCCCCCCCCCCCCCCCCGAGGTCACGTGACCCCCCGGAGGAGATTGAAGGATGAGGGGAGGAGGAGGAGGATGAGGAGCGGTATACCCTCCCCTGAGTACCTTTCCCTCCTCCTCCTCCTCAAGAGCTGCGCTCCAATTCGGCGTTACAGGGAGTTGTAAATGGCTTTCATTTTTTTTTATCATTGTCTCATTTCAGATTCATGCAAAGATGCTACGCAAAAATTCGCTTTTATAGAAAAAGAGCTCAAAAAGAACTCTCTCACAGTGTCCGTCATTATAATATTAATAATAATAATAATTTCATTATTTTTTGTGCCCAAAAACAACCACGCGGGTCTTCACATTGGCGCACACAAGAAAGAAAGAAGAAACACAGCACACGCACAGCTTAAAATGTACAAATTAGCATGACTACAAATAGGTCGCACACTTCACACAAAATGTAATAGAGTTTCAACTTTCAACTAGACTTGCCAAGTTCCGGCGAAAAACTGGGAGATCTGTGAAGATGCCCAAGCTAGGCGATGCGATTGTATTAAATGAAATTTGTATACGGGACAGTGGTGAGAGTTTAGCAACAAGAATTGAACATAAAAGACAGTAAAATATCTGGTAACGCGACAGGGAACACGGAAATCGACAGAATTCAGAAGTTGATTAGCATCAGTCCAACCATTTACCACCCTGTGCAAAAAAATCAGATCACGCTCGAATCTTCTATTTGACAGACTTAAGTAAAACGCTCTTAAGAAGAAATTCATAATCATAACAAAAGCGACGCTGAAGTGTCTATCATATAAAATGCGTATCATTCTTTTTTGCACTGATTCAATACTTAAAGACTGTGTACTTGTTAGATAATTCCAAACAACACAGGCAAATTCAAGCCGTGAACGAACTAAAGCACAAAATAAACGAATCATACAAGCAGGGCGTCTGAACTTATACATTTTCTTTATGATTTGACACTTCAAAAAGCCAATAAAAACCTTATCATTTTTAAAATCTCCAAGGCGGCCACAGACAGGTTTGAAATATGGCCTTTGATGTGGTGCTATACCTCACTTAAAAAAAATGCTGGCTTGGATGGTGCTTCAGTTGCACGTTTACCATTGCTTCTTGTGGCCAGATTAAGTATGGAGGTATATGGTAATATATGTTAGGAAAGCAAGAGGTGCAATAGAATTTCCAACTTTTCACTGACCATAAGTGAAATTAACAGAGAAGATATAGTTGTTGAGAAGTATTGTGACGTTTATTGAATACTATAAGAATAAAACTGGGTACACAACTAAAACGTGTATCTGCCTAGAATTTAAAAAAAGCCTGGTTTTCTAAAATGACACGCTTCAAAATCATAAGACACTACATTTGTCCGTGCAACACCAAGGGCTTTAAAAATCTGCAGCAGATGTGTATTCTCCTTTAAATTCTTAACGTCAACAAAGACTGTTTAGGAAGAAAAAGAACTCCTGGATTCTGAAGTTCTAAGATTCATAAAAATGAAATGACCCCTGGCAAAGCTGATGCTTGATTTTACATTTTTGCAAGATAAACAAAATGCTCATAAGTAGCTTTACTAAACAGCTAAGTTTATATGTTTGTATTCCAATCATAATATGATAGTCCCGTTTAAACTATCAAGTGATGTGTTAATCATCACTTGATAGTTTAAAGGGGAATTAAAGGCTGCTTGTAGCAAAATTAGTCAGGCATCCTCCTCAACAGATGCATCTTAATCATTCGGGCAGCAGAGGGATTTCCTGCGATTTCCCCGAATCGCTTGCTAGGATTTCTTTTTAAATCCCCATGTGTGTGTGTGTGTGTAGGGGGGGGGGGTACGATTGCACACCATTTTTTGACGTCACTGCATGGAAACATTTAAATATTGCATTGCCTACTCAAACAACCTTGCTAAAATATAACATTTTTTTTTTTTTTTAAGAGCACTCACAGGAGCAAAACGTTGTTAGCAAATAATCGCTTTTCGGAATCCTTATGCGCCAACATGCGGCCCTGACGTCACGTCGCTGCGGTGGCGCTGTTATTGGCCATGCACATGAGCAGAACCTCCACTTGGCATGAATCTGGTGCCTGCGCACGCGCAATGCTCGCACCTGGTCTGGGAACTTCGCATTTGCCCACACGTCGTCGGGGCTTCTTATTTAAACCAGCGCGTTGGCCTACATCTTAAATAAGTAAAAATCAGCATTCGACCATTTAGAATGACCACCCTGAGACCCTTGTAACAACACACACAAAAGAGCTGACCTAGACGTTAAGCATGTGAAGCACCTCCAGAGGCAGCACATTAGGCTTAAAAAAAACAATACTTTGTATCTACGAAGAGCGATGACTTCTCGGCACCTTGACAGAATGCCATGTACATCACATACTAACTGGACAAAAGAGAGGCATCAGCACCTGTGATATGGCGAATACCTTTCACCAACACCAATTCGTCCATAAGAATTTTGAATAAAGAAGGATCGAATAAACCCAGGTAGCACACCATGTCGGCCGATACTGGGATTACGTCGGCCAGTACCGGGAGCTGTACGGTGGATCCCGGCCAGGGACGCCGGTAAGAAACCAACTTCGGCCGATATCGGGGACTCGTTGTCTAAACTGGCCAGTACCAGCCGGAAAGTTCCCGATACCGGCCGACATCGTTTTCTTGCTGTAGCCACCGGCCAGTCTAGCCATGGAGTTTCCGGTGACTGGCCGACATCGTTTTCTTGCTGTAGTCACCGGCCAGTCTAGCCGTGGAGTTTCCGCTGACTGGCCGACATCGTTTTCTTTCTGTAATCACCGGCCAGTTCAGCCACGGAGTTCCCGGTGACTGGCCGACATAGTTTTCTCGCTGCTTTCACAGGTAACCGACATAGCTGTTTCGCTGATATAGAAACTATATGATGGTTACAAATGACTGTTAGGTTGAACTTGTCTTTAATACGCTAAAAGGTGACACCTAATATTATACTTAGCCTCATATTAACGCCACGTCATCCTTAAACCAGTTAACGAAGGCTTATTTCAGTTTTGTTAAATAGGACGGGATCAAACATGGCTGTGGAATGAATATTTAATTTGGTTTACATCTATTAATTGTTTAGAGCGCAGCTCTTAGGCGCCCGTTTCCGGCTTGAGCGGCATCGCCGTCGCAGTCGCCGTCGGCGTAACCGCGCGTTGCATTATGGGAAACGTGCCATAATTAAACGCGCGGGTCTCACTCGTGACCCGCGCACTGCATTATGGGACGTTCCCCGTAATGACGGCATGTGTGACGTCACGAGGGTCCCGCGCGTTGCATTATGGGAAGCGTCCCATGATGCAACGCGCTGTCGGCGACGGCGACACCAACGTCGCCGTCGGCGTAACCGCGCGTTGCGTTATGGGAAACGTCCCATAATGCAACGCGCCGTCTCATTTGTAGCCCGCGCATCGCATTATGGGAAGCGTCTCATGATGCAACGCGCGGGTCGGCGACGCCAACGTCGCCGTCGGCGTAACCGCGCGTTGCGTTATGGGAAACGTTCTATAATGCAATGTGCCGTCTCATTCGTGATCCGCGCATTGCATTATGGGACGTTTCCTATAATGACGTCACACGTGACGTCACGTGTGACGTCACAAGGGTCCCGCACGTTGTATTATGGGAAACGTCCAATGATGCAACGCGCGGGTCACTCGTAACCCGCGCGTTGCATCGTGGCGGCAAAACTTGCTTTCGATGAGTTGAGCATTTTTACTGCGGCACTGTGCTTCCGTAAAAATTTCCACGTGTTCTCAACGACAAGTCTCACGGCTTACACAGGGTTATAAAGAGCTTCTTCAGTGTCACGCGCTGCCACCGCTTTCATAGCGTCTGCCCTCGCTTTTTAGCAGTTTCGGTTCCGATTGCAATCTTGCTGAAAGCATGAGGTTCTGATCGGAACTTCATGCTTTCACAAAAATGTTGATTGTTAGTACTTGATTAACGGTGACCCCGACGTTGAGACACTATTTATTTTTCCTTACAGATATATAAACCCGATGAAGACAACTACAACTACTTTTGTACGAGCCGTAGGATGCAATAGACCCTTTGCGAAAATCCCAAAAGCCCGCGAGCGCCACGGGACAAATAATGGGAGTCCTCGGTACGCCCTCCCTCCCGCTACCACGTGGCATACGTGAGTAGGCACAGGTTACCAACCGCAACAGAGCAGCCGAGTTGGGCGAGCGACGAGCCGACGGCTGCCCCTTTCTCACCCCTCTCCTTTGTACCGGCTCTGCCGTCTGCTGCACCAACGCTTTGTCGAACCTGGTCGAAACCTGCCACGGTTGCGGTGGAAACTAAATGGATTCGGTGACACTTCAATACGTGAAGGTAAGTTACGACGAATAACGTATTGAAATGAGTTCACCTGTCGCGATGCCTTTACGCTGCCACAGATACGGTGCGCCGGCAACGACGTACGACTCGGCGGGATGGCTGCAACGGCTGCTGGCGGTAGCTGCCGGGACGCGCGCGCAGTCGCGGAGGTGCAACGAGAAAGCGCGTGCGCGTGATCTGTACCGAGGGTTCCCAAACTTCCCTACCGTCGTGGCTGCTGTAGTTTTGCAAAGGGTCTATTAAGCAATGCCAAACACGTATGCCGTAAAGCGACCGTCATCTCCGAAGGGGAGTTCCATCTGCGGAGTATTTGGCGTATTGTCTTCTAACAAACGACATGCCTAGCTCTTCATCCGAAAAGGCGCGCACTACGTCTTCGACGTAACGCCATATCTTGGGCCTCTTCGCTGGCAAGGCGAATGAGTCGGAAAAGACTTCGCCGAGAAGGGCTGCTTCGTTGTCACTCGAGCTGGAGCTAAGCCGGTATCTTCGTCGCTGTCGCTGATTTCGCATGCTACTGCGTTTTATTAGACCTCCTGAAAGTAACTGCAACGATGTCATCGCCGCAGTATGCTCGGGCCAGTCGGTCATGACAAGAGGAACGAAAGCAACCACAGCAAGAGAGCCCACCCAGCAATCGAAACAAAAAAGCAGCGAAACTCCTTCATTCCCCCGCGGCAACGTTGATAACGAAACTGAAATGTTGCGAGTGACTACAGATCGTACTCCCCCGAAAAAGGCTTGCATCTTTCTGCATGATCATAATCGAAACATCACGTGCAACCTATTTTGAACCAGAAAGGGTTACTACATTTAACTCTTACGCGCTTATTAAAACCAGATCTGCTTCTCGCTACCGTCGCTACCACTGCTAGGGCATTCTATGGACTACTTCCATAAACCCCTGCATGCAACACGGCGCGCGTTGCACTCTGGGAACCAGTTGGCCAGGGAGGAGAGCGGCATGGTTTCGGTTTCGATCGACACGTTGACAAGAGATTATACAGAGAGCGTGGACTATTAACGGCCGTGATCTCACGTTTTCTGATCTCGAGAGCATCATTTTTGGTCTCTAAACTAACCTAAATGGCCAGACCTCGAAGCTATAGCACAATCCCGAGACGTATAGCTTGTCTTCACACATGCTTGTTGTATTTTTGTACACGATCGAGCCTTTCTGTTAGCGTTTCGAGGTACGTGGACGAGCCCGAGCTGGGAATCTCGGCGCTGCGTAGCTCAGGTATCTTGCTTGTGTACGAGTCAACAAACTGTAACGACCAATAATTTTGAATACACCGAGCTCGCACCTTTACAGCTGGTCAGGAAGTTTGTTTGTTTTGCGCGTCCATAGACTAAATATAATTTTTTGCGTCTACTGTTGTTCTTAATACGCCTGAGTACGTGAGGTGAAACTTGGAGGCGCCATTGAAAAGCTCAATTTGAACACACTTCTTATTTCTTACCTGTACTGACCCGCAGCACTGCACGAAGCTAAGTCCCCACGCGCTTGCATACCACTAATATTCAACATCGCGTATGCGCATAAAGTTATTCTGCAATCATTTAGGCAGATTCTAACATACAAACCGTTTTAAGAAAGCAGAAGTTTAGCAATTGTGTGAAGAATGTCGCACCGTTCGCCGGAAGTGCGCCGGACGGGCGTGAACCTCTATGCGGTGTGCCAAAGGAATGAAATTATTCAAAGCGCATTTGACGGTTGCTAATGGCCGTAATATTTATGTGTTTGCTTTCTTCCTGACTGAGTATGCTGATATAATTTCAGACACACCGTTCAAACACAGATCTTGGGCGTCGGTAAAAGCTCGTCCAAAAAAAGCTTAGCGAGGAGTAGGAGACGCTTGTTAGAGGCTCCGTCGTAGCTAGCCGACCTCAGCGCTTGAGAAAACCTAATCTCCTATCAGCGTAAGATTTGAGTGGGCGATATATGATGACACGAGGAAGACATCATAGTAATTTTTGTGCAGTAGTGAGGTCGAATTTATTGTGTTTCCTTAAACGTTCATGCGTCAACGCTGGGCTCAACTTTGATACTCCTGTGAGGATGCGGCTTGCTTTTCGCCCAATAAAGCAAACAAGAAGCGGACGTTTGGAAACCAAATACGTGTAAGGCTCAAGGTGACCAAATGTTAGTTATAGTTCACTGGTACTAGACGGGATTTTTTGAAATTGAGCTCAAAGATGCACTCGTGGGTGAGGTGACTAAGCCACGTCTTACTACGTTTGCGCACGCACGCACAATATCCGGTGTTTCGGGAACCAAGGAAATTGCCCCAGTTTTCGTTTTGTATCGTTCGAGAATGAATGTATTGCACATTTGTAAAAAGTCAGATAATCGAAAACGCAGGCGGCGCATTCGGTCACGGCGTGATAGCATGAAAGGAAGCTGCTCAATCGAAACCGAAACTGAGTGGCCAACTAGTTCCCAGACTGCACTTCGTCGAAACGTCGTGTATTCCTTCCTGTCCGCTTTTTTTTTTGTTTTTTTAGAGTAGCACAGTAGCACAATTATATATTTTCCACTTCGTGTTTAGACTAGAACAGACCTCATCCAGCATCCAGCCAGCCGTTGACAGACTTTGCTAGAAAGCCGATCCAGCATCCAATCCTAAGCCGGAAAAGGTAAGCATGAAAAATGGCGAGCGAGACAACGCATGTGTTGGTTAAGCGTTGGCGTGGTTCACGGCATGGTTCAGGTACGGTGGCTCCAGGGTTAAAAAAAATTGTATGTGACCGTAGTAGCGAGTGAAAGCGCTGCATGTAAATCTATGCGGGGCAGAAATCGCTCGAAGTTACCCGCCCGTGCTTTGATTTTGATGTTAGTGTTCTGTCGGTTTGGTCGTACGTAGGCCTAGTGAACCAACTTCCGCTCAACAACGCCGGTACCATTCTGGTGGTTGACTCTACAGCCCTTCACCGTATCCCGACGATCGTTTCGTCGGCATGCCCCGCGAGACGGAGTAGCCGTCAAGTAAGAGAAAGTACGAGCAGCAGGAAGGGGACTCGGCCGCGGATTATTTCGTAGTGGCGAGCGACGGCACTTTTCTACCGTTTACGTTCGCGCATGTTTTTGCATCGGCTTTTGCCCGTTCGTGGTGTAGATGCCCTTTGCCTTTCGTTGCATCGCGCCGTTTCCACGCTTCGAGCGCACCTTCGGGGCTCCCGGCCGAATACGGGCGAGTGCCGCGCCGCGATCCCGGCGAGACGGCGATCGGTCGGCGGCGGCCTCCGTGTGTTGTAAGCGTTCGGGCGTCAGGAGCGTCGTCTCGCCGTCCCGCTAGCTCGTCGCCCCATCGTGGCGCTTAATCCGTGAGAGGGGGGGGGGAGGAGATAGGGATAGGGGGTTTCCAGCACTGGTGGCTGGCACCGCGCGGTGTCCGGAGATTAAGGCGATCCCCGGGGGCGACCGCGCCGGGTAGGAGGAGGCATGCAAGTTCGCCGAGACGCCGCTGCCGGGGCATCGGTTTGTGCCCTCCGCGAGACGCTTGTCCGTTATGTTATAAGACAAGTTCTTCATCTACACAGTGGTGTCTGGTGTAAAAGGTAAGCGATTAATTGGTCTAACAAGCACATAGCTTCCACTTGTACAGATGAAAAGCCTGTATTTATTCTCCTTTGGCCCGAAGCCTATGCATTTCACTGTCCTCTTAAACTCGAATGGAGGTCTTTGACGTCAATTTCGTTGCGTGTGCTCGCGCACACCTGCAGCTGCTGGCTCGTGGAAAGAACATGCGCCACTTATTATGGACACTAAATTCTTTGGTTCAGTATCCCTTTAAGGATGAACGGAGTATAGTCGAAACGCCATTGCCGTTGCTTGAAAAACTGGATGTAAATAAGCTAATCGCGCGAAACCTTAGTATCACAAAACCGTTGCAAGTAAAAAGCTACAAAGCATGGTGTAAACAGACCTTTACGCGTAATGAGCACCGTTTGTTTCTCGTTTACCGCTACTTCTATTACTTGGCGTGCACCGGAATGCGACGTCGTCGTGTTTCATTGTGGTCGTGCTTGGGGATACAGCCATGGAGTTATTATAATGTACGCTAAAGGTTGCGAAGACGTGACAGTGTGAAGTAACTTGAATGAACATCATGTCTGACCACGCCTTTCATTCTAGGGAGGAGGAGTACAATTGATCGAAGAGAATGACGAAATAACGGTGGCGCCCGTCCCTCTGTTGTGGTTCGACGTGAGTATGAAACAACGGCGTGAGGCCAAGAAAAATGTCTGGGGCGGACATCTTGTCTCGTGTGGGAGCGGGCCAAGCACAAGAGCCTGACTGGACTTCGTTCAGAGCATCAAGTTAGCAGAAATGCAGTAAGTATTATTTTGTACTGTTCCTTTTTATTTTGTACTGTTCCTTTTCATCTAAACTCCTGATGATGTGCTAGCAATCATTTTTTATCTGCCCTCTGTTAGCATGCTTGACCACATTAGCTTGCGTGCAGTTGCTCAATTTAGCTAGCTCCATAATCTTGGTAATGACACATGCACATTTACAGTAGTGACCGAGTCCTTCAATAAGCTACTGGTCACAAAACTTTCTCGTAATGCTGTGGGAAAGCATTGCATGCTGCCAAGAACGGCCGTGGAGCTGTGCTACTCTGGAGAGGTTCGACGGACAGCTTAGAGGCTTGTTTTTATCTGCAGTAAGTTCGCTTCGGCGCCGTGCTGTGCAGCTTGTGTTTTTATCTTAAAATATTGTACCAATGGCCAGATTTTGGTGTTTGGTGAGATTGAGGTCTCGGCAGGCTTGTACTGAAGGAGCTGACAATTCTTTAACAGACACGTCGCCTGCTAACGTGTGTAAAGAGGGAGGGTTTGTCTGCCCCAGAGTGCCGTTTGCTGCGGGAAACAAGACGCCGTCACGTCGTCTGCTACCAGAACCGAAGAAAGGTGAATCATCTGTTACGCACTTTATGCTGCGAGTGAAACGATAGAAAACAAAGTTGCATTGGGAACTTCTGCTACTTAACAAGGGACGCAATTGACGACCCGTGCTTCACTTGGAAGTGCCAATTCATTCTAAAGCGTCATATGCCTAGGCGTGAGGTATCATGTGACCACAGAGCAGCCGCTTGCAGCCCGAGTTTTGTTTTCTATCCCAGGGCAAGTGTTCTTTACGCGATTCTCTCCCATTTTTAGACGGTTGATAGTTAAAAAAAAAGGCTGCCCTGAAAGCCCAGGAAATGGCAGTTCCAACAAGGGTACAGGCACCGTGCTAGGCCTAATAGCCACAGACCTATATCTCAGATTTTTATACTGGTGCTTATCGCGGCCAAGCGCAGCGCGTCTCACGTGCATCGCCGAAGAATCAATATCGTTTTTATTTGCTTTGATTGTCAAAAAGCATCATAAAATGTTGTGGGAGCATTCATAATTGACCAAACAAGCCAAAAGTGTCTCCCTTTCAGAAAGGTTATTTGATTACAGTAAAACCTCGTTAATTCGGATCTCATGGGGTCGTCAAAAATGTCCGAATTATCCGAAAGTCAAAATATCAAAAGGACAAAGAAGACTGCGCGAAAACGTTTACCTGTGACATACCTTTATTTTGAGAAGAAATCTGTTATTACCGCCTGCTTTCTGGACGACACTTGGGCGAAGACGGCAACTTTCCTTAGCGCGGTCGAGTGCTCCACCGCACTCGCACTGTCGGAGCTACGCATCCCGTGCGCTGAGGATTTAGCGCAGCAAGGCCTCTTCTAGTTTCGGGTGCACCAACTTCCACGGCCGCTTTTTTTTTTTTTTCGCGTTGAACTTCTCGCTCTCGAAAGCCCATAGGATATCGGCCTCAACTTTCACGTACGTGGCCAAACTGCTTCTCTTGACGTCGTAACTTTCCATCACTTGTCAAGGAACTCCGTCCTTCAAGGCCCTCAGTATTTCCACTTTCGTCGCTAAATTCTTAGCAATGGAAAACGAGTAGCACAACTGACCAATAATTGGAGCTGCAAAATCGCGACACCCGGCGCTATTTTTCCCGAGCGCGCCGATAGCGAGAGTGCCAGTCACGTTGCATTTTTCAACGCGGGGGTGGCCGGCGAAAAGGATAAGATATCTGTTAAAATGGCGGGCTTTAGGATCCCCGCGTTGAGGCATGAAACGTGACGGTCACTCTCGCTATCGGCGCGCTCGGAAACAACAGCCCCGCGTGTCGCGAATTTGCCATTCCGGTCGTCGGTCACTTGCGCTACCCTTTTTTTGTTGCGGCCACGGTGGTTGCAGCTATGGTTCTGCCGCTTCCATGCCAGGAGAGGCGCGCTGAAGCACGGCAATCCAGAGCAAAACTGGTGCGAAACACGGAGAACCGGAAGAGCGAAGAACCATGGGAAAACCGGAAAAACCACGTGTGCACCTCGGATGGATAGCGGTCATACCCATTGGAAAGATGGTAGCTAGCGCCACCTGCCGAATTCGTCCGAATTAACCATAGCGCGCCGCGTTCTCTCCGAGTTAATGAGCGTTTGCTGCCATTGACTAATGCATTCGTTTGACGGGACCGGATCGGCAGTTCAAATTATCCGAATTTCCAAATTAGCGGGGGTTGAATTAACGAGGTTTTACTGTAACACAAATGTCTTTTTATTAAATTTATGAATATTGCGTACAAATTATAACGTCTTTTAAATTTTTACAAAAATTTGAAACACTCTCACTGTGTCTGGCAACCGTTCCAAAGCTACCTAAACCCATCCGAAACACCTGAAGGTTCGGGCGTTCTTCTGAAACTTCCCGAAACCCAAGTTTCTGAAAAAGTTTCTTCCCATCATCAGTGCATAATGTTGATCAGCAAAATAGGTAATGCTTTCTTATGTTATGCCTTGCTTATCTTGCAGCTTTCGATGCTCAGCTGCTAAGGTCGTGATAGACCTGCACATCCAGAACGGGCACCTACAGCAGCAGAACAGGGAACTGCAAGTCTGTTGGGCAGGTGCTCAGGCACGTGGTGTCTTTCAAGCACCAGGGAGAGCAGGCGAGGCCCGGGGAACAGGCGACACCCCAGGAACTGGCCAAGCCTGAACCACCCGAGCTGTTCCTGATGCCTCTCAGCAACATGGAACAGTTTTGTGCTGCAGAAGCGCAGGCTGCGATTCTTACTTTGTAGTTTAACTCGGGTTATCTGAAGATTTATGCAAATGGGGTTGAAATGTGGACTGAAACCTTTTACTGTAATATTTCAAATGGACGCCCACCCGAACTGTGTTTTAAGCACAGTCTGTGGCAAATTAAAAATGAGTAAGATGCCCCACCTTCATTGCGGGCCTTCTGTTATTTATAACAGCGGAGTGCACGCACAGCCAATGCACGATGGAAGGCTATTTATTGTAAGGGACATTTTTAAATTGAACCCTGCGATAGAATTGTGTCAAGGTGATGCAACGCCAGTTGCACGTTTTGCAAGTCAGCTTTAGTAGCCTGCGTATAGTTTTTGCAATTGTTAAACTGGCGTTTCATAGAGGCTACTGAAGGGAGAAATGCTGGACGGTGGCCACCAAAAATGAAGTGTTTGTGCGTCATTACATTTTTGAACAGTTTTTTCCACCCAAAGGTCGTGTAGACAAGAGGCCTTCATGTGCATCCTCATTGAACGGCATTTTAAGTCTTTTTCAACTGCCACTTCTTGAAATATTTTTGAGTAAAACATTTCACGACGGGGGAAGTGAAATCGCCCAACACATTTGCCTTTGGGTGCTTAGAATATGTCGGCCGGCAAATAATCATAAATCATGCTGATTTCCTACGACACCTCTGCCCCTGTTTTATCCTTAGAAGTTAAATTCCGAACCTGCAACAACTCTCGCCGTAAGTATGTGTGCGGAGCACGCACAAACCCGCCTGCGTGCTTTTTGTGTTTAACGCTTGCTTGGCAGAAGGATCGAGATGCTGTAGTATATATTGGGCTTCTTTTGGTTTTATTCCTGTTCTCACTTGAGGCTATAGTCTAGAGATCTATATATTTAAGGCGATAAATTCATTTGTGCTTTTGACATCTGCTACAGAAGTAAAGGTACATGCTTGAAAATAACTTTTAGCCTTGTCCAAAATCGCTTTTGAGCGTGCCCACCATATGCGTATGCCTAAACAAATTTGTAAAGGGTTGCCGGATAAATTTTAATTAATTGCATCTTCACTTTACATAAGTAATGCATTTCCAAAATGAGATGTTAACCTGTCCTAACCAAAGGTCACCCTATGAGAGCAAATACATTTTCCAAGGTGAAAGAGTAACTGTCATTGCATCCGCCACTTCATTCAGGGGGTGTGAGTGCATGCGTAGCTGTGTCTCCAGGCATAGCATACGGTAGTCACACAAGCGATTATTACATGTGGCGGGCTTGAGCTGAGTAAGTTGGTTCATTGGCCTACAGGGCCACCACTGAGTAAGCACTAAACAAAAATATGGAAAGAAAACTACTCACACTGTGCTGCTGTTGCCATTTTGTGCGACTATGAAGACGGTTCTGGTCAATTCCTGCTTTTTATGCCTTTTTCAATTCCAGTCTTCGTAAAGTCATAAAATAGGCAATAAATTTGCAGGGCGACTAGCCGGCAAACTAAGCTTTAACAAATTCACGATGCGCAGGGTCTAGAATGCACTGTTTTGAGAACCACATACATTATTAAAATTACTGAGTGGATGCTGATGAGCAAAGATGATCCATCAAAACGTTTGGACAATTTGAACGATGCAACGAATGTGACTGACTAATGATATTTAGCGGAGTATGGAGGGAAATATTTTAAGTTTTCTGGTTTTGTCTAAGACAGGTAGAGTTGCCATATATTCAAACATTTTTTATTCTCTCTCCAGTAAATATTGTACCATATTGATGCATGTATAGTGTGGCTTGCTGCATTTACCTGGGCATTCACATTCTCTTACTTGAGACATGTTCATACCTTGTATCTGCATGTCAATAACTTTATTGACATGTTGAGAACACATTTTGTCTTTCTAGGAGGAGCAGCTCGTGTCTCTAGGAGACAGCAAGAACCTGCAAAAGGTGGTGCGAGAGATGGTGGGACGCCTGTTCTCAAAGCAAGTGCAGGAGCAGTTCTCTTTCCTGGGCTACCGAGGAAAGTCAAGGTTCAAGGACGCCATGATGTGCAACGTGGTCATCGGTAATGCATATCCATTACTAGCTATTAAATTGATGGTGCCTCTATTGGAGCTCAATAGACAAGCAAAATCTTTGAAATATGTTGACAATTAAAAGGAAGCTGAAACACTTCTTGAAAAAAAAAAAACGAGTTAGAGGTGACTTCTGTCGTATTTTTGTCCTGTGAATCTGAGTATCGCTTTCGTTTTCCCCGAAGGTGTAACTATACACGAGAAAACACGAAAAACCTCAGACGAGTCGTGACTTCGTACTAGGATCTTTGGGGCGCCAAGCACGTGTCGCTCGTGTTGGCAGCGCGTGCAATTGCAAGCTTGCCAGCTGTATTTTTCCACACTGATGCCAGTCGTGACGTCTATTTCTGACCTTTTTAAAAATAGCAAGAGTTCACGTGCATAGGTTTGACAGGAGCTAAAGATGAGCGAGAGCAGAAATTCCGAAAACTCCCAGCATGATTTCACGTCCGGGAAGGAGGGGCTTCAGCTGTACTTTAGAAATTAATTTCTGCAGCCTCCGTGCACCAGATTGAAAAATAAACGATATTCGTGATCCTGGAGGCCAAATGTAGACGATTTTGGTGTTCTTCCTCAAATACAGAACAGCTTCAGTTTCCCACTAAGTCTTGCAGTATGCAAAATTTAAGTCGTCAGTTCCTGTCGTTTTTTTGTTTTTTTTAATTCGACTTGCATTCTTTATTATGAATAACTCGTGTGTTAGCATTCTTGGAACCTTCATACTCAAAAGCAGCGTTTTGAAGTAACTGTGAAAAAACATTTTGTTGGTCTTGTCTTGTTATCCTGTTAGTTTCCAGGTTGAAATTCTAATGAAGACCATTTAGAGGCCTTGGTCTGTAGAGTATCAGTTGGGGAAGTTTTGCTCTTTTTTTAGTCACTCATCTCTGCACCCCGCCCCCTCTCGCCCCCTGCCCCGTCTCGCCCTCCATTTCAGATTAATAGGATGTTGCATGAAATAGCCATATGCCTCCATAGAATCTGCACCTTAGCGTGGTAGCCAAATCCAGAATCTCCACCTCTGTGGTGCTCTCTTTCTGTCACCTTTGAATTGCAGGCTAGGTGAAAGACCTATATTTACACAAAGGAAACGCTCACAAACTGCGGTGTGTGAACAGCACCTTGTGTGTACAGTCAGATCTCGTTATTGCGAACGTCATTATAATACATGTTTCAGATTTACAAACATTTCAACAATCCCCTTCCAAATGCCTATTGATTTCAATGCAAACATATTTCAGTACTACGAATTTCAAAATACCGAATATTTCAGAATAACACATAATTTAAATGCTTTTATATGCAAACAACACCTCACTATTACGAATTTATATCGCAAAAAAACGGCCGAAAGCAACAATGGATGGCGAAAACTCCCGCAACGCCCAACCATCATCATCATCAAAGATTGACCCGGGAAACAAATCTTAACCCTACCCACCTAACTTCACATTGCGACCGAGGCCGTCTACAGGAAGGTGGTCGACATCGAATCGTTCGTCCTGCAGCGTTTCTGCTACACCTACCAGAAGATTTCGGATTTCTTCTAGTAACTGTGCCGTGTTCAATCGCGTGAGCGGTGCCAGTATGACCAAAGCCGTCAACAAGGTGGACGACATCAAATCGTTCTTCCTGTAGCGTTTTGCTAGACCTATCAGAAGGTTTCTGATTTCTTTCAATAAATGTGTAGTGTTCAATTACGTGGAGCATTTTTTGTTTTGTGTTTCAGATAAAACCGAGCGTCCGGATATTCCTATTGCAAGGGTAGGTCATTTTTGCTCAGATATAATTACAACTTACGAGTTTTTCACTATAACGATAATTTCAGAATTACGAACAATTTTCGCGAGTCCGATGAAATTCGTTCTATCGAGATTTGACTGTAGCTAGTATGCAAGGTATTGGCTTCCCCTATCCCTCAACTAATCTGTGTGATCTGACAATTCTTTTTACAGGTGCCATACAAAGTCGCGCTCAGGGGTGCAGCGTGGACGCGATGGAGAAGCGGCTGACCGGCAGGGAGGCAGGCAGGGGCAATACAGTTAAAAAGACGGACACTCCACTGGTGGTTCCAACCGCCTTTGACGATGAGGGACACTCTGGCTGAGGAGCTAGCTGCTATGGATGCACGAGTCAGAATAAAGAACGTCACGGTAAAAAAATTTTGTATGTTCCCTTCTTGTACTACCCACAATATGCATCTGGGTGACAGATGAATGGGACATGTTTTTTCAACAAGTATACAATAATTGCCATGAGTATACTGTATACATGGAGAAAGTCAATTGTTCACACAGAATTGTTTCTTAAAATTGCACAAATACTAAACTGGCTTGTTTCGGTTCAAGTCCCAAAAACATGTTAAAAACGGTCAGCACCTATAAAAGATATGAAAACCAATAAAATAGTTCAGACCCGCAATTACGCTGGCACTGATCTGTTATTACGCTGGGACTAATCCGCAATTGAACTGGCTCTGACCCGGAAACACGCTGGCACACTGAAGGTTTCCTACCGTACCACCGGTTCCATGCCGGGGATCTGTGTCGGGAGCTCGCCGGGAACATCCCGTATTCCCGGCATCCCGGTTTCCCAATAAGTTCCCGGTACCGGCCGGATTCCGGCATTGGGCCCGGCTTATGTCGCCCCTTGGGGCGTTTCCGGTACTGGCCGGTATCAATATCCCGCCAGGCCAATACCGCCCCGTCTCCAACCCGGCGTGTTGTGCTACTTGGGTATTTCGTTCTGCCTTTGTGCATAGGACAATAGTTGGTAGAGGTGGATTCTAGGAACAAGTACAAACTAATTATTTTTATATACTAGTACCCGAATAATGGAAACACCACCAATAGCAGTTAAAAACAAAGTGGATTGCTTTAGTAACTATTACCATCAGCTATGGTACCGTTACAAAAAAGGCTTTCAGTTTGGACTAAACACATGGTTTTCTATTTTATCAACAGCAGTACAAATTTAATAATTATAGAAAATGGACTTTTCATCTCAACATAAGTTATCACTGCTAAACAACAAAACATATCGCCTCGTTTGGTTTGTTGGATAGAAGTTGTTGGCTGATAGGGGCCTAAGTGTTGTTAATAAAACTGCCAAGCTGATCAGAAATATATTCCTGACACCTCTGGCTTACCGTATCCACAATAGAAAATGCTGACTATTACTTCTTGAACAGCAGTGAGGGAAAAGGAAAGAGCGTGTTAACTTGGCCTCTGAAAGGAAAACGACGTAAAAAACAACTTCAGTCGCACTTCTTTATTCCCAAATCACATGCATTAGGCTCAATACAAAAAGAAACAAAGCGAACCGAGAAATAAAATGTTTCAAGAAGGTTATAGAAGTTGTTTTAAGTGCCACACTACAACCATTGCAAAATATAAATGAAATAGTCACAATACCGAAACACACAACATAAGATTGCGCTAACATGCACAACTTTGTGTTGTCGAATCAAGATTCTACCAAGTAAAAATCCATGTTTACTCAAGTTGTTTCGCTTTTTCAGACTTTGACAAGCCCTAAAAATGTAAACTCTTAAAGGGGTACTCCGGCGATTTTTGAGCTACCTCAACTAGCTATTTTTTCTGACTCCCCGGCCTTTACCTTTTCCAGTATGCTATTTAGTATCGCGAAATTCATAATAGTTATTGCGAAATCGGCAAATGAAAAAGATGCAAAAACCAACATTCAAATTTACCCGCAGTTTTCAGTGCCGTGACGTCAGTGGCGGGCAGGCTTGCCAGTCGAGCGAACAGTCTAAAAAATAGAATATGCCAATCATTTGTTCGGTGCTGGAGCGCGGATCCTGGAGCGAGCTTCCAAAGCATTCATTTGACACCATAAAGCTGCATCAAATCAGATGGGAACAAATTCTACAGACCAAAGAGTGAACCCCTGCCCTCCACTGACGTCACTTTTTCGTTGTTGCCAGTAGAGACTTTCAGTTTGAAAAACACGGTGAGGACCAAAATTGTAAATTTAATAACTTCGCGAAAAAAAAATCATTTTAACCTAATATTTGGGATACTACTTTAGCGATGTTGTTTGGCGAGTTTAGCAAAATTTCAAGCAAATCGGGTACCATGAAGAAATCGCCGGAGTACCCCTTTAACGAAGGATAAATTATATTATGATGTTTACTGAAATCTTCTCTGTGGAGTACAAATGACAGCTCTCTGCTTTGCAACCCTTTCTTGGTAAATAATTTTAAGATAAGTTATCATAGTTCTTGATCAAATTTTAAATTGTCGTGCTAAAAATGTGCATTGACCTCCACTTTTCAAATATATCTATCAGACTGCAAGACATTATAATGTTGTTAAATAACGTTGACTTGGTTTAATATGGACAACTGGACAATGAACTGTATAGTATTAAATAGAGTACAAAATTCTAACCAGCCATTTTTGAAGTTGGCCTGTTTGAATCGAAAGAATAAATTTCAAACCTTGCAGCCTTTCAATTTTTGTGCAAGTTTCTTCGAACCATTTTTTTTTGTATTTTCTGCACAGAGATAGAAGGCTGATACTTCACTATCGGTTCCAGGAGGTCACCCGTTTTCCTTGTTTCACCGTTAGAAATGCAAGTGGTCCCTTTTATGAGATTAAGCTTTTGCTGCACCTGGAAGGTAAATTTGTTTCTGGTTTCATTATCTTAAAAATGCATTCTTATTTCATTAAGAGTGACCTGTATTGAAGTCATAATGTGCTCTAAAACACTTTCAAGAATGAAAGGCCATTAAGTCCTAGCTTCGACGACCTTCGTAATATACAACTGCTTATTAACCCCTTAGAAGAGTATTATGAAATAGTTTGAAACATTGACAATTTCGGCTTCGAGAAGAAAGTGCCCTCATTCTTGACATTTAATTTTAATTATGGCTCATTGCCAAGCATTGTTTTGTTTTGTGGCCACCGTTAAACTACACCTAAGATAAGAATACAAAAAGCAACTTGAAAAACGTCTGACTGAATCGTCGAGGTATGCTTTATAGTCTAAAATTTCAACTTGGGGATGAGGTGTGGAGAGACAAATACCCAGGTGTGGAAGCAGGAAAATTGGGAGGCAAGCCAAGAAGCATACTCTCTGCCACCCCCCCCCCCCCCCTTCTTATCATGCTCTCTCCAACTTCGTCTGCCTAAGTGCCTGGCATAAAAATATTTTGAACTAAGATACAGGGCAAAAATAAGTTGCAAGTAGAGGGGTTCAAGCACAGCTGGCCTGTGTATTACCAGAATTCAGGCAGTAATATTGGGAACGCGACACAACAGCACATGCCAAAACATTTCGCGACGAAACAGCACGGTTCAAGCAGCACACGTCAAAACAGCAGGGCGTCAAAACATAGCGACAGAAAAGCACAGGTTAGAACAGCGCGCGTCAAAACTGCAGTGCGTCAAAACAGCACAGCGACTTAAAGCGGCCCTGCAAGGACTTTTTTACTGACTTTTAATTTGCACCTATCCTGAGCGCACTGAACGTAGTAACTTAGTGAAACTTTTCTTTTCTCGAAATTCACTTTAGTTTAAAATTTATAGACAAATTAAAATTACAAAAACAAGCAAAAAATAACCTCCCTCATGACGTCCTTGGCTGCATTAGTGGCCGTGAACTAGAGTTGCTTAGCGAGCGCTCACGGCTGCCGCACTTCGTGTCGACGGCGCGAGAGGGCGCCACTAAAGCATGTTCTGGAAAGGCTGTATGCAGCGGGCAGCCAGAGCTGTTCTCACTGCATTTGCTGCGCGATTAAACACTAATTCGGCATGACACTTCATTGGCCACAAACGACAGCAAACACGGGGTAAAGATCAGATCAGAATGGGAGCCACTTCGCGCTGCCATACCGCGAAACGGCTAAATCGCAAGACAAAGCTTCTCGCCGAAGGCCTTCGGAACGCTCGGAGCCGGTCGGATCCTCCTGTTCATACGACCGCAGCGCCGCCGCGTACATCCGGGACCTTTCCGTGTCGGCGCCTGATCCCACTACCCCCTTCTAGTATGCGCCGCCTTTTTCACCGTTGGTGGCGGGCATGTCGACGGGTCATTTCTTGTTTAAAAACTGCATTTGTTTCTTTTCTGATCTAAAATACTGAACAATAACTACTTTTATAAGTAATTGAAATGGTTCGCGCCACTTATAGTTTGTATTTCGACTAAAAAGAAGCTTTTAGCGGCTCTGACCGGTAGTAAGCCCAGGACCAAAGACGTCACATATCGCGCGCTTTCGGTACCGCGGGTCGCCCTCGTTGGTGGAGGAGGTTTCCGCGTCGTCCGGTTAAAATATGACACACTGATATTTAGTTACTCTCTCCGTGCCCGCTGGCTTGCCCGAACCCCAAGAGACGTGGAAACCGAAAAAAAGGTAGACGCTTAAATATGATTGCAGGGCCCCTTTAAGAGCGCGTCTCAAAATAGCACAGCGTCAAAGCAGCACGTACGTAAGTGCCTGCTGGTTTTCGGTGTCGTTATATTTTGCTACCTATATTATAAAACCTTCCCACACATGCCATTGGAGTTGAATCCCTTGCCGTTTTCTTGCGATTGTTTCTTAATTCGTTGACGCTGGAAGTGGCAGATTTCATCTTTATGGTTTGCATCACAGGAGCTGCTACATTTTTTTCCATGTTTGGCAGATTGCTGATGCTGCCCTGAAGGCGTATTCAAGCTATGCGTATAGCTTGAATACGCGTGCGGTGCGTTGGAGCGCCGGATGCGTATTAAGCGCCGGACACGTATAAGAACATGTGACGCTTACATGGCATCGAATTGTCCTTCTTAACTCCAACGTCCTCTATGGTCTCGACAATTCCTTGTGTCCTCTCTAAGGTAAAACAAAAAAATAAGCGTTTTGAGGTTAAAACAAAGAAACTAATCCAAAACTATTGGCGTGTCTACTCTGCCGAATCTCTGTCTTCTGTTTTAAATTGTTCTGTTCCTATCTGTTTCTTACGCTTGTTTTGATTCCTGTCTTCAACCCTTTGTTTGCTTCTTATGATCGTTGGCGCAACTTTGCCTGAGTACTGCGCTTGCCCATTTGGTGTGTTTTTATAGTCAAATTACTAAAATATATCTCAAAATTGATTTGAGTGAACTCTGAAAATTTCCTACTTAACTTTCCAACTAATAAAAATTAACATAATTTAATTTAGAATTTTGCAGAGAGTCATAGAAAACCCACAAATTGGTCAGAATATTGAATTTTAGGAATTTCAAATTATAAAATTTTGAAAAGTTTCTAATATAGGAATTTAAAAAAAACAACGTGGGAAGCGCAGGAGTGTGCTGATGTTACAACTCGTGCAGCAGGCTCAAAGCCGACAACGCAAAAACGCCGACAATATTTTTATCACCCACTCTTTCGCACCGCCGGTCTTGTGCCAGATGCACAAGTGAATACTTTAGCGGACCACTATGCTTTACACGTTCTTTACGTTCTCCTAAATACACTAACTTTGGGTTTTTTTAAATACGATAAGCAAGTTTGTAACTGGAACCATGAGTTTGTTTTCACGAATTATAAACTTTTTACTAAAATTCACTTAAATATTGAGCTAATTATAACGTTTTTTTGGCAATCCGTGACGTCAGTAGAGGCTGGCACTTTTTCCCCCATATAGTTTTTTTTTTCCTCAATCACTCTAATGGTAGGAATTTTTTAATGTTTTAGATGAAGCAGCCGGTATATAGCTCTATGTGGGCTGGGACCAGGTGTCAAATTTTCCAAAATCATAGTTATCTAATTCAAAAAGGTATTATCACACATTTTTGTGATGGAAAAGGAGTTTGATTTCTTGATAGCAAACGTCAATTAACATTATGTAATCGTTGGTTTCGTCACGCCACGGCTTTATACAGGGAATGTTTTTAAAGTTGCTCATAACTTTGGAATCAAACAACGGCGGGCCCTGAAACTTTGGCAGCTCGTCCCAATCGGGAGCGCAGTAGTTGGGCGGGTTGTGAGCGTTCGCCGATAATTAGTTTTTTTTTTCTCGGTTAAAAAATCGATGTTTTCTTTTCTCTGAGACAACCAAAACACTTCTGAACCCCTCGTATAAAAAACAGTGAAGTGAAAAAGTTTGAACATTATGTCACAAACCCAGACAAAAAAAAAAAAAAAAAGAAAAAACGAGCCAGACACGACACACAAAATTTCGAGGTTTTCAACTTTCTACGTTGTGTTCACTCCAGTCTCAGGGTTTTCTCTTAAATTATGTCCAATCATCACCAGGAAGATTGTTTCATAACTTTTTATTCCTTATTTGTTTCCTGGGTAAAACAGGTATAACGCAACAACCACTTTACACGAAAGAATTGCTCAAAACTTGAATGCATGATTCAATATGTGAATGTTTTTTTTTGTGTCTCTTTCTTCATTAGGTGCACACATTCAAGCGCTTTTTGGAGTCGTACCTCACTTAAAATGAATCAAACAATGTATATAAATTGCTTTCAAATTTCTCGCGAAGTGATTTTTTTTTACATACTTATTTAATCGAGGCATTTAAAAATGTTGTTTGGGAGTTCAGTGTGCCTATACTTTGTTTCAGTTGAAGTCCAGACGCAGCGGATGCTTCAAACGGGATAATCTGACCCTGAACAATGCTTGCACTGAACGAGCCTGCGTGCTTGCCAGGTACGCTGAAAGCCCGGAGTTTCTGCTACGCTCCCAAGTGCAACAGAGTATAAAAGCGACTCAAAAGTTTATATTTTTTTTTTTTCAGGTGGGCGTAATAAAATATTTCAACCACCTAGAACTGCAGATATGTCGCCAGAGAATAATATTATGATAAAAAGGCTTTTCTTTTCTGAAAAAGTTGCGGTTATAACAAACAAGAATTTAATAACCTAAGCAACCTGAAGCTTCTAAGATGTAACTGTAACTGCCGATGTGCGCTGTGTTTTTTTATGTCACTCAATATTCTTCAAGCAATTTGCTAGTATATCACTAGTGTCATCTTCGCCAGCTCAATAAAACGGGTTTTAAACAAGGCTGCATCTCCGTTTCGTTAATCAAGTACTTCTGGTCATAATTTTTTCTTAGAGCTTGAAATGTTTCAGTTTTTTTTATAGATCGTTTAATAGTTTTTCTTGATCTATTTTAAGTGCAAACGAGTTCAATTGTTTTGAAATTAGGTAAAACTGAGTACAACATAATATTCTATAGTGTTTTTTTGTTTCTATTATGTTTTAGATTTAGCTTTAACATAGCGAAAATGTTTTTATAATGCTTTTCGAAAATTTTGGAATGCTTTTTTTTAAAGAATGCCATAAACGTGTTCTTACATAAGGAAACATAATTTGATTTTTTTAGTTGCAGGTCACCTTGACTACCGCCTTTGAGTGAACAATATCTCTCATGTGAATGAACGTACTACATCGTTACTAGCGAGAGAGTCTGGCCATCAGCGTTGTGGGCAATGGTTGGCATATCGAACCTTTCGTGTTTTTAATGTAAGCTCATGCCGTCACCCCATGTACAAATTGCGTCATGCTGAATAATTATCACTCAAAACAGCTTTATATCAATAAATTTGAAGCAAAATGTTACCCTCCGATTTTAGAATTTCAATTTATTGTCAATTCTGCCCAGCCAAATGTTTTAGTCAAGTTATTGCGTGTGTTTATGGTCATGCAGGGCTACTAGTACTTTCAGACTAGGTCCTGGCAAGGCTTCGTTTCAGATAGATATTGTTTCTTACAATATGGCTCTGCGGTTTAATTTTGTTTAGGTAATTGTTGTTATTTTGGGAGTTATCCATAATTGTTTCCACCTATTGAACTCACGTCTGGCCAATCTATATAGAGATAATCTTCGCCAACATCTCCATAAAGCATTTAATTTAGTATCAATATTTCGGGAATTGAAAATTTAAAACTTATGTGCTAGAGATGTTAGAGCCCTATCTTCAAACTCGAGCGCAAAACTATATTGAATTGTTAGTTTATATTGTTTTCAATAAAAACTGAATCTAGAATGCCTTCCCAGTCGTTAGGAGTGGTATAATATAAACTAATTTAGTTATTCGGCGCCGCGTACGACATTTCGCAGATAAAACGAAGTAATTATTTCTCAGACTGGTTTGTGCGGAGGTTAAAATAAGGCATAGCGGCGTGCTCCCAATTTTCGCGCAAGTCGAGAGATTATGAAATCTCAAGCGCGCATTAAGCTGCTACGTCGCACGCTTGGACGGGATAATGCGGAAACGCTCTAAATGAGAACTTCTGCTACGCCTACATTTGTCCGCTGCAGACTGGGAAAGTGTCCTAAATATTGCTTTAATTAACTATAGATTTAGTTTGAATTAAGCAATGTTGCACACATTCATTTCACTTCTTAAACTTTCGGACAAGCCAGGAGACAACGAAGGAATAAACTTCTGATTAACTCCGTGAGAAACTAATTTAATTAGTTAATCCTAGATAACACGTGCTCAAGAAAACTCCTTGCTACGTAGCAATAATTTCAAACGTCCACAGGTCTTTAAAAGGCGCTTATTATTCAAAATAAATTAAACTGCGGCGGTACGTTGTCAAATGATAGTGTACTAGGTGAGCTGTAGCAGTCACCATTTACAGGCCTCAAACCCCCCCAAAAAAACATCGTGATCAAAATCAGATAATGTTCCTCTGGACCGAAATTGTACTAAGATATTGAGGTGGGCTCGTTGCATATGCATGATATAAAAATTAAATAGCGCAAAGGTTAGACCCTGTTTCATATAATATCTTCTTAATCGCCGAATCAACCTGCCGGGCAAGATTTTACGCATACGCCATAAGAAACAATGTAATACCTCATGACATCGGAGGACTGTTTGGCCAAGCAAGACCCACACTCCGCCGCAGCGAAAGGATTTGCAGGATTCTGCATTCCGAAATGTGGAGGCAAGTGCGTTTTTTTCGTGAGTGCCTCTTGCTACTAGCTAACAAAAACAATCTTGGCCTTCAGATAAAACTTTACGAGAAATATACGAGGCCTTAACCATCAAGGAAAAGGAAGACGCTGGTGCTGAGTGCTCCATCGGTAGAATTAAAATACATAGAATTATTTTACTTTCGGTGGCAAAGTTGAGGTTGATTCAGAGGCAATTTCTAGTCTTTCCAACTTCTTCTTTCTTTAAGCTATAGTCTTTTTTTTAACTTCAATATATCCCCGGAATTAATTTAGTTAAGCTGTTCCCTTTCTTTTCTTTTCTTTTCTTTCATTTTTGTATATACCTTTCCATTATCTCCTTTTATTATAAACCTTCGTTCTTCCTTTTTTCGGTGTATTTATAGGATGCTCTCTTCTCTTCTTTCTATTAAGACGCCAGTTGTGAGCTAGCGCTTGTCCTGTCTACGTGTTCTGTCCCTTGTTCTTTGTCTAACCTTTGCGCTATTTATATTCCTCTGGATAATTACAATCCAATATCAAATCAGGAGTCAATCATTACCCGGATCAGATATGAAATATATCACTTATTGGAAGGTAACAATATCTAATGGTAAGGTGGTCGCAATATATGAGATTGGGTATGTAGAAAAGCAGTCTTCAATTGTCGTTAGGATGTATGGCTTATTTATTAATAACGTTAACACGAAGTATTCCCACATACGCTTACAAAATATTAGTAACTGCTATATAAAGAATTTATTGTTTATGTTTTCCTGTTTGTTCAAATGAACCCGTTAGTTGTTTAATTCCGGGCTTTTAATCCTGATGACAAGCACATCGGAAATGATTAGGTATACAGCAAGAGTTTCTTGTGTCCTGAATAATAGAATCAAGAGGTTCCTTCAAAGGTACAGTGCAACGATCTTAACCTGAAGGAATTCGCGGTTTATATTTTTTATATAGTTTATATAGCCACAGTAAAAAAAAAAAAAAAGGCACCGCCTTCCTCCGAATATTTGCTATTCCTCTGCGTAATCGCGTAGGATAAAAAACTAATTATTTTGCGATCTGCAGCCGCGTGTGGCGGTTACGGCAACTACGGTGTCGTGTCACAGTCAGACACACGGAAATCAACAAAGCCAGTCCCCCTCCACTGCTACACTCGCCGGCAGCCCCGTGGAGAACTATATATACTAAGCCAAGCGGGGGGCGCGCAAAGTACTTCGCGGCACTTGATGTCACTGCAGACATTAATCGCGAGCTCAAAGTAATCCTGTGGTCACGCATCACTAACACGTCTTACAAAATACGCTCTGCAGACAGTAGGAGTTTTAGGGAACCGTTTTTGCACATCGGATACGGAACGATGGGCCCTTGGTACGAACTGTGCATATGGGAGACTTCTGTGTTAGCGCATGCGCAGTTCGTACCCGAGGGCCCATCGTACCGTATCGGATGTGCAAAAACAGTTCCCTAAAAGTTCCTACTGTCTCAGGCGTGTTTGTTCCTTGCACGACGGCCCTGCTACCCCGGTAATACAAACACTGTTTATCGACTTGTCCGAAGTGCACGTATGTACAACGCAAACGTGCATGAAATTGGCTTGAAACGTGTCCCACGATCATGTTGTCGTCATGTCAGCAGCGAACACTGTGTCTTTTGCATGATGTATAAGTGCTCATAAGTTATGGAAGCCATAGTCACACTGCAGTGTGACTGTGGCTTGAAAAACTGGTGACAGACGCTGGAACGTATAGCACCACTCGTTTACTTCTTGAACGGACCATATACCCTCCAGGGATACACGGTCAGCGTTTTTTTCTTTGGACAAGGCGTTCAAAGCGCCTAGTTCTTGCGTGTCGCAAGAAGTCATCTTGCTCTTTCGTTCCAACGCCCGCGCTACAGCACCACTAGTGGTAGCAGGCTACTAGAAGCGACGCCACGTATCGCTGCCCGAAATTTCCGTGCACTTCCGGAAGGTACACGAAACGGCTTACAAAATGTCGTCACTACGGTGCCAACACGAGGGACTTGGCTGAAGATATACAAATTGAAGTTTGCTGTACGATTATGACGATGTCTTGTCGTATTTGATGCCATTATAGTTCTTTGAAGAAATATTTGTTTACGCTTTTGCAGTGATCTCGTGCGTTTGATAGCGTCAGCTTTATGCAGCTTTTTCCGGTAACGCAACGTAGCCGTCGTGAGCCATTTTTTGTATTTTCACGTTTAAGAATTAGAGGAATGAAATGGCAGAATTCAGCCGTTCCATGAGTGAGAATGGGTCCAATGTCTTAATTCCTAGGAACTAAGAAACGAAGGAAATTGCCAGAAACTCTAATTCCCCGGAATGCAGTTGGAATGGAACGGGGGTGCCCATTCCGCAACACCGTAGTCAACATGTTTGACCACTTCCCGTTGCTTGTGCCTCCCCGGTCCACCCCCATCGGTAATATAGAGGACGATAAATGGAAAGTGAATGACATAACTGACTTACTGCCTATTGGAGTAGTGCCAGCATATTCGCTTTGCTATTCGCGTAGGCAGTAATATTTTTTTTTTATTGTTGGCACATCGGCCGCAGGGTGCTTCACCGACACCGCCTAAAATATTCGAGGCTCGCTCCCGAGCAATTCGATGTCATTACTCATTACAGCGAGATCAAGCGTAGACACAGATTGGACATGACTACTGCGTCAGCGTACAGCTAGGCCTAGTGTCAGGTAAACACTTCAAGGGACGTTTCGAGTCGGGCTGGGGCCGAATCGTAAAGCTGATGCCATCCGAGAGCAGTGACGTGTCACTGCTCTCGGATGGCTGCCGACAGGCTTTGATCATTCCAAACTGCAACTCGCACCGAGTCCGACCGCAGCGAACGCTACGACTCAATGGAGCCAATCAAGCGTTGCCAACCGTGCATCGTCACGGTGATAGCCTTGACGACGGAACAGGTACGATGCTTCGACATCATCGTTATTCGGTACAACAGGTATGTGGCGAGCCAACAGCTCTTAGACAGCTTTCAATCCTGCGAGTCACGTGACATAACGTCATGTCCCGGAGGCCCGCACGGGCGCTGATTGGATTCGAGTGCCGCGTGAGCCTTCGCGTGGGACTATGATAGGAAACGAGTCCCAAGCGAACGCTTACGCGGCACTCGCATCCATTCAGCGCCCGTGCAGGCCTCCGGGACGTGACGTCATGTCACGTGACGCCTTGGGGCCAAACCGTATTGGGGCCAAACCGTATTAGGCCCAACCGTTTTAGGTCCCCAGAATGTCCAAGCTTGTGGTATGTTGGGCGTTTCTCTGCCGTGTTAGATAAGATGTGTTTCACTTTCCTTCGCGTGGTATTTTGTGGCCGCTTAGCTCACCGTTCTAGATAGAATCAAAAAGTGGCCCCAGTTTCGATTTTCGCAGAATTTACCTAAATCATCGAACATATATGTCACCTCAATGCTCATCCCCGATGAACCACTGACAGAATGCGGTTTTAATTAAGTGAAGGCGCGAGATTCGGCTTTTCAATAGCACGTAGTGGGCGCCATTCGGACACACCAGTTCAGATTTCAAGTATCGCGACGCTCCCGTTGATCGTGTAGCCTACCAAGAGACGTTCACGCGCAGTGAACACTTCTGGGCGCGACCTTTGTCTAAAGTGTTTGTAACAGCACGCTTGGCGAGCAACGACATGTTATAAACACGGACGGGCTCTCCATTTGAAATGAGCACTCAAGGAACAATGAACAATAGCTGCATAATAGTGTTGGGCGACTACTGCTTCGAAAGGCATAGCGCAGGGGCATCCCTAGCTTCAACGCAGCAAATGCAGCCGATGTATCCAGGGTCTTCCTAACAATGCAATGGCATTCAATGACGTCGTGTGATTTCATTCAAACAAATATTTGCAAGCCTTTAGAGCATAATATTTACCTGCTTCTCGGGTGCAGGAGCTGGAGCATTTATCAATAGATTTTTCGCGCCATGTTAGAAAATAATTTTAGTTACCTCATTTTTGTATTATAGATTCATGAAAAGAGAAAGCACTCGAATGAACGTTTTTTAAGACGAATTTCGCCTACAACTTTCGAAAAGCGTGTATTTAATACTAGCATAAAATCGAATGGTAAAAAATACAACTAACGTTAAAAACGTTCACAGCGAACTGCACTTTGCTGCATGATCCGGCAAAACCTAATTTTATTGGCAATATGAATGTCTAAATAAATATTGTTTCCGCAAGATAGAATTGTACAAAGACTGCAAGATATGTCAACTCGTGCAAGGAAAAAAAAGTAGTCACGAATGAAAGCAAAGAATCTACAGAAAGTCGGACAACATGATTATTGTAGTAAAGGTTTATTTACTAGTAAAACAAAATATCACCATCAATTATCGTACCACCCTTACTATCTAGCTCTTAAAATACGACAGGGACAATGGTAGCTAAGGAAGACATGATCAAGGAAAATTAGACTTGAAGTTTGGTTATCATAGTTGTCTGTCCGATATCTCGGTGCCGACCAAACTATTTTTCTTGTAGTTGCCTCTACTTCTTTTCTTTTCTTTTTACGTTTAAATCCGTAGAAATGCTACCTTCAGTTCTGCGATCATTTAGGAGTCAGTTATTATCTGAATTCCTATTTATTGCAATGAAAACATTTCTAGACTTTGGGTTACTTTGCAGTCGGACGGAAAAAAGCGCTTGCTAAAAACACCGTAATTTGCTGTCTCGCTTATCTTTTGTTTTATCGTTCTTCTCCTCTGCAAAAACGACATCGTGCTCAAGACCGAAATACTAAATAGGCCGTTATCTAATTTTTCGGTCTGCCATTTACAAATGGAGAAACAGCTTCAATACCATCCACAAGCGATCTAGTCATTGCGAAAGGATTAATTACCTCGGGTCTTTAACCTACATCAAGCAGCAATGATGAATTTACTGCGTGCCGTACGATACTAATTCACTTGAACCCCGTCAGATGTGAGGATTGAACTCAAAAACGTTCTTGATTTGTTTATAAGTTAGAGGGAGTTGATTATGTAGTGTGCGAAGAAGACAAATTCGTAGAGCAGGCCAGCCATTTGTCGAGGAGGGTTAGTTTTAGTTAGATTATCGAATAATGAGAAGAGGTATGGGAATATTGAGCAAGTGTACATGTGTCACCTTACAAAGTGACACACGTACGCCGCTCGAAAAGTTTCTAATTGAATCAATGAGCTCAACCGACCCTGCTGCTATTATATTTTCACAGAATCATTGGAATGGCTGGATGCGTTCAATATTAAGCAAGTGTACATGTGTCACCCTACAAAATGACACACGTAAGCCTCTCAAAAAGTTTGAACCAGAACACGAAAAACTGCTTAGTCTTAACGCGTTGTGAACATAACTGCCTAAATGAAAAACAAAAAGAAAACAATCAATTCGTTTTGTTCATTTCAGACATACTTTGCACGTATTCAATACTTTGTATTGTTGTCATTGTCGGTGCAGTTGTGTTTATGCAGAGACATCTCTGTTTGTCCTGAATAGCGTCACATGGTCCATGTAATCTTTTTCATGCAACGCAATACGCCATGACGCGTGAGCACATTACGTGAAAGGGTGGTAACGTGACGCTGCTCATGTCACTTTTCTATTGCGAATTGTAAGATGTAAACCGCGATGGTCACCTCTACATGACAGAAAAATTAGCGCTACGGTCATGTTATCTAAGGAGTATTTATCCATGTCATCGCGCTGGATTTCTTCGTTCGTCCAAAATAAAGGTTATTTTTAACCGAGACAAAGTTGTTCACAACCGCCTTTCATGTTTTTTTTTTTAGTTTTATTTCCAAGTGAAGTAAACCGTGAGAACTTTATGTTAGGAAAACAGATAGGATCACTCAGCCTTTACTTACCAGCAAAGCTTCCCTCGTGCGCTAAGAACACGGAACATCCCAGAATAAAACACTTTTTTACTGCGTGTCCTGAGAGGATGGACGTAGTTATATCGCAAAACGATGCAAAATTTAGGCAAGTGTTAGAACTATTTTATGGAATGGATATTTCTTTCCATTTGAATGTGGTCTCAGGAGCTCTAATGAGTGAGTACACTTTGTATACGCATTTTTATCTACTTAACTAGAAATTTTTTTTTAAATTTTCTAGTTACATTTTTTTAATAATTTTTTCTATAAACTAGAAAAAAAAAGAAAAAACATGGAGATAAAAACGAGGCGAAATGTTGAACAATGAAATCCCAACGAGGGAAGTGTTAAATTCCGCCAGATAAGTGTTCTGTATGATAGACTTCATGCGCAGAACGCTTCAAAAAGTGAGTTCTTCACTTCTTGAAGCAAAAAGAAACAAAAATACCCAAGTTGTTGAAAATATAAATCAGACATTCGCATGGGTGTGCCATATGTGCTGCGTCTCGTTGGCACTCAAGCCCTCCTAGTTTACGCTTTTTACAGACATTATTATGCTCTCCTGATTAAAAAAAAAATATGTTGCAAAGAAGACTTAATTTCCGGTCTTGAAAAACGAAAATCGTAACCTTCAAACTCACCCCACATAGCTGCGAGCTATGTCACGCTACACTCCAATAAATAATAATAATTAAATATGGAAAGCATGACTCAACCGAAAGCTCAATAAAAACAAAATGCAATAAATGACACACTTGAAATTTGCTTAGGATAAAACACATAAAATGATTATTTTACCTTGTAATGTCCGTAAACGTTCGTAGCAAGGTGAGCTAACATTGTTAGCCTTATCGGCTCATAGAAATCTGTAATGAAAAGTGTAGGCTGAATAGAGACTAATGTGCTATGACATTATAGGCGTAAACCAATGAGCAAACATTTGAAACATATCCTTACACTTGATGTATGACGGAAATGAAGCACTCCTCTACAAACACACAAACTGCATCTCGCCTTTTTTATAAAATCGGAAGAAGTAGCATTTTGCAATGTTAACCTGTTTATCGAAGTGTCAAACCTTGTTTTTGTCAATTGACGTTTTGAAGTTTCCCTTATTGCTCATTCCCATTAAAAATGCCGTGCACGATTGCCTGGTCTTCTGTTTACTCTGAGCAAACTGATTGACGTTCACACCGTAAACATTCGGTGTTATGGATGCACTGAAAATGTTTTGGCGTGTTATGTGCACATATTACATTTTCAAAAAATATTATAAAGTGGTAAAACATTTAGTGCAGGTGCCGTGCTTCTCTATAAATAAAGTGTTAAAAAATTTAGTGTGCGTGTCGTACTTCTCTATAAATAAAGGCCCACTACAAATTTTTGCTTCATTCTCCGCATCTTTAAATTCCGACAAATAAGCGAAAATAATATGAATTATACTTTATTAAGTGATTATTTGCTTGATTTTATTATTAATTACTCTGCTTCGTATTTATTGCTCTAGATAAAACTATATCTCCTCGAGCGATGTCTGCCCTGCTCTCTGCATCTGCATCTACGTAATGGACACATAGAGGACGTTCCAGAGTTCAATAATCACATCTGACCGTTTTTGCATAAATTAGCTTCATACAGGACGCAATCATTTCATCAATCTTCCTTGATGCAGGTTGAAGACCCCAGGTTGATCATCGTTTCGCACTGGCTAAATCGCTTGTGGATGTTGTTACCTGTCCCTCCATTTCTCAACGGCAGACAGACATATTGAATTAAGGACAAAGTAGAGTTGCAATTTTGAGCACGATGTTGCCTTCGCATTGGAGAAGTGCGATAAAACAAAAAAGATGCGAGACGGCGTGTTACGGCGTCTTGAGCGCCCGCTTTTTCGTCCGACATTAAAAGTGGAAAGAGATTCTAGGAATGTACCTTGCAGTTGAAAGAAAGGGAAACGCAGATGATAATTGCCTCGCTCAAAGTAATAAAGCAAACACAGAACTGAAGTACGTGTCCGTAAAGAACCAAATCAGAGGAATATAATTAGTGCAGCACCGAGATATCAGACAGATAATTAAGCTGTCCGAAATTGAAGTCTTTTTTGACTTGCTCATATCCGCTAGGAAGCACTTTTCTTTCTGTCGTAATTAACTCGCTTGTTAGTTAGAGTGTTGCGCTTATTGTTCGTAATGCTTGCTTCTTACTCGGAGAAAGAGCTTTCACTTGAAGAATCATGCTGTCACACAGTTTTTTTACTTGCTCGTTCTCTTTATTTAGGAAATCTTCCTTTTGCAATTGTCAAACGGCCTCTCGAAGCGTGCCAACCACTTTCGTGAGTACTTAATAATACGTTTATTTGTTTTTACTTTGCGTTCCTGGCTGTGAGAAGTCGCAATTGTTTAGTTTACTTTTTTATGTGCGCTGACGCGTGGCACCAGCGACAACAACTCGTTTTTAGTCCTTGGCATACGTAGATTTATAAATTTTAATATAAATAGCGATGTTAGAACACATCATAGTATCCCTTTAATACCAGCCAAGTAGGGGTAAGACGGGGTTGGAGAAATGAAAACGCCCAGAATACAACATTGGAACAGCCTTACTGCTATATTTGCCCCTTCCAAAGGGTCTTGTTTAAGAAAGGTTCGGTTTGCTGAATATGCCGTACCGGCCTCCAAGCTCTGAAGGTTGAACAGTTCTAAAGGTTGAACTTAATATTTGTATGAGATCCGGAGTCAGAGGTCAGACAATCTGATGAGAAGTATACAGAAACCGTCCTGGAAGATTGTGTACGTATTTCCTAGAGAGTCTCTGTTTCGCCTCTTAAGCAAAAGCATTTTCCTTCTATCCTAAGGACTCCACCACTTACAGAAGATTCGTGTTCCTTCATACTTCATCGGACGGATAATATTCTACTGATTCCACAGAATGTCTCTAGAAGAGTTCACAAAGATTAGTTCTTGTTTTGTTTTTTGGCCTCAAAAGTTAGTTCCGCATTACCGAATGGCCATTTTGCGCCCAAATGTAGTGCTAGATTGTCCGAGCCAGATAGCACAGTTTTAGCACTAATCATTATATTATTAAAACGCTGAAACCGAGTTTCTGAGATTTTCAATGGAAAAATTGTGCCCTCGAATAAAGAGCTGAATGACACCAGCATTTACTGAAAACGGGCCCCATTTTGTTTGAAATTTAAAAAAAATATTTTTTTTTTAATTTTTAATTACAATACCTATTAGTTATCTGTTCAAGAGGTATCGCGAACGTGGTTCGTAGAAGACTACATGGCTAATGATTTAACTGTAATAGTATTTTACAGCCGACTACAGTAAGCGTTTGTGCCAACGAACTCAAGATTGATCATCGCTAATACCTTGGGCGCTGCAACTCAGTGCGTCACCGACAAGGGCATTGAGGAAAAGCAACCCACTTAGAGTTTTAGGCTATTTGCTGACTAATGCCCGGTGTGGAACAACTTGATCTCGATAACCGCACTGGCTACAATAAAGCTCAAAGTGAGCGAACTAAAATTAAAAAAAAAATGTGTTGCAGTTTACACTTTTATACTGAACATTTTTTTGACATGTTTAGTCCGCGGATTGTGGTTAAAAAAAGGCAGTAATTGTTTAGCGCACTGTAAGTGTTGCCTAACAGAAAAACCTCCCCTTTCCACCGCAGGCGCGTTTGGGACACATATTTTAATGCAATATTGTCCTTCTACTATCTATCGTTGTCAGACCCTGGGATGTTAGCCGCACTGAAAACATTGCGCACACCCATAATAGGGTTGGACGCTACTGAATGGATTACACTTTTAGTGATGACCGGTCTGATTACGTTTATACCATGAGTGCTGAGGGTGCCACTTTCAATCCTGGAGACTGGGGAAACAGAGGAACAGGACAACTCTCGTGTTGTTCCTTTCCCCTTTTTCCCCACACTTCAGAGTTAAACATGTCAGTTCTTAACCAGTTTAACCTTCGCCC
This sequence comes from Ixodes persulcatus, assembly GCA_013358835.2. Classification (NCBI taxonomy): domain Eukaryota; kingdom Metazoa; phylum Arthropoda; class Arachnida; order Ixodida; family Ixodidae; genus Ixodes; species Ixodes persulcatus. The sequence goes on from JABSTQ010009612.1 coordinate 430,246, forward strand.
TTCCGCTAACGTAATTTTGAGGGGATCTTCTTAAGTTCTCATCATATATGCTTACGGATTTTTAAGTGTTTGACTTTATTAGCTTACTGAAGCTCTCTGACCCACAGCTATGTTCTCTCGTTAGATGAAAACACAAATGTGCGACCTTCATTAAAATAGTCGGAGAGCTGAGTTATCCGCCTGTGTACCCAGCTCCACCCTTAAAGAGGCAATGAACTGCTAAAGGACAGATGTCTAAATGATTAGATTTGACATATTTCATGAACAAACTTCCCCAAAAGAAGTTTTAGTGCTATATTTATGTAACAAAAGTCATTCAAGTTACCCCGAAACGTGTTTTTATTTTAAGGTCAACTTATAGAAAACGAAGCCTATTTCGCAATCGCGTCACTCTAGAAACAAGACTCAAAGCCTACGTATTGTGCTATTTTTTAAATAGTTACATTTTGTGATGTATCTGTTCTATCTAGGCACCGGACAGTTTTTTCAAGAGGCAATTAGCAAAAAAAAAAAAAACATAATATTTAGAATATATTTATGAGAGATTTATTCTAGAGATTTTCGCGCGTAATCTTTATAAATATAATTGGCCGATTCCGGGTATACTACAGATGTACTTTTACTGTATTCTTCGAACACTTGTGTCGTACGTTTTGCGAACTCTAAACCGCAAGGTTCGGACACTTCGAATATTGCTTTAGTCTCCTTAAAGCTACTTAAACATTATAAAACAAATGCATTAAAATTGCGTTTAAAGCACAGGATAAGTTATTATGCGCGCAATTTCAAATTAAAGGTAAAAAAAAACAGATGAAACAAATACTAAAACTAGAATCTTATCCAATGCAAACTGCTAACAGTGGAACAAATATACAAGACTTCATGATTACGAGAATCATGGAAAGCTATTTAGTTCCGGCAGTATGGTTTACGGGCTTCCTATTTTAATTTCTGGGCTAATATGTTGAGCCAAAAGAGCTTTAGCTAATATTTCATTATTAAATTTGCACTGAACGCAACCGTCCTACAAATCATAGACGCACATTTAAGCTATCCGTGGCGCAGGGAGAAGCATGTGCTAATTTATACTTACAGTTGTACAAAATGCAAGAAAAAATGACAAAATGAAAAAAATCTTTATTCAAGAACATTAATATATCCACAAGAAAATGTACACAATATCAGCTTCCGCTCTGACTTAAACTTTATACAGGGTTTAAAATCTGTGTCACAAGGAAATATATAGAAAAACGTAGAACACCTCTTGAAGCTGCCTTGAACTTTGAGTGGAGCTCTCGGGGTTCCAGCCCGTAGAGTATGCTAGTTGTCCTTCAGTATATTCAGTTTCATGGCTATTTGTGAGCGTTGAGCCTGCAAAGAAATCGGAACACACAAGGGAGCGCCATTACCCCAGCATTTCTTAAACGTGAAATTTCTCAAAGAATCGACCTCGAAAACTAAGAGAAACGGAAAAGAGGCGTCAGCGCCTGACCTTGGCGCAACCACAGACTAGGCGGCGTTTCTCCTTAGTGCTCCTTTCTTGTTTTATTTTGTGGGAAGAAATTCTCCGTTGTTTCTTGCACACCTCCCCGTTCTCCACTCTTGAGCTGTTGGGGCAGAAGCGGAGTAAGCAAACGAAGAAAATTTCATCCTGCCAGCAAAACGCAAAAAAAAAGAAGAAGAAAACCAGCATTTTGAAGAATGTCGCTTAACGTTTAGGTGGGGCTAGGATTTATCGAGGACGCCTCTGCACGGCGCTTGCACACTATAAACCGGCAACAGGGCGGACGTCCGTTGAAAGTTTTCGGGTAGGTATAGGTGACTCACCATGAAAGCAGCAAACTCGAAACATGTAAACCATGATCGCTTGTATATAACGCAATCACAAGTGATTGCGTTATATAACACTCAACGTCGCGCGCACAAAAATAAGTATGAACCTCCTTCAAATTCGAGGTCGGTACGGAATTCACGCACTTCATGCGGGCACCGACCTCGTCCTCCAGTGGGTGCCCAGCCACTGCGGCATCGCTGGGAACAAGGAGGCCGAATAACTGGCCAAGCTCGAACACGACGACCCCGAATTCTGGCTGTCCAGCGTGGAGCCCTTCGAGGACGCGAAGCTTCTGGTGGCCCGAACAGACAAAGTCAAGCATCCCGACGCGAGGTATACGGCGGGAGACCGCCTCTCCAGGTAGTGGCAGGCCGTCATCTACCGCCCCCTAACAAGCAGTGCCTCGTCCCCAGTGATGCTGCAGTGGATCAGGCCCAGCGCTGACCCGGAGTGCGGGTACCTGTGGAGAATGGGCGGGCACGAACCGCCTTCTCGAGTTCGCAGATTACACCAACCGAGGAGGCGCTGCACCGACGATCACATGAGATTGCGGATAGAACTGACGCATTTTCCTGTGATACCTGGAAACAAACAGCCACCACGTACATTGCCGATTGATTTACCCAAGTCGGTTACACTTGTAGTACCCGATCTGTCTCCGGTCTTTGGGGGCTACATGTCCACCGTCGTCTCACAAAATGCGAGCCGCCGTGAGTTGTCATTACGACAACAGTCGCGACCGTTCGCGCCCCCATGGCGGTTAATCGTCCTTCCACCAATTCGCGCCAACCCTCTGTTCGAGTTTGCGTTGGCTCCCCTGAATCTCTGTTCCTAAGCGAAGGGGTAGAAAGCCCGGGGCTGGATGGCTACCCCATCCCGGTCCGGCATGGGGTAGCCATCCCACCCCGGGCTTGTGAGCGTTCGCGACCCACCCCTTCCAAGCACATTCTGGCTCTAGAACTTCTCGACCCTTGAAGGGGGATGGTAGGATAGCTGAGCGATCAGGCCCGCTTGAGCCTTCCGCGCCTCTCTGGTAAGTGCTTCCAGATCCGGTAACTCACTTTCACTAAGGTATGCTTTAAATTTAGGATGAAACTGCCCGATCGGAATAGCTATTTTGTCTGCGTTAGACGCGGAGGATTCGGCCCTCGAGTAGAGGGCCGAACCCTCCGCGTCTTGATCAGCATCCTATATTCACGAGGCACAAATTCCTCCCTGAACCGTGACGGAAATCCCCCATTATTGGAGCGACCGCTCTTTCCGTCTAAAACGGGACGCGTCGCACTTTAAAGCAATTAGCAAGATCTGAACCTGGGCTTTCTTGTGTGATGTTCCCAACGCGGCTCCGTATGAGTCCTAGTCCTGCAGTAATTCGTGAACCGATTTTCCACAGAAGTACTCTGAATAGGACGGCGTCTGTACGTGTAACCGCGGTCAGGGCAGACACGTAGGCACGGAATTCGTGACTCTTATGGCCGCCGCGATCTGTGGCGAGAACGTCTCCATCGTCACCGCCATTGCGCGCATAAGCTCGCTGACGTCTGCCGCGCCTATAAATGGGGCTGGTGGTAAAGTCCAAGCCTCCAGCTATGTTGGCGTACAAGTGCTCTCTCCCGCGCCCCCACAACTTCAAGATTTGCTAGTCTCCGTTCTCGGACGATTCATTCTCGTTCCTGTTGGCGGCCGTACCTGCCTTGGAGTCCATGTTTAGCGTTTATGAGTACCATAGTGAACACTGAATGGATCCATGAGACTCCCTGGGGACAAACCGAACAAGCGGCAGACCAATCGGCCTTTGTTCTGTTTATTTCCGGCGGTGCTCTGTTTATAAACAACGCACCACCAAATCGGGCCGTGCACTGTTTATTTCCGACAAATCTGCGATCAACCAGATGGTAGTAAACGTATTACTTTTCCTGTGATGAGGGCTGCAAGCACACGCTGGTCCCCACTCGTCTTTGGTGCGGTCGTCGCTGCTGGACTTGGGAGCGTCGTCCACGCACGGGTGTTCATGGACTCATCACTCACGCACTGTTCCCGGCTCCAGCACGCCCCACCACGCGCGCTCAGTCCCGTCCCTTAAAAAAAATGCACTTACACCCTAGAGACGTACTATTCACCTCGAGATTCGATCGACACGGCTCATGTGGTGTAAAGCAGAACTAAGCTTTGTTTGACACTTAATCGGAGCAAGACGAATGCTACGCACGCGAGGTCGAAGCCTTGGGTATCGCCAATGCAGCACTCGCGCGCTGGAATGAACTGCTAAGAGCACGTGCTCTGTACCCTTTCCCGTGCTCTGTGCCGTTAGCTTGGATGCTTTGTCTCTACCCGCACTGCGGACAGATGGAATCATCACGTGCATCATAGATTACCATGGATAAACAAAAACACGCTTCCACACAATTCAATCTGGGTCTCGAGGTCAATAAAAAAATGTCCCTAAAAGGAGCATAGAGTCTCTCTGGGAATGCCATGAGCCCTAATACCACCCAATCATCCTTCTAGGGGGTCTCCTATAGAATATTGGACAACGAACATCTTACAGAAATTCTAAGTCTGGTGACCTGGTGAGGATGTCTTACGGGAAGCGTAGGCCTATGTCATTTGTAATAGCAGATAAAGTTCAGTTAAAAGTGAGAAAACTATAGGATGTTGCTACAAATGCAATAGGATGTCCATGGCATATTTTCCATACGAGGCAATTAGTAAAATCCTAGGACGTCCACAGCCATAGGATGGCGCTACAAAGTTAATACAGAGGTCGTTCTAGTGTACTAGGAGGAGCCTGAAACGAGAAACGCTTAATTGTATGGAGCAACCTGCTGGAAAAATAAACGCAAGGGATTGGTTTTAAATCTCCTAGAAGTTTATTACACACAGATTATTCATGAACTAGTACAAACGTGAAAACAAAAAAAAAGCAATTGCAAAGTAAACAAGAACAGGGGTAATTCTACAGGTAATGCGGACGAGTACCCGTAAAAGAACGTGATAGGTAATATCACGAGAGCGTGTGGGTTAAACACATTATCTTGGTTTTTTAGAGCTCTAAAGGGTAGACAACGTGTTTGTGGTTGTCCGTCGTCTACCCGTTAGTGTTCTCAAAACCAAATAAATATTTCAATTGTCACCCAAAGGAGGTTGCAGTGTACTTAGATGAATATTTCTGACTTCAAAAAAGTTATATGAGATCGACGTTGACGCGGGCACATCAAAACAACCGCACAAAAACGAGAGGTAAAACGCTCCGTGATGATTCAACAAGATGTGGCACAAGCTGTAATTTGCTGAACCGAGCACTAAAGGCATCACAGAAATTTCTTGGGCTTCTTTGGTGGAATCGCTTGTTGCCAAAATATGCGTAAGACTTTTCCGACCCTGATTGCTTTGATACGCTTCGAAAACGTTGTCGCGGACGATATACCATTTACCACGGAAGCTCACAGCCGTAGCACGCACGAAACTAGGTCAGTGAGCAGGCATTTCGAGATTGGGAACCAGTACTGCGTCATCTGACAATCTTTTACCACGTGATCACGCTTCTGTCGTTACCCGCGTGAAGAGAGCGAAGTAAAGTGATAAAAAGCAGACGGTTGATTGGTCCGGCGAGCCTGCACGTTCTACCACGCTCTCGGCCTATAGGAAGAGGGAGGGAGGGAGAAGGAGTAGGAAAGCACGGCCTGTTTCAAGGTGGGAACGGGGGTGCATTCACAAAGGGCTAATCTTCAAGGAGCATCCCAACAATGAACACAACAAGAGAATTTGTCAATTGTATCCTCTTGTAAGATCTTTCAAAAGTTGATATTGCAGTGAAAGCTATGTGCGTGGCCTTGGCCTTAAGGCAGATACCGTGCTGTGCCTTACCACCAGCTTGGAGATTGTAGTCACGTGACCCTAACCGTAGACACAATTGGACTAAAACACCCATAGCTTTCACTGTGCTTTCAATACCGAATGAACAAGACAGCTGCATGAACATTGGAACTACGATAAGAGAGTAGGTGAGCTGGTGAATATTAACCATGTTGAATTTACCTGACACTGGGCCAGAGAAGAACACAAAGCCATAGAAGAGACTGCAAATAGACAGGTCGTCTTGTCTATTTTTTGGCTCTTCTACGTTTTGATGTTTTTTCTACCCAGTCTCAGGTTAATTCAAGATGGTTAACATAGTTACGTGACGCCTAGTTTTTGGAGTTGCAAAGAAACTGCCTAGTCCAAAAGTGGGGACGAGGACGATTCTTCACATGCGCACTTGTCGCAGGACGATTGGTCACAGGAGGATTCGTCACTTAGGAACACTCGTCACCGGACGACTCCTTCTTCTTAGCATAGGCCTTTGTGGAGGCTCGTCAAGGCCCGCTTCAGTGGCTTGGCATCTCGGTAAGCAAGAGAATGTCGGCAATGGCGGCTCAATCTGGTGCATGTTTAAAGCGTGTATAGGAAGTCACCTACTGGATTGTTTGCAGGCCTTGGTTAGTGGATGTTGCTTCGTTGGTTGTTGTCCTGACCTGTTCTTGCACTTTTTTTTTGTATGGTGGGAGCGTCGTGGTAAAGCGTTGTCGTCAGGGTCCTGTGGGATACTTTTTTACAAGACCTCCTTGATAGTACGAAAATCCCGATGACAGGCCGCTGTCCGGAGAGCTCCCGGGTTGGCACGAGAGCTGGCTACCCAGTCCTAGTTCGGGTCGTATTAGTCAAACGCGAAGGGCTGGACGTCGGTCCCGTCTGCCGTGTTGTGAAAAGCCCCGGTGGAGTTAACCTCTCTCTCCCTTCTTCAATTTTTCTTCCCGCGCCTGGCGCCGTTGTCTTTTCCGTCGCACGCTTTACTCGCGCCTTCTTTTACTTTTCTTTTTGTTCTTATTTTTGTGTTTTCATTGTTACAGATATGTGCACACAGTTTTTGAAATGTTGATATTAGTTTAGCTTGATGAGGGCGAAAATGATTTATAAACAATCGCCAAGATAAATACACTGGGCATAGCAGAAAGCAGCATTTTCTGATGTCTTCAGGTGAATGGTTGTTCAACTAGATAGGCGAAGGATGTTGTTACCATCTAGTGTTATATGTGGCTCGTTCATGTCACGCGCCCCATGAAGGAGACTGGTGGTGTTCCACACACTCCAGTGTAACAAACGTTTGGAGAATGGCAGCAACAACCAAAATTCTAACATATATATATTATTCCGGTCAATGGATTCAACATATTAAAATTGCGAGAAAAACCTATTTTAGACGTATACTATTTTCACTCCAATAGAATAAAGTGACATACGAAAAATTGCAACAAAGGTTAACGTTTCCAACTAACACTTTATTCACTCCTATGTAACTAACACATAAAAATTGACAAAACATTTTTTTTTTCAAATCATAGACTTTATTTGCTCAATGAAACACACTTTTGGAAAATGGTAACAAAAAGCAAGACTAAGTAAAGTCGGTGACAGGTTAAAACTATAGGGAAAGCTCCTCCCACATATGTTCATTTAAAGCCCGACTCGCAGAAATGTCTTCTGCCAGGCAGAAGATTCCCTCAATTTTAGTGTTTTTCGTCCTCCCACTTCTTTCACGCTAATTTGCGTCCCTCTCGCATGCTGAGCATTTAAGCGGCTTATTACCCTTCTGATTTCCGCAACAGGCTACTTCAAACCTAAAAGGAAAGGATTTAGTCGCACGGGCAGGTAATGAGCACCGAAAGGGTTGTTGCCGTTCGCATGACTGACATAACTCAGGCCGCAATCTTTCTTCCCTATTTCTCTTTTTTTATTTTTTTATCGCTTTTTGGGTTATTTTGTGACAGGCTCAGGAGCATTTTAAATAAAGTACGCTGTTCACCCCTGAGTAGACAACGCGGTGAGAGCTACGTGCTCGTTGGGCTAGTCATATATCTATCGGGGTGGCATTCAAAATGCAGAAAATTAAAATGACAAATTATCAAAACGCCGAAAGCTAAACACCAAAAAATTAAAATGCCAAGAATACCAAACGACGGAAAATCAAGACACCAAGACCAAAAAGCCGAAAGTCACTATTTATTACCTCACGTCAATAATATTTTGGCGGGCCTTTTTTTTGCGTGTGTGTGCAAACGTTTGTTTGGGATGCCCTGTACGGCCAGAGGTATCAGCAAACGCAGAACCTCTAACTACAAACCCATTATTGTTTTCAGACGAATTCCGAGATCGCTTCTCCCACTTCGGTTTAAAACGTTGACAAATATGGTTGCCGGCGTCTGTGCAGGGTTGAACGAGCGAAGCTCGGTGAGCTCGTCAAATATTATGAGTGCGAGTGGTTTTGAGTTCAGAGAGGAGTTTAGAGGAAGATCTCCTCAACCAACGTTGTTTGCAGCAAACAACTGTAGCAAGTTCGCGCCTTCGGAAGCGCTGTGCGGATGCTTGTTTTCGTAGCGGAACCTGACTAAGCCTAGCGTGCTACATCAACTATTTCGATCGATTTGGCTTGATTTTTCTTTGCCCGTGTTGATGCTGATTAAAACTCTTTTTCCCTTAAAAGCGGCCTCTTATTTGTGAATTGTTGAAACTTCGTGAGTGCGACCATAGATTCAATACGGAGAAGGAACCTACCTAAGTAAGAATTTGCAGGTGATTTGGCTGAAGACAATCGGGCGTTGGGCTCGTATCAAGTTTGTCTAGGTATTTTCCCGCCATTTTGCTTGAAAAGGCAAGTAGCTCTCCAGTATTCCAGTGCACTTGACCTGCCAAAGAGAAAGATTTTGCACGTGTTTTAATTGTGCTTCATGTCGCTCGCCCACCTGGCTCGCGGATGCAATGCGGAAAAAAAAAATAACAAGAACAAAAAAGCTGGAAGGACATCATATTTATTTTGTTGGTTTGTGCTTTAGTCCTACCGGTCACTTTTTACTGCTTATCCACAGACGCTGACAGACATTTGCATTGGGCCTTGGCTCGTGCATGATGGAATGCTTGAACAGCGGTTTCATGGTGGCATCTCGCGTGTGTTGAAAACGTTTTTAGACGAAGGCAGAATAGCAGACGGACGATGGCGAAAACAGAGCCCGACGCACAGATTTCATGTCCGCGTCTGGGCATTACGACGATAGGCGGGGGTGGAATAGCAGACGATGCCGGAGGCTGCCGCTCGTCTGCTCGCACGACTAGCAGGAGGTATCAGACGACAGACTAGACGCACCGGATGCCGCAAAAGGGAAACATAGGCTTATTAGCCTGTTCGGTCAAGCAGCCAAGTCAGTACACTAGCAATTGGCGGGGCCAGTGATCTGAAAGGCGGGGCATAGAGCGGGCCATAAGGCTCCACCTCAATTGCTTCTGTCGGCCTAAATATTGCGCCAACAAATTAGTTTTTCTTGGTAAAATTATTTAAAAAATGCGTGTCTCAAATAAGCTTGAAATTATTTTTATTGCAGTGTTTTTTTTTTTTTTTATTTGGGACCACATAAACGAGCATTAGCTTCGCCTTTCAACGGCAATACAACGAACAAGTTTGTCTGCTCTTTCCGTAGATGTACAGTAGCGTCAACGCGCCGAGCTCTGTTTGGCCGACATGTTGTACAGACACAAAAGCGGAAGATTTTGTGTCTACCAATCAAATCTTCCTACCAATCAAATCTTCTAATCACAGCTGCGAGGTTTGTTAGTTCCTCTATACGAAAGGTCGAGTGGTGAGATCTGTCGCCGGCTGCTTGTAGTAGCATTAGCTGTTTTGCTTTTTTTATGACTTTCAGAAATCCTCCGTCTTTTTACAGACGACGACTATTCGTGACTCGAACTGTTTATATGTGGCGCTACTTGTTTCTCAAAATGGCGGTTAGAGCGAGGGTTGGAGATGCGTGCATGTATACCACTTGCTGAGCCTACCCAGTGAGCTGCCTTGACTGAGCGACATAAATTATTCCCGTCAACACGAGAAATTTGGGGTGTTACCCACACAGTTTACCTTTTTATCCTGGAAACTAAAACGGTATTTAGTGTAATCTTGACGCCCCGAGGGCCATTTGAATTCCGGAACGAAACAGAAACTAACTTCTAATTAGGATGTAATTTCTAGGCATAGGTGTTAATTTCACTTTCTCTGCTAACTCAAGATGTGGCGCAGAGCGTAATTATTGAGCTAAACATATTGTTCACAGAAACTTTCCTTTTTGGCATACGTGTCCGATCGAGTAACTTAAAAAAAATATTTCGGAAAATTCAGTGTCCCTTTAAAGACAGGGTCTTCCGTACAACGTATAGGTAACAGAATATTGTATTTGTTGAACAAAATCAGCGCTGATATTTGTGTGTATTTGCTGCCTTTTCTCGCTCAAATAATTGTCATATGAAATAGTGATTTATAAGCCCTTTAATAGGTTATAAGTTCTATTTTGGATGTAATTTCTAGGAATAGGTGTTAATTTCGCTTTCTCTCTTGACTCAAGATGTGGCCCAGAGCGTAATTATTGAGCTAACGATATTGTTCGCAGAAACTTTCTTTTCTAGCATACGTGTCCGATCCAGTAACTTAAAAATATTTCGGAGAATTTAGTGTCCCTTTAAAGACATGGTCTTCCGTACACCTTATAGGTAACAAAATATTGTATTTCTTGAAAACATCAGCGCTGATATTTGTGTGTATTTGCTGCCTTTTCTCGCTCAAATAGTTGTCACGTGAAATAATGATCTATAAGCCCTTTAATAGGTTATAACTTCTATTTTGAATGTAAGTTCTAGGCATAGGTGTTAATTTCGCTTTCTCTCCTAACTCATGATGTGGCCCAGAGCGTAATTATTGAGCTAAATATATTGTTCGCAGAAACTTTCCTTTTTGGCATACATGTCCGATCCAGTAACTTAAAAATATTTCGGAGAATTCAGTGTCCCTCTAAAGACAGGATAGGGTCTTCGGTACACCTTGTAGGTAACAGACTATTGTATTTGTTGAAAAAATCAGCGCTGATATTTGTGTGTCTTCGCTGCCTTTTCTTACTCAAACAATTTTCGTGTGAAAGAATAATCTATAAGCCCTTTAATAGGTTTTTGGGTATATAGACGACTAACTGCTTTAGCAATATTTCCAGCACAAAACATCTTATAATTAATCAAAATTTTACAAAATATCGCCACGGTTGATGAGTTTAGAATGTGTTCACAAAACGTATCTAATAAGAAACGTTGTTCTCACTACAGAAAAGCCAAAACACAATCCGAGTCTGACAAGAGAATTGTGTATGTTTCTTTTAATGCGTGACGCAGTTTTGTTAATTTTATTTTACATCCAGTGTTTATGCCCTTCTTGATAACGATGTCAGAGTTTTTCATTCGCTAATAAAAAGCTAATGTAGACCATTCATGAGAAACTATTACGGTTAAATGGTGTATGTTTGGTATAGCGGTGTTTATTGGGGGGGGGGGGGGGGGTGCATACATGGTATCTGTAAAATAATAATAATACAATATTTTTTATAAGTATTTTTCAAACTCTATCCCAGAGGGCTACTAATATCCGACGGACGTCCGATCGAAATCAGTACATCCGAAGCCGCATATTGATACCTATCTGAGGTACGAAAAATATCCTGAATCGGATGTCCCAACCACGATATCCGTATTGGAGGTCGGCAGTACTTCCCGCGCCATCGGCCTTGTTCAGACAATGAGCTTGCTGAAATTGGAGCACCGGACGCGTGAGCTATGCTAAAACACAAGCGTAACATTTCAGACAAAACCCCGAGACGTGTTTTGTCTAGACGGGTTTTGTCAAGCGTAACAGTTTGCCTTTCGACATGCTTGGCGTTTGGCCGGGTTTTGGCTCCGCGAGTACGCTTGTACCACGACAGAATCAACTGAGTTGTAAGAAATGAGCGAAAGATATCTTCGATCAAGCACTGAAAGCCATCGCACACTTCCGCTAAATAAACAAATCGGCTAAATCAGCATCTCAGCAGCACCCTCTTTCAGGATCACTGCTCATGACCACTTGCGGAAAACAAAAATGACCTTTTTAATTTGGAAATATTCAGAGCTGGCAGTTATGAAATTACAGTAATTTAATTACTTTTTCTAGTAATTAGTAATGTAATTGATTACTTTTTGTAGCAGGTAATTTAGTAATGTAATGAATTACTCCAGCGACGGTGATTGTAATTAAATTACCTAATTACTTTTTCGCACCAGGCATATTTTTTGTGTCCACAATACACGAGAGCGCTTTTCTTTTTATTTTACTTTTTCTTTTTCTTCTACACCTTTCCAAAAAACGCTCTTTGGCCGCCGCTATGTTGCTGATGCTAATGCGGCTGGTGCGACTCTCGCGCCCGCTATCAGCTAGACATTTTCTGCCACTCTCTTGAACTGTGAAAACCCGCTCAGCGCGATTCTCTACCTATGTTTTGCGGTTTTGCATTCGACGTTTTCTGGCCCCTCTTGAAAGTTTCCGCTTACTTTTTCTGATGCATGCTGCGTACCCTCTCTGTGTTATCTTCCACTGTGAGAAATAGGGCTGGTAAGTGGCCTGCCATTCGAGCTTTTCTGCTCGACATTCTCGGGAAACGAAGGAGGGGAAGTAGGTCGAATGCTTGGATGGAACAGCGCGGATGAACAGTCGCACTCACATGCACACAGGAAGAAAACAGACTCGCAGCGCTGTCTTTCAACTCAGTTCTATATTTCTTCTTCCTCAAATCTTCAACTTCTTCACCTTTGCCGTTAATGAGAACAATTTAAATTTTTACACGCCAGAGACCAAATAGCCAAATACATATTAAAAATAACTAATAATTAAATAAATATTACAAACTAAGTTAAAAATTCAAAATTTAATTTAAACATTTAAAGCGAAAAATTTCTCATCCCTATTGGTGCTTTGATGATATCTCTAGATAATCCAATTATTTCTTTGACAAAGCTACGGATGATACACTAACACATTGTTTGTCCAACCTGGCTATTTTTTCAGCTTCGATGATCTCTCGTGTCAGCTGATTCCCACTTCTGGCTATGACAGTGCAATTACTCAGGTCCGCTGAACACCCGCCATCCCGGCAATGGATACCCAAATTCCCTGATATCACTCTGGTTATGTTATAATGATGCTCTTGTATCCGGTCATTGAGACACCTCCCGGTCTGCCCAATATACCGTTTTCCGCATGAGAGGGGAATGGCATAAACCACCCCTTCAGAGCATGGAACAAACCGGGAGTGGTGCTTTTTGGTACAACCTAAGGTCCTATCGAAGGAAGAATTGACTTTTTTACATAAACTAGAGAGCTTGCACGTAGCAGAAAATACTACGATAACGTTTACGCGGTTGCCTATCTTTTTAAGACCATGAGAAATATGGTGAATATAAGGTACAACCGCTGGCCTTTGGTTTCTCTCCCTCTTCTTACATTGGATTAAATTGGGATTTTTGATTTTCTGAAGGAGTTTTTCTGCGACAGATATTAATACGTGATTAGGGTACCCCCCTGACAGTAGCCTAGCTATCTGCACGTCAAAGCTGGTGTTTAAGAACTCTTTGGATCCTTTGGACATAACCCATGAACTTCCGGTTGAAGAGTCCATAAGGTTCTTAGACCTCAGACTGTGTTTCCTTTCTCATCATACTTGTTGGACATATGCTCCGAGGGGAAAAAAGCCACTCCTTCATTATCAATCAGCCCACTCCAAATTAGTTAAGAGGGGTGTAGTCAACCTATGCCTTAAAGGGGCGATGCAACGATTTATTATTTTGCGCAAATACCGCTTAGAACGGATCTCTGACGTTAATGATCTGTCAAATGCCCGTTCGTTTTTCACCACACGCAATCGAAGTCGCAGAACAAAAATCAAGAAAAACGAGCAGAGTTCACCCCCTCAACTCGCAGCCAGAACAAGCGGCCACGTGATCTGGAGCCGATTATATGCCGCCAATGTTCATCATAGCCAGGCGCTGGGGTTGGCAAGGCACAGGACACGCGCTGAGTTCAAGACATTGTTATGGTTCGGCTGTTGTCGTCATTGCGGCGATTGGACACAGGACACTACCCGAAGACTTCTCGAGCTATCGATTATCACGAGCCCAAATCGAGAGCCCACGCCATGCTCGGGTCCAATCTATGAGCCGCATTCAAATATCGTCACTGGGCGGTACTGTTGCCGCCCAGCTACGTCATCAGGTTTTGCGAAGGAGAGATTGAATGAAAACACTCGGTTTTGTCCTCGAAATTACAGCGCAACAAAGGATTTTCTTGGTCAGTGGTGCTGCGTGCGAGTATCCTTGAGTCCCACTAGTGCCAGTAAGCTCGTGCAAAGTGAAAAAACATTCCAATTGAATATCGTTGCACCGCCCCTTTAAAAATGCTTCACAAAGTCATGCCCGCATACTGTAAAAACCATCTTTGACGCGCAGATAGCTAGGCTACTGTCAGGGGGGTACCCTAATCACGTATTAATAAATGTCGCAGAAAAACTCCTTCAGAAAATAAAAAAATCCCAATTTAATCCAATGTAAGAAGAGGGACAGAAATCAAAGGCCAGCGGTTGTGCCTTATATTCACCATATTTCTCATGGTCTTATAAAGATAGGTAACCGCGTAAACGTTATCGTAGCATTTTCTGCTCCGTGCAAGCTCTCTAGTTTATGTAAAAAAGTAAATTCTTCCTCCGATAGGACCTTAGGTTGTACCAAAAAGCACCACTCCCGTTTTGTTCCATGCTCTGAAGGGGTGGTTTATGCCATTCCCCTCTCATGCGGAAAACAGTATATCGGGCAGACCGGGAGGTGTCTCAATGACCGGTTACGAGAGCATCATTATAACATAACCAGAGTGATATTGTCACGAATAAAGGCGACGAGAACGCGAAGATTGAACTGAAAATAAAGGTTTAATGGGCGAACTTGTGCCAACCAAAAATAAGTAACGAAAGAGCGTCGAGGCAGCAGAAAAGCAGGCGGCGATTCGGCGGCGAAACAGAGCGCGAGCGAGACTGACTGGACAAGGTCGCGGGTAGCTGCTTATCTACCGTGAGTCACTATCTCGAAAGTTCGGCAAAGAAGGCTCGAGTGTCGCGCGCTTGGAGCGTGGATGAACTGGCACTTTCGAGAACAACAAAGCAGGTGGAAAGTTACGTCTGGTGCGAGAATGAATGCGAATCTTCTAGAGGCCGGTGACCGAGCGTTCCTTTCTCGGCCCTGCGGGCGGCATTATCCCCCCGTTTTAAAAGTGCATCGTCCCGATGCAACGCAAACAAAAACAGAAATGGCTAAAAAAAAAATTACGGTGAAACGAAATGAACATGCAGTGTCGTAATCCTAGCGCGCGTAGAACGGCTTGAGTCGAACTACGTGGACGACTTCGGGTCGTGGCTGGCGGCGTCCTGATGGTCGGGTTCCGTCGGGGAGCACCTCGTAGTTCAAGTCCCCAAGGCGGCGGATGACCTTGTAGGGTCCGAAGTAGCGTTTTAACAGTTTTTCACTGAGGCCGCGGCGGCGAATGGGCGTCCACACCCACACCCTGTCTCCGGGCTGGAACTCCACGTCGCGGCGACGAAGGTTGTAGCGGCCAGCGTCCACACGTTGCTGGTCTTTTATTTGAAGACGGGCCAGCTGGCGTACTTCTTCTGCTCGTTGGGTGACCAGCTGAGCGTCGTCGGTGCCGTCGTCCGTCGGGTCGTGGGGCAGCATGGCGTCGAGCATCGTCGTCACCTTCCTGCCGTGCACCAGCTGAAAAGGTGTAATGCCGGTAGTTTCTTGAATCGCCGTGTTGTACGCAAACGTGACGTAGGGCAACACTTCATCCCACGTCTTGTGTTCCACGTCTACGTACATCGAGATCATATCGGCGATGGTCTTGTTTAGCCGCTCCGTCAGTCCGTTGGTCTGCGGGTGGTATGCCGTGGTTCGGCGGTGGTCGGTGTGGCTCAGGCGGAGTATCTCTTGTGTCAGTTGCGCCACGAATGACGAGCCTCGGTCCGTAATCAGGACTTGGGGAGCGCCGTGTCGGAGGACGATAGACTCCACGAAGAACTTGGCTACTTCCACGGCGGTCCCCGACGGGAGTGCTTTTGTCTCGGCGTACCTGGTGAGATAATCAGTTGCCACGATTATCCAACGGTTTCCCTGCGTCGACGGCGGAAAAGGTCCGAGAAGATCCATTCCAATCTGCTGGAATGGTGCAGTCGGAGGCGCGATCGGTTGCAGGAGACCTGCCGGCTTCGTCGGTGGTTTCTTGCGTCGTTGGCATTCGTGGCACGAACGGACGTAGAGGTGGACAGTCTTCGGGAGCTTGGGCCAGTAGTATTTTTCTCGGATCCGTGCAAGAGTCCTACTGTAGCCTAGGTGACCAGATGTTGGGTCGTCGTGGCAGGCTTGGAAGATCTCTTCTCGAAGACTTGCAGGAATCACCAGGAGCCACGTCGAGTTGTTGTCCCCGAAGTTCTCTTTATAGAGGATCCCTCTCCGGACGGCGAATCTTGGCAGGTCACGTGAGAAGGCTCGGGGAATCATACCCCCTCGTCCCTCCAAGTGGTCGATCAGTGCACGCAACTCAGGATCGTCCCGCTGGAGCGCTGCCATACCGTGAATGCTCACCGCGCCAAGAAAGTGATCGTCGTCGTCGCCGTCGTCTTTCGCACAGCCGGTAGCTGACTCGACAGGGGCTCTGGACAGACAGTCGGCGTCGCTGTGTTTTTGGCCTGACTTGTAGACCACGGTCACTTCGTACTCTTGCAGTCGTAGGCTCCACCGAGCGAGGCGTCCCGATGGGTCCTTCAGGCTCGCTAACCAACACAGCGCGTGGTGGTCGGTGACCACCCGAAATGGACTCCCGTACAAGTACGGGCGGAATTTCGTGATGGCCCAGACGACGGCCAGGCATTCTTTTTCGGTCGTCGAGTAATTGCGTTCCGCGCTCGACAGCGTCCGGCTAGCGTATGCGATCACGCGCTCCGCACCGTCTTGTCGTTGGACCAGTACCGCTCCGAGTCCTGTATTACTGGCGTCCGTGTGAACTTCCGTTTCGGCTGATTGGTCGAAGTGGCCGAGAATCGGTGGTGACTGGAGCCGTCGCTTTAGTTCATCGAATGCCTGTTGTTGTTCTTCACCCCATTCGAAGTTCACGGCGTCTTTCGTAAGGTGCGTGAGCGGCGCAGAAAGCTTGGCGAAATCCTGAACGAATCGCCGGTAGTATGCGCAAAGTCCAAGGAATCGTCGGACGGCCTTTTTGTCGGTGGGCGGTGGAAAGGCCGCTACGGCGCGAGTTTTCTCAGGGTCAGGACTTACACCTTCGTTGCTCACAACGTGGCCCAGGAACTTCAGTTCGCCATAGGCAAACCGGCACTTCGTCGGCTTGAGGGTGAGTCCTGCGGTCCTGATTGCCTCAAAAACGGCCCGAAGTCGTCGCAAATGCTCGTCGAAGTTGGCCGAGAATACCACGACGTCGTCGAGGTAAACGAGACAACTCTGCCACTTGAGGCCTGCCAGGACGGTGTCCATGACACGTTGGAACGTTGCCGGCGCCGTGCACAGTCCGAAGGGCATTACCTTGAACTCATACAATCCGTCGGGCGTGACGAAGGCAGTCTTTTCTCGGTCCCGTTCGTCGACTTTGATCTGCCAGTAGCCACTCTTAAGGTCCATCGACGAAAAGTATCGGGAGTGGCGTAGCCGGTCCAGCGTGTCGTCGATGCGGGGGAGCGGATACACGTCTTTCTTCGTGACCGCGTTGAGCCGCCGGTAGTCAACGCAGAATCGAAGCGTTCCGTCCTTCTTCTTTACCAGTACGACTGGAGAGGCCCACGGGCTGCTCGAAGGCTGAATGATGTCGTCGTTGAGCATCTCTTGTACCTGGTCCTGAATGGCCTCTCGTTCCTTTGGGGAGACCCGGTACGGCGGCCGATGCACAGGGAGCGCATCCTCGTTGGTAACGATGCGGTGTTTCGCAACTGTTGTCTGGCGCACCCTCGACGTCGTCGCAAAGCAGTCGCCGAACTCGGCGAGGAGGTCTCCGAGCTGTCGTCGTTCCGTGGCACTGAGCTTGGGGTTAACGTCGAGCTGCGGCGGCGGTGTACTGCACGGCTTACATGGCGAGGGCTCGTTGGAGATCGCGGCGATTTCGGCGTCGCCCCGGAGTTCCTCGACGTGTCCTACAGCGACACCTTTCGTGAGGTGCTGCGCCTCCGGTCGAAAGTTCGTCACGAGGACCACAGCACGTCCATCCTGCAGCTCCGTTACGCCCCTTGCGACGCCTATTCCTCTTCCAAGAAGCAGTTGGACGTTGCCCTCCAGAATGACTTTCCCGCGGGCAACTGCATCGGTCACGACGGGCACAAGAACACTCGACCGTGGCGGCAGGTTCACGTGGTCCGCAATGACTCGGACGGCGGCTGTCGACGTTTTGGATCCTTCCGGAGGTAGAACGGGCTTTCGCAGCGTCAACCTGTTTGCTCCAAGGTCGATTACCGCACCGTACTCACAGAGGAAGTCCATGCCAAGGATGACGTCTCTCGAACAGTCTTTGAGGACGACGAATTTCACAGGACAGGTCTCTCCGTGGATGTGCACGCGCGCAGTACACCTTCCCACTGGTGTGATGAGATGTCCGCCGGCGGTTCGTATTTTCGGGCCATTCCACGGCGTCATTACTTTCCGAAGGCGGCGAGAGAGCTTCCCACTTAAAACGGAATAGTCTGCTCCGGTGTCGACGAGTGCCTTCGCGTCGTGGCCGTCGATGGTAACGTCGAGGTTATTCGACACCGTCGCAGAACCGTCGTTCCTATTCGTCTCGTCGCTAGTGTGGGAGCCCTTCGACGTTTGTGGAGGATATTGGCGTCGTTCGTCATCGGCAATGCCACCTCCCGGTATTGCCGCACTCAGTTTTCCCGGCGGGACACGGGAGACAGGCTCTCTCGGCGGGACCGATGGACAGGTTATGCTGCAGGACGTCGAGGCGAAGGCGAACGGGACCCACGTCTAAGCGCAGGCATCGGAGAGGCTGTACTATCTTGATCACAGTTAGCGGGAACGCCAGAGCGCGTGGCAGCGGGCACTATCAGAGCGCTCTACCGGACTGGCGCGCAACTGCTGCGCATGCGCATCGCGCGTGCGGCGAGATTATATTCTCGTCGCGCGCATCACGTCATCTGAGCGCTCGTCTGTCGTCTGCTACGCGCGTCGTCTGCTACGTGTATCGTCTGCTACGCCTGTCGTCTTCTACGCGAGTCGTCTGCTACGTGTGTCGTCTGCTACGCCTGTCGTCTGCTACGTGTGTTGTCTGCTACGACTGTCGTCTACCATGCGCATGCTACTGGTGATAGCAAGAACTTCGGCATACCCGAAAGGTGGTGAACCCTAAAACGAAAGCTCCTCCAATGTGCTCATCTGCTTTCCCGGTTTAGTTTCAGTATTTGTTAAAGCAAATAAACATTGTGTCTTTTTTTCTTTTCGCGTCAGTCTGCGCCAGCTTCACCGACCCCACTTCCTGTGAAGTCTAGAGCTATCTCGGGCGCGGTGATCATAGACTAATTGTCGGCCAGCGCGTCTGCATCACTAATTAACGTGGTCCTGACTTTGATAACTGCATTTATAGCTTGTGGTTCTTGTCTTCCTTACTGTTATTGCCTTTTGGCCTGTGATAGATGTGTGTTGGTGACTGCGGGGTGCAGACGTCTAAGATTTCTGCCCATAAGGCTTGCTGCAGCCGATTGCTGTAATGACGACGTTGTGTCAGTAGTGTCGGGTAAGAGAAGTGCAAACTTTATTGCTGAAGTAAAACTTAATGGCTGCTACCTGCAGTCAAAGACAAATCAAGTCAACTAAAACAGGCTCAGCAACGGGTCATATCCCCGTTTAGCTCGATTACAGCCGCCATCCTTGACGGCAGCGAGTCGTAAAGACTTGACACGAAAGACGCGTCTCCTTTCAAACGTTCCCATTCTGCTTGGACTGCGTCCCACAGCTGGTCTTCTGTGGCGGAATAAATAGGAGTCCGCACCATGGCCGCCTTCATTCGGTCCCACACGTTCTCAATGATGTTGAGGTCCGCGCCCTTCGGAACCCATGGCAACTCCTCTATGCCGCACTGCCGCAAGTGGTCCTTCACGGTGCGCGCATTGTGGATAGGCGCGAGATCTTGCTGAAAAAGGAAGTTCCCGTCGGGGAAGAGACCACTCCGAACGAAGGGTATAAGGACGGTGTCCACCACGTCGCAGTAACTGGTCGATGTCAGCCTCCCGACTATGCGGTGCAGAGGACCGAGGCCATGTTTTGAGATGGCACCCCAAACGTTCACGGACGTCCTGCCGCTGGAAGCAACGCGCTGCACGTAGGCAGGATCGTTCCTGCAGGAGCGCATCGACCCTACCTGAGCGGTGGGATTTTTCAGCCAAGCTATCGAACTCTATACACAAAACTTACGCAGGTAAATAACAATAATGGATACATTGCGAATAGCATAGCAGAAAATTGAACTGTTAAGGGACCACAGCCTTTTATCAAACGGAATTGCAGTGAATCACGAGTGTGTAGTGAGAACGTAAACGAACGACGAAATATTTCCGCAACGAAAACAATTATCAAGATCTACGTAGCACAGCTAACATACTAAGCAGGCTTTACCGTGCGCCGCGGGGTCGCCACACACGCACGCGTCCGTCTTGCCTGGTGGAGAACGTCGATTCGTCTGAAAAGACGACCCGGCCCCAGTCATACGCCGTCCACGACGCATGTCCCATCGCAAAGCGGAGCCTCGCTTCCTTGTTTGAAGGAGATAGCAGGGGCTTCTGCGCTGCCATGGCGCTATGCAGGCCAGCGCTTGCCAACCTCCGACGAATTGTCACGTCCGAAACGTCCAATTCCAGCTCCTCTCGGATTTCCCTGGCCGAAAGAAAGGGGTCCTCGACGACAGCGGCAATAATGTAACGGTCCTCATCCTCGGTCGTCGCTCTTGGGGGAGTCCCTCGAGGTGCGTCGTGGATCCGGCCTTCATAACGGAAAGCTTGAACGATCCTATTAACCGTCTTTAGAGGCCTATTTACAAGGGCCCCGATGGCCCGCTGCGAGTGCCCTTTCTGGGAGAGCTCGATGATCAATCGCCTGTCCGCCTCTGGAACTCTGGCCATGACGAGGTGCAGCAATCGTTCTGACAGCAATGCAAAGGTGCCTAAATTTATCAAGCACACCGCATGCGGGGAGGGGGCCTCGAATATTCTTTTAATAAAATATAAGAAACAAAAAAGGTATGATACTGTATCATGCATCAAAGTATTCGCATGCTTATCGCATGCCCGTGGGCTGATAAGTTCATCTACACGCATTTTAACCCCTGCGCTTCCATGCGACATGCTTCGCGTAGAAGACGACGCCCGTAGCAGACGACGCGCGAGCGCTCCGATGACGCGATGCGCGCGATGAGAGCATATTCCCTCAGCAGGCGCGATGCGCACGCGCTGGAACTTGCGCGCCGGGCCGTTAGGCTGCTCTGATAGTACCCGCTGCCACGCGCTCCGGCGT
The DNA here is from genome assembly GCA_013358835.2 of Ixodes persulcatus. Classification (NCBI taxonomy): domain Eukaryota; kingdom Metazoa; phylum Arthropoda; class Arachnida; order Ixodida; family Ixodidae; genus Ixodes; species Ixodes persulcatus. Next base: position 451,553 of record JABSTQ010009612.1, read on the forward strand.
TCCCGCTAACTGTGATCAAGATAGTACGCCGTAGGTAGTCGTCGATCTCGCGTGGTCGCTCACCGTAACGTGGGCGCGGGTCGTCGGGGTGGAAGCCGCGTAGCCCCAGCTGCCGGTACGGGCAACGGCGGTACACGTGGTCGGCTTCCCCGCAATGGTAACAAAGCGGGCGTCGGTCGGCCGTTCGCCATACGTCGGTTTTTCGCGGCGAGGGTCGCTCTGGTCGGACGTGCTGCCGTTCTTCGCGTCGTTGGGAGTACTGCGGCGCTGTAGGTTCACGTCGTGGCGGCGCCGTAGCTTGACGGGGAGCTTGTGGCGGTCGTCTGACCATGGCGGCGTAGCTCACCGTCGGTTGCTCGAGCGGAGCAGGGTTGACAGGAGCCCGTGGTTCGATGGCTCTCTCAAGCTCTTCCCTTACAACTTCGGCGATGGACAGCGAAGCCGGGGGGTCGGCAGCAGGCAGCAGTTTATTGAGTTCTTCGCGAACGACTTGACGGATTATCTCGCGAAGCTCGTCGGTGCTCGGGCTGAACTCGGAGCTTGCCGATGCCAGAGTCGAAACGTCGTTGAGCCGATGGTAGTGGCGCGCTCGGGCCATCAGCGCCCGCTCGATGTTTGTCGCTTCAGCAACAAATTCTTCAACCGTCGTCGGGGGGTTGCGAATAAGTCCGCCGAAGATTTCGCTTTTCACGCCTCTCATAAGGAAGCGTAACTTCTTCTCGTCGGTTGCTTGCGGGTCGGCGCGGCTGCTCAGGCGGAGGATGTCTTCAACGAAACTGGTGACCGTTTCGTTGGGGCCTTGAGTCCTCGCCTGGAGAAGGTCTTCGGCCCGCTGCCTACGATGCTGATTCATGAACGCCCGCTTCAGCTCGGTGACGCAGGCGTCCCACGACGTGAGCGCAGCCTCGTGGTTCTCGAACCAGTGCCTCGCAGTGCCCTCCAACGAAAAGTAGAGGTTCTGCAGGTACTGCTCGGCGGTCCATCCGTTATGGCGTGCCACGCGCTCGTAGTGTTGGATCCAGTCCTCGACGTCCTCGTGGATCTCCCCGTGGAAAGGCGTCGGGGTCCGAGGGGCGACGGGCAGGTAAACGACGGGGGGTGCTGCTGTGGTCTGCTCCGTTGGTGAAGCCATCGTCGTTATCGCTTGCCTTGTCCTCGCCGGGAGTGGTCCAAATTCAGGAGCTTGCCCTTGAAGACGGCGGCTGGCACGATGCTCCGGGTCTTCAACGGAAGGTCGTCGGGAAATGGGGCTTGCTGAACGTGTTCTTGTAGGTGTACGCTGCACGGGTTTCATACCCCGCACCTCCACCAGAAATGTCACGAATAAAGGCGACGAGAACGCGAAGATTGAACTGAAAATAAAGGTTTAATGGGCGAACTTGTGCCAACCAAAAATAAGTAACGAAAGAGCGTCGAGGCAGCAGAAAAGCAGGCGGCGATTCGGCGGCGAAACAGAGCGCGAGCGAGACTGACTCGACAAGGTCGCGGGTAGCTGCTTATCTACCGTGAGTCACTATCTCGAAAGTTCGGCAAAGAAGGCTCGAGTGTCGCGCGCTTGGAGCGTGGATGAACTGGCACTTTCGAGAACAACAAAGCAGGTGGAAAGTTACGTCTGGTGCGAGAATGAATGCGAATCTTCTAGAGGCCGGTGACCGAGCGTTCCTTTCTCGGCCCTGCGGGCGGCAATATCAGGGAATCTAGATATCCGTTGCCGGGATTGCGGGTGTTCAGCGGACCTGAGTAATTGCACTGTCATAGCCAGAAGTGGGAATCAGCTGACACGAGAGATCATCGAAGCTGAAAAAATAGCCAGGTTGGACAAACAATGTGTTAGTGTATCATCCGTAGGTTTGTCAAAGAAAGAATTGGATTATCCAGAGATATCATCAAAGCACCAATAGGGATGAGAAAGTTTTCGCTTTAAATGTTTAAATTTAATTTTTAATTTTTAACTTAGTTTTTAATATTTATTAAATTATTCGTTATTTTAATGTGTATTTGGCTATTTGGTTTCTGGTGTGTAAAAATTTTAATTGTTCTCATTAACGGCAAAGGTGAAGAAGTTGAAGATTTGAGGAAGAAGAAATATAGAACTGAGTTGAAAGTCAGCGCTGCGGGTCTGTTTGCTTCCTGTGTGCATGTGAGTGTGACTGTTCATCCGCGCTGTTCCATCCAAGCATGAATCACCAACTTGCCCAAGCTTCCACATTATCAAGTAGGTCGAACTAAGGCCCCTGGTGGAACGGCCCTCGACGCGATTTTGCGTACAATGACAATTGTTCTCCCCCCTCCCAGAGATAATCCGCGTAGGGTCCTCAGTCATCTCCAAAAATAGTTGTCCGGGTTGGGGTGGGAAACGGATCAGTCGCGTGCGTTCCTCTGTCCATCGGTAAACATGTTATTTGTGAGCGTGAAAAATGCATGCCTTTCGGCTATTTTTTGTTGTAAATTATTTTCGACATTTAAACGCTTCGTCGTTTGACACGCGGCTAATCGAACGGCGCCGTCAAAACGTACCGTAAAAAAACAAAAAACAAAAACAACATTCCAGTCGCATTCGTTCTGTCGCGCGCGTACCCAACAAAAATAGTTTACTGCTTTTTTTTTCAAATGTGGTACAATGCTTCCTAATGTCCTCGGGAAAATACATGCACCATGAAACACAAAATGCAGTGGGAAAACACGAGAATTTAGCCGCCAGCAGTGTTTGAAACTGCGCATACACAGGCTGCGCCTATCGAAATCACAGTCCACTCGGTTAGGGTTAGCAGGGACGCCGGTGAGAGTCTAGCCTCAAACCAGTGACTGGGCTCGAAAACGGTTTGTTGCCCCTGGGGTCGAGTGTTTCTTGGAAAGGTGTATAGTCTGAGCGTCTCCGTTCGCCCCTAAGCTGGCAGTGCGGTGGAAGCTACATGCTCGCCCGACCAATCAATCTCCTGCCGCTTAGCGCTTGATCCCTTTCTGCCCGCACGAGTATAGGGAGAGGGTGTGATCACGAGAGGGATTTTAGGCGCAAAAAGAAATAGTAAAGAAAAAGAAAAAATATATTAGGTGACTCACGGAGGGGCGCATCCTCAAGATAAGAGACACTTCGGGCTGTTGGAAACGCAAAGCCGAAGAGGAAATTGGGACAAGGCGAACACTCAAGTGCCTTGCTTTTGTTCCCACCGTTCCACTGTTTACACAAACTAACAGACAAGCTCCGTTTGTAACACTGGCCGTAGGGGCGGTGCAAAGCTCCGCATTTCATTGTAGTACTCCCGGAGAGGACGAACCGGACGAACAACCCGATCCTTGCTGCGCTGATCAGGACATACCGTTTCAACAGGGGATTAGTCAAGTGCTGGAGTACACGTTTCAGAAGAAAGGTCTTACAATAAAGCAACCATCAACCAGGTTCTGCTATTTTTCTAGTACAAGAGCCGACTTGGCAACTGCTGTTTTCTTATTTTTCTTTTGGGACGAGTATTTTTGGGAAAGCGGAACCAAGCAGGCAAGTAAGGATACAATAGCCCAAACACACAAACTGTGTGCGGCATACGTGTATCTCCTAATACAATACTTGAACGGTAAGCTTTCTGCCGTAGGATTCTCGCCTCCTCTCCCGATTAGTTCAGTGAGGCTTGATCTTCGGGACGGCTACATAAGCCGCTGCACGGTGTCGCATACCGACACTCCAGTCAAGATGGCTTCAAGATGCAACGAGCTGCCATGGCCCGACCTAGCGGCCTATTTCGACTTCAAGTCCAAAAATGGCGAAAACATTGTGGTAGCTTGCAAGGTGTGTCCCCCCGGACCGAAAACTTTATCCGCCAATGTCAAGGCATCTTCAAATCTGCGGAAGCACCTGCAGGTAAGTTTATTTATCTCGTTTTAAGTAACTTTACATAAGCTTTTCAGGCAAACACTGAACTTTATGCTGTGCAGTAATCCATCCGGATGTACTTTTCAAACGCGCAAAGAAATGTAAGCAATCTAACGCAATTTAGTATCATTTGCGCTTTGTGTTCTGTGCTTCGATTGTTCAGTATACTTCGTTTAACCTTATCACCTTTATAATAATTACAAAGACTACAAGCACAAGCAAGAACTTTGGTTGTTTCTAGTATAACTTCATGGGGGCATTCATGCAGCCGAGGCGTATATCGAAGCAAGTAGCTAGGGCCTGTAGCTTTTGCAGACATTGAAACAAGATATTTCTATTATTTTCTGTTTTTGTGTTACAATTCAAATGCTCTCATGCGTGCTGGAATGTGCTCACCGAAGCACCAACGTAAGCGATACAAGTTAGGCTTCTCAATACTCTGTCTGAGCAAAATAGAAAAAATTGCAATGTCGTGTTCGATCAAGCTGTGTCGCGTGGTATTTGGCTCTTGAAAACACCGCACTCGCAGAAATGTAAGAGTTTTAGAAATAGGTTGCTGCATATGACCTGTACACATTCTCTTGCCGCTGGTTAAAAGAACACATAATTCATGCTTTTTAAACCATTCCTTTCTTTTTTTCAGAAAAAACACCAACACGTATTTAAGTAGCTTGAGAATCGCAGAGTAAAGAAGAAGGACGACGGTGCAAGCATTAGCTTGCCAGAAGCCAAACAATTAAGACTTGATAGCTTCACGGGACAAACATCCTCTAAGCAAGAGATTGACAAAGCAATCACGAAGTTTGTAGCCGGCTCGTTCCACAGTTTCTCAATCGTAGAGCATGAGGATTTCATTGAGCTCATGCAAACGATGCGACCAGGAGTCAAAATACTCTCACGTAAGGAAGTAGCTCACCGGACTAGTACGATGTACACAAGTATGAAGGAAAGACTGCGAGCCACACTGAGGGACGTCGGCACTGTCTGCTGCACCGCCGATTGCTGGACGTCGTTTCGTCGGTATGTTGCATTACTGTTATTCATAGTTTTGTTAGGGTTGTGTTTATATTATAACCAGTGATTTATATACTAAGTTGCATTTGTTTCAGGAGTTTCCTTGGCGTAACCGTTCACTGGATCGACAACGAGTACCACCGACGATCTGCGGTGTTGGCGTGCATGCGCTTAACCGGCCACCACACGCACGACGTACTCGCAGCGGCACTCCACGGTGTCTTCACAGACTACCACATTCTGAACAAGGTCTGCACGACTGTCACGGACAACGCGTCTAACTTTGGAAAGGCCTTCAGGTGAGAGATGTCTATGTGATTCAATAACTGAGCCTGTCACACCCATTTGTGTATATTTTTGACCTAATCAGAATATATGGGCAACCAGAAACGAGCGAAGAGGACGATCTTCGAAATGGTTAACCTCAGCCTGGCACTGCATGCACCCTCGGAGTTGGACGCCACACCCGAATCGACTGAAACGCGCCTTCCGAAGCATGAGCGGTGCGCAGCCCATACCCTGAACCTGGTGGCCACAGCCGACGCGGACCGGGCTCTGGAGGACGCGCAGTACAGACGGATCTACACGAAGGTGATCGCAAAATGTAAAGCAGTCCGGAACAAGCAGCAACAATCAAGCATTGCATCAGAAGTTGTGAAGAAGAACCTCGGACGGTTCCTCCTGGTGCCGTGTCCAACCCGATGGAATTCGCTCTACAGAGCTCTAGAGCAGGTTCGTCAACTAGGAAGCAAGATCAACGCACTCCTAGATGACTTGAACCTGCCAAGGATCGTCACCGAAGACTTGAACTTTCTTGAAGAGTACACATCGGTAAGTCGAATTGATTTATGAATACTGTTACATGCGGTTTTGGTTTCTATTCTTCACACTGATTTTCTTTTTTCACTGAGTTAATATCTGTATTTGACATAATCTCGCAGATTTTGCAACCGGTGGTGCAGTCTCTTGACATTCTTCAGGGCGAGAAGTATATGTACATGGGCGTCCTGCTCCCAACACTATGGTCGCTACAGCGTGCGCTGCACAAAAGGTGGGAGCTGCAATTCTGCAGGCCTCTACTTGATGCCCTGAAAACCGGCGTGGCAAAAAGGTACGTTCTGTGCATATGGCAATAAGGTACGTTCAGTGCATATGCGCTGTAGAGTTGTGTCCCCTACAATGTCAATTATTTACTCGTTTTAAAGCTGGGTAAATATTCAGGCATTGATTTTTTTATACCGGGTGTTTTTTTTTATCTTAACAACTTTGCTAACTTCTCAAAAAACGAAAAGCTGCATTAGGATGCTTTTAATTTTACCATTAGCATACCCGTCTTGTCGGCCACTAGAAACTAGTTTGATTTTGCAATTAGGCAACTAATTAACACAAATAGCTTAAATAACTTTTTAATTAATGACTTTAGAGGGCATATTGCATTTACGAAATTGAAGCCCAATCTTCATATGCTCCAACCGCACGCTGAAATAAGTACATAAAAAATCGCTGCGGGTGCTATAGACCACATTATTCGACGATGCTGTCACTCTTTTTTCATTGAGTTACGGTTTGAAACTGCCTGCGGAGGTGACATAGCTTGTACTGTAGCACGGCACCGCACAATTAAAAGTGTCCTATGCAGCTCTTCTTTTTTGAGAACTTAGCAAAGTTGTTAAGACAAAAAAAAAAACAAAAAAAAAACACCCGGTATATACGGTTGGAACAGTATGTCTAAACAGACCAGTAAAAATGACGGACTAGAAATGTGACACAATATTCTCAGAACAGATTTCTTATAGACTTATTTGATACATGAACACAATGAACTTTATCAGCACTTTTTTATGTCTGTATTGATATCGGGAGTTGGCGCTGCCTCTCCAATGCATGCCGGAGTAACCGCTGTTTAGCTCTACTTATTGACCGTTTCTACAGATGTGGTAAGCTGTTTTATTTCCGGATGAACTGCATTTATGAGGTGTCACTGCTGCTGATTGCGCATGGTCAAAACTCGTTCGGAGGCAACGAGGTGGCGAGGGCGTGACAAAACAATACTTTTGCGCTCTCTTTAACGGGGTGCGAGGCCTGCGCACGCCGTTTTATGAACATCAAAAAATTAATCGCCTTGTGTTAATATTCCCCAATACTAATCAAGCTATTTTCTTTTTCAGGTTTTTGAAACAACTTAATGATCCAGAAAACATGATTGCGGCCGCCACACACCTGCGGTTCAAGCTGGCATGGCTAGCAGACAAAGAACTGGAAGAGAAGAACTGGAAACTGGTGCAGTGCCAGTACAATGCTTCGCTTCCCGTGCAAGAACACGTGAGACCAGAGCCAGCAACGGAAATTTCTGATCCAGACGATGATTTCTTCAGCATCAGGCGGACAGAAGCGCATCGTCCAGACGCTGACGAATTCCACCGTTGGAAGCACAGCGATACCACAGAACTTTCAGTTTTGGAGAGCTTTCCGAAGATGAAAGAGCTCTTCGTGCGGTTCAACACCGGGCTACCTTCGTCTGCTCCGGCCGAAAGGTTGTTCAGCATGGCAAGGGACACGTTGTCCTGCAAGAGGGGATCTCTCTCCGACGAAAATTTTGAAGCGCAGCTGCTCCTGAGATGCAACAGAGAGCTCTAGCTGTGTGCCATGAACGGTGTAAATAATGTTTATAAAGTTATCTGCAAAAGGAAGTTATCAATAGCTCCTTTATATTTAAAAGTATACAAAAGTAATGCGAAAGTAATGTCATTACTTTCGCATTACTTTGTATACGTAATTTTAATGGTAATAATTACTTTCTGGCTGTGGTAAAAGTAATGTAATTTAATTAAAAAATATGAGTAATTTGGCTAGCTCTGGAAATGTTACGCTATGACGGCACAAAACTAAATGTAAAATATGTTGTAATACCTATCATCACAGACGATTAAAAAAATTGCTGGATTTAATCGAGCCAATTTAATCCAACAGTTGTGGCTTTCCGGCTTAACCGCCAGTTTGTTTAGTGCCCTGCGCATTGCCCAGTCTGCTTTGCTCCCGTGGCTTTTCCTTGCTCTGTACGGCTTAGCGGTTTAACTTTGTCCAACTCGCGACCAGCCTGTCGTGATCCACCTTTATCGTTGTTGTTTCCGGCGATTTTCTGGAGCATGAATCGACACGTGCTACGGTAATTGTTTTTACTTTGTAGCTAGCTTTAGTAGGTCATTTTTATAGGCCCGCTACGGCTCCTGCAATATGCTTCAGAGCACGTTTCGAAGTACAGCGCGAGTTCCCGCCACACATAGCGCTGCCTGAAAACACGATCTACTAAAACTCTAATAGCTTGGTGGCAATGTCATGGCTATAAATGAGCGTACAGACGGGATTGTAAGTCAAGCTGGTGGCATATCAGCCACCACCGTAGCATTTACTGTGGTGATTTAGCATAATCGAACATGTGTCTCAAAGCTGACAATAAGCAGCAGTTACCACAAGCACTGCAGAATGACGTCCTATGCAAGCCATGGTTGCAGTGGATCGTTTTGTGAGGCCCGCCACCGCTCGGGTCGCGCGCAAATTTTTTTCCTTTTGTGCACGCTTTGCGCCGGTTGATACTACTGGCGGTGTGGTCATCGCGTGTCTCAATATTGAGGGTTCACTGGCCGCCATAAAGACTCCCTTTTCTGACGACGTACAGTCCTTTCTGAGAAGGTAACCAATGAATACGGATAATTATATATGTAATTATAATTTTCTGATCATTTGTAGCAATTTCAAGTGTGAGCCCTTCAAATGGTTCTATCAAAAGGTTCGAGCAAAATACCGATCGTGCAACACCAAGTTCTTAGTGAAAGTATATTTGTTTTTTTATCCTTTTTGTACTGATGTGCAGCCTGTGCTACCTCTGATGGATGTCCTGGGGGCTCCTTAATTGTAAACCAGCATTGAAAATGGGACTATAAAGTGGATGGACTGTTATGCTATAAATTAAATAGCACATAGTTCTCTTGATTTTTTTTTCAGTCAAATTTCGAGGAATTAATGGCACTTCTTAAAGACCGACCTACAAAATCGTCTTGTGCCAAAAAAAAAAAACTGGTTCCCAGTTTGCTTCTCACCATTCCGCCTCGCCCTCTTTCCCCCTCCTCTCGCCACAGGAGCGGGACTCAGAACTACTCCCGGCAGAGAGATGGAGGTTCTCCCTCTTTCTGGAATGGAAAGATAGAATTGAGGGAGAGTTCCCTTCTTTTTGCTTGCTGGTCGGCCATTAATAGAGCAGAACCTCCTTGATATGTTCCTCGTTTATACGTTTTCCTTGCTTTTACGCCCACGAATGCCGGTTCCATTAAACTTTCATAGCGAAATGTGTATTCCTTGCTCGTTTGCGGGTTATAACTTGATGCATAGCACAGACAAAGAAATGAAGCAATCTAGATGTGGATTTTTTATTTGTACCGTTTTTGGGTGTTTTAATATTTCTAACGAAGTGATCTTTTTATTTATTTTTTCTACGCAGTGTCGTTTACACCAACCAAGTTGCTCACAAGGGTCGGAGATTACTCTCAGAGTCACAGGAACAGCAGCGAAAATTTTTGACGCATGTAAACCAAATAACACCGGACAAGCCTTGGCTAACCCGTCGCCATGTAGAACACCTCAAGATGGGGTTGCGTACACACGTAGCTGCTGTTGAAAAGTTGTTCCTGGTGTAAGCCGATGCTTTGTCTTCACCAGACCTATTGTAATATTCTAGGAAAAACCCCATGCCCCGAGACAACTGCCTTGACAGAGCATGGTGAGTTCTGATATTTAATGTTTTTCCCGGCACTCCTTGTTTCCTGGCTCAAGTAGTAGGCTTGTCATCCTAAAGTGCAAGAATTGCCTATGTGTGCTGCCAACATGTCTTAACATCATGTGCTGAAATGTGGAAGTGGGGAAGTGAGAAATCAGAAGGTGCTCTATCCATCCCCTTTGTTTGTCTTATGTACCTTGCGGTACAACTACTCTACATGCAGAAATTCTGAGTGTTTATGACCTCTTTTAATGAGGTTATTCAAAGAAGTTAGGGAGGGCGCACAACGTCCTATGGTGAGCACAACGATCTCGTCATTTCCATTGTTAGGCGACGGTAGTTTCAGAGAAACTCATCTATCCCCGGACAGCTAAGCCGGTGTGGCATTCCAAAAAATTGGCACCACGTGACCGCAACACCAATTCAATCTCCCCTCTAAATTTAGCGAGGCAAATTACGTCACATGACTCGGTGTCCCGTCGCCTATGAACAACTTCAATTTCCCCGCTATATTTAGCGGAAAAATTGACGTCACTTGATCTCAGCAGAAATTCAATTCCTCGCAAAATTTAGCGGGGAGTCGAATTGGTGTTAAGTTGACGGGACGTTGATTTTTCCTCTAAATTTAATGGGGTTACGCCGACGCTGCGAAACATAGAAATGGGCGCCTAAGTGCTGGGGGCGGGGAAGAGCGCATCCGAATTCAGCCATCTTTACCGACGAACTTCTTCAACTTTGAGCTCCCAAGGTGCAAAACCTTTTTTGACAGAAACAACTTCATCGTGGTGACAATCTGACGTCACGTCCAACTTTACAATTCACCGAGCATGCGCTAAACTTCATTGCTCAAACTTTATTGTGACGTCTCCCAACGTCCTCTCTCGTCGCGGGGAGCAGCAGCCAATGGTCGACGGATAAAGCTCTTTACAATGAAGCTTGCGCAACCAGCATAAACAGACCGCTCACATCATCCCATAATGCTTCATACAAGACCGCTTACCCAGATGTTACATCAGCAACATTTTGGTTGTCACTCTCCACTCTGCTCCGGATGAAAGGCTCATCTTGGAAAATGTCTGAGCCTGAGTGTCTTGGTATGACTCCTCCACACTGACCTCTTATTTGCAAGTGGGAACCCTTCCTACTTGTATTAGAAATTCCAAAAAGGCACCTGCAAGAAAGTAGATTGTCAGAGTTAACAGTTGCTAGAAATTGTAGCTAGGACACAGTAAGTTACCAATAAATTAAAGTGTCTGCATTTGTACCCCAGGTACACAAAAGTAGCTAGGTACCAATGTACAGTTACTTGTATCTAGGTGCTTCAGAACCTTGCTAAAAGTAATTTTGATTTTTGTTCTGAATTTCAGGGCCAAGTGTTAAGGCTACTCAGTGTTATCAGACTGAGGTTGCAGGAAGTTGCCAGCACGCTTGACAATCTCACCGCCTCCAGCGAGCCTGCTGTTGTACCGACTCCGGTGTACCGCAACCATTCAACATTGCCGATGGCACCTCCAACTTCGAGGCAGATCTGAGTACATCTCACGAAGCTCATTTAAGGCATCCACGTTTACATAACACACCGTAAAATCCCGAGAGATGCCCCACTCTCGAAAGATAGGGAACCCTATAGTTTTCTTCATTTGATATATTTTTTTAAACACCGAAATATAGCCCAATACTAGTAATTGTAGTGTTGGGATCAATGTCGGCGTCCGCGTAAATGCGGCTAGTTCGGTGTGGTGGGATATAAGCGAATGTTGCTGACTGGGAAGTACAGTCATCTTTGCTTCGTTGCACCTCGCCACCGTGAAAAGCTTGGAAAGGACAGAACCTAGAATTATCAACTTTTTAAAACGATCTTTCTCCCTCGCCACCGTGAAAAGCTTGGAAAGCACACAACCTAGAATTATCAACTTTTTAAAACGATCTTTCCCCCTCGCCACCGTGAAAAGCTTGGAAAAGACACAACCTAGAATTATCAACTTTTTAAAACGATCTTTCTCCCTCGCCACCGTGAAAAGCTTGGAAAGGACACAACCTAGAATTATCAACTTTTTAAAACGATCTTTCTCCCTCGCCACCGTGAAAAGCTTGGAAAGGACACAACTTAGAATTATCAACTTTTTAAAACGAACTTTCCCCCTCGCCACCGTGAAAAGCTTGGAAAGGACACAACCTAGAATTATCAAATTTTAAAACGATCTTTCCCCCTCGCCACCGTGAAAAGCTTGGAAAGGACACAACCTAGAATTATCAACTCTTCAAAAACTATCTTTCGGAATTTTATGGCAGACTCGGGTTGATAGCTGTGGGACAGTGGTTGTTGTGCATGCCACCTGTGTGTGTAAAATACACAACTTAGCTAGCGGTTCTTCAGCATGTCCTCTCCCAAATGTTGAGATAAAACCAAATTATTTAAAGAAAGATTAGTTTTGTGAAGATTTCTGATTCATTCAATTGGCAGTAGCTACCCAAAATAAAGGGTGTCTTAAAGTTCGCACAAATCAAACTCCGAAACTTCTGGTTGCTGCATGCATGATGAAAAAGTTGAGCAGAAGGTAATGATATATCCAGGTTATTTCGGTCTTGTATTTTTAAAATAGTCCATGTAGAGAATTTCTCTCATAGTCACAAAGAAACTCACATAGGCTGTGTTCTTCTGAAATTCTGCCCATGGTCTACATGCAATGCATGGTCTATTTGTAAAATAGACCATGTAGAGAATTGCTCTTGGTCACAAAGAAAGTTACATTGGCTATATTCTTCCGAAACTCTGCACCCAATTTGCTTGGCGTTTTAGATATTTCCCGGTCAAGAAACTAATTCAACTTGGTGTATGAAACCCCAACACTGCAACTAGGCGGATGTTCGCCTAGCCGCTGACTAATAAACTAAAAGAGGGGGGGGGGGGAGGGGGGGGGGCGGGCCCTCCATCCCCCCCCCCTCCCCCGGGACATGGAGAACTTTCCGCCTATACTCCCAGAAAACATTATAATGATTGCCAGAGTGGATGAGGTAGCAATTTTGAGCAAACATTTTTGATCTGCCGAATTCGGGAAAACAGCAGAATTAAAAATGTACCCTTGAAAAAGAAATTTACATTATGTTTACTTCTGAACATGTTCATTTTATTACTCTATCTCCTATCATTTCCAGCTTACAGAAATGCGGAAACAAAAACTAAATATCCCTATCATGTTCAAACGTAGGCTAAATGTGGTCAATATTCCCCGTAAATGACAATCGCACATATGTATATTGAGTGGATGGCTATATTTTTAATTCTAAATGGCTCTTTCTAGCAAGCGCTTGAAGGACAGCCACGGAGAGCGCAATGATTCTCGGGATATTCGGTGCATTCGTGACATTATCCCATACGGAACGGACAAGGTTACGGGGAGGCTGGCGCAATTATCAGCTTTACCACTCGGTGGCGCCAGCGCATTAGAACTTTGAGATATCTGAAGGCCGCACCAACTGCGCGCCACAGCACTGACTACAATGACGGCCTGCCCACCCACACTGCCGTGACCACACAGTCAGACCGAAACACTTCATCGCCCTGGGGCTCTTTTTGTAATCCTTGTCACCAAATTGATTACAGCGGAAGCGGTCATTTGTTGTCGGAACCCACATTGAAAACGACAGATGTGCGAGACGCATCCGTCGCTCGGAAATTGTCGTATCGGCAGCTCGCGATGTGACACCCTATTAATGCAGTCCTCTGCCACACAATAGCGCGGCATCTGCCATTAAAACCCACAGAATCTCTTCACTTCTGAACCTTCCAACGAAGTAAATACCACACCAAAGCAGACTACCAATAGACCATTGGGTCAACCGGGGATATCAACCTAACAAGTTTATTGTGGCGAGCTCAACGTCGGCATTCTCCGCGAAAACATCGCGTTCAGGCGTTGGCTACTTCCACGTGTACACCAGTACTTTCACAGAGCGGCACTACTTATCTGTCAGAAGTAATGTCATGACTACAGTGTTCGTAGTCTTATCATACAACACTCTTTTGGAAACATCGACCTTGTACACTTTGGCAATCGTTTAGTTCGTTTTAGCATTTGTTTTCTCGTCCTTTTCAAGAATCAGTCGTCTTTCCGAGCGGATGTCATTGCCTAGACGAATTTTAATCAATAAAATAGGCGCTAGAATTTTGTTTTCGTATCTCTTTAAACAACAGATGAAGGGATATGATGTCCTCTCTCCTGTCGCATACTGCCCTTGAAGGGTACAGTGGTTTTAGCAAGGCTGTAATTGCATTTGATTTTATACTGTTTTTCTTCCAGCTGCAGTAAACAATTGGTTTACACAATCAACAAAGGATGATGTCGAAGTTGTAACAAAGTCATGGCTCAGACATGCTCCAGAACTAGTATATGGAAAGGTCAGCGAGCGCTTAAAGTTTGCTTTGTATAGTTATTGGTTTTAATTTTTATAGGTAAGTTTCTAGCTTTGGCAACATTTATATTTATTTATTTATTTGTGCTAATGAAGGTTCATAAGCAAAGACCGGTTACATTAATTGCATATTGTGTGATGGTCACGGCTGGTGGTAACCGAAGGGTTCAGCGGCGGTCTATAATCGGGAGACGCCAAGCCTACTCCCACACCCCGCAGCTTTCTCTCGAGAACACCGCTACGGGCGGGTCCGAACGTCAGCCGCACAACTGATCGCTTCTCTAAAAAGGAGGAGCACGTACCACAATAGGACTGGGTCCAACGGTGTTTATTGGAACACCAAAAGACACACTGTCCCAAAACCCCCGCGCCGACAGGGTCAGGTGAAAGGCTCACCCTGTCGATACTGTCCCGAGAGCGCAGTCCAGAGCGGGCAAAGGAAGACCTTCGCGACTCGTCCGATCTCTATCGCATCCGCGGGAGGAGTCCCCCACGTTCCCGAAGTCGGGCACGCGCGTCGACCTCCTCCCCCCGCGGGCGTCGTCCTCACCGAAAACAACTAGGTCCCCGGATGAGCGGGGGGACGGAAAAAGGTCCTCCATGGAGAGAGTGAGGAGGAGAGCCCCCCAAGCCAGGCGGCTCTCCTACGCTTCACGAACAGGTTGGAACTCACGGCAGCCAGGACGAGCGTTCCGAACCACGGCCGTTATTCCGGCCATCGGGGAAGGGCGACCAACGGTCCCCACATCCCCCCCTCCTTAAAACGCTTGGTGGGCCTACCTGATGTAAGAGGGAAGCCCACCGGCTCTCATAAATAAAAAAAAAGGAACAGCAGGCTTACCCAAGCCCAAAGGGGCTCGAACTCGTCGTCTCTGCCCAGCGGTCTCCAGGTCACAGCAGGTCGATGTCGATGTCTACGTCGATCAGGTCCTGGAGTCCGCTGGGCCTGGCCTGGTCCTCGGTGGGCGGCGTTGGCGGTCTCGGCGGACATTCGCCGGGGCCGAAACAGCCACCCCTTGCAACCCGGCTGCTGCCAGGGCGGCGGCGGCAAACACTGGGTCCCGGGCCAGCCGAGCGCCGAAGCAGCGGATTGCGTCCGGGTGCTCCGCCGGGTCGTCCACGCGCCGTGGCCCGATGATGTCGCCGTCCCCGCCGCCGGCCCGGATCCGGTGGAACAGGGACCGGTCGTGCCCGTCGCCGTGAAGAAGCAGTCCGCCGCAGACGCGGCAAAACACATCCCCTGGCCGATACGGAAGGCAGGCGCCGTGCGCCCGGGCGTCCATCTCGGTCACCGTGCGGCCACGGAAAGGCCAGGGGACGCGGTCGAGTGCCTGCCCCGGCTCAGGTCGTCTCTGGTCCCCCCAGGGCTTTCTGGGGAAGTAGAACCGAGGGAGCTCGGTGCCGTCCTGGGAGGTCCAGGTGGCCACAGAGAGCCCGACCGGAGTTGCTCTAGGTGGGGCAGGCAAGCAGCGTCCGCTCCCCGAGATCCGATTCTGCCCGGGGCCGGCACGACGATTCCGGCGACGACGCCGACTTCGATCTCCAGCCCGGGACACAGACGACGGCGGCGACCGCTCCATCCTCGGCCCGCCACGGTGATCTTGGCGACGCTGACCACCGGCCCGAGTGCCCGACGGCGACGGCGAAGACGGCGAAGACGTTGACGGCGATAACCCTGCGTGCTTCGTGGTGGGCGACATGACGGCTTCTGGCAAACCCCTCCAATGGGATGGGCGGTCTCCAGAATCGCAAAGTGGCCCGCCATCGCTGGCCACTCCTCTCCGCGAGTATCAGGTGTCACGGAGCGGGCGAGCAAGGCCCCTGTCTGCCAGGCTTCAAGCCATTCAAAAACGGAAACGACGAGCCTGCGGACCGACGCAAGTTCAACGGGGGAAAAGTTGCTGTCTCCAAACGGGGTCGGCAACCGACAGGAGCCATATAAATCTCTTGGTGGCCCACCGTCAGGCGAGCAGCAAGGCAAAGCTAGGCCATGCCGCTCGAGCCTCTTTTCGGGCGGCGAAGAGCAAAGGCGACGAAAAGACGCCTCGTCTACAAGTTGAGGGGGCAAGCTTCCCCCAAAAGGGAAAAGCACTTCCGCCTGGCTCACCCGTCCCCCCACCAGAGTGGGGGCAGCGGCATTCCAGGCCACTACCGTGCGCCTCCGTGGTGGACCTTGCGCAAAAGTGGCTCAGACCAGACGGCACCCCCAAACACTCCGGGGGTTCGTCGGTCGAGCGAGCCGGGAAGAAGTCATTCCGAAAGCGCGAACGACTTGGCTGGGGTCTGTCTTCTACCGCCGACAAGGGAAGGCAGGAGACACACCTTACACCGCTATATCGATGGTTGAGCCTCGCGGCGGGAGTTACTCTTTCATTTCGTTTTCTCCGTCTCCGGAGGAGCGGCGGCTAGCGAGTGCTTTGCGCTGCCGCCGGATATACAGTACGGCGGTACGACTCTCGGCCGCGCTTGGGTTCGCGTTTGGACGCGAGGGCGTAGAGAGCGTAATAGGTCGTGCAGAGACCCGAATTAGAGGTAAATTATAAATTTAGGGGAGAAAAGACAGCTAGGTGGGGAAATAGCTGTGCTTGTGCAGTGGAAAGCTGCACGAGGGAAGTGGTGGTCTTGCGAGGATGTGACGAGTTGTTCATAGTTTTATCCTGTACAGATGCGCGGTTGGCCCGGGAAAACGTACGGTTCACGTCGGCGGGTACGTGCCCGGGAAGCCTAGAAATTATGGCAGCGGCATGGCCGTCGGCGGCCTATAACTGTTGTGCGTTGGGTTAGCCCGTCGCTGTACAAACTGCAGCCTTTGCTTGCATGGGTAGCGGGTGTTGGAATCCAGCGGTAAATGCGGTAGACACTTCGACGCTGCGGAAAATGTTCATGCAGAGCAAATATAGTTTATTAGCTCGTCCATTTCCAAGACCGGCCGGTTAGATTATTTGGCATTTCAGTGTCGCGCTTGTTGCGCGGAAGATGAAAGGTGCGCGTGTGGGATATTTACATTGTTCGAACCGTACCTGTCCTCACAGTCGCAAGAAGACTTTTCAGTCATGCGGCGTGTTGACTTGGTCGGGGGCGAGCTTTGTGCGTACCCTGCTGCGTTTGTATGTGGACACGTTGCTCGAGTCGAGAACGTCCAACAGTCGCGAGACGCGTTGACCGCGTACTTTTATTGCTCGATCCCGGCCAGCCTTGACATCGGCTGGAAGACTTTTTAGTTATGCGGTGTCGGGGTTTGGCCGGGGGAGATCTCTAACGGGCGTTGATGCGCTTGTCGCGGTTGACGAGCCCGTGCGGGGTTCGGTGCGGACCGCCGTTACGCGCTCGTCGCTCCTGTTGGGTGGTCACCTCCGAGCAGTGAAGCGGTAACATCTGGTTGCATGCCCAGACGTTACAGACATAGCCGTGTAAATAGGCTGTCCGATTAGATCTGTTGTCCGCACGATCTATGTACTGTTTCCTTTGTACTGGTATTTGTGGCCGGTACCACGGAACACCAGCCTTTCAGTAAGGTGATTATCCCTTCTGATGAAGGCGTGCTGCGTAGCTTAGCTGTAGCGTGTTTGTAGCTCGGGTGTCGCGAACGCCGAGTGCATAAGTGCCCGTCTTGACTAATTGCTACTGTTGGCAGCGTGTTTATTTTCCGTAGATATTTTAGTCGCACCTCGCGAACGGGGCAGGAATTGTGGCCTTTTCTGTTTTACGAGAGGTTATTGTTAGGTTTTGAGGTTTTGTGCGTTCTTCGTGAATCTGCTGAAGATTAATATTGTTGTCCGAGGTGTGCGATTCTGACGCTCTGGTATAGGAAGTATTCACTGGCGGCCATAGCTGTGTGCGCGACTGCTTAGCGCGTGCTGATGGCTAGCTTCCAGGGTTTTTTTGCAACGTGCATTTCACACCGTCAAAATGGCCGGTCTTAGCAGCCTATTAATGGGGGCTCGTTCTGAGCATGCGCTCTAGAGCGCACCCACAAATATGGCGCCCAGTGAATACTCCTTATAGATTGTTTTCTGTTTTAAAGGAATGCGGTTGAGTTTTATAGGAGCAAACGTTGTATAGTGGGCGTATGTGCGATTTGAATATATAGATGAGTGCTCATACTTTTTAGCTGAGGAATAGTTTTCTACTTAGGTACCTTTCGAATGTGTAGCGTGACGTTCTTGATGATTGCCTGCCTGTTGGTATTGAAATGAAGAGTTTTGTTTTTATTTCGTGGCATGTCCAACGATCGAAAGATTTTGGTTTCGTCGCGCTGTCTGGTATAGCGTGCCGGTATTCGTTTTTGCGCGATTCGCTGTCTGGAATATTTGAGACGGAAGCGAACTTTAAGAGCCGGCGTGTGTTGTGTATGCCTGAGTGCCCGTGCGTGTTGTGAGCTGTGGTGCTCCGCACCAGTTCGTGGACGTGTTCCGTCGGTCGCGGGCTGCCCAATGAATGAACGTCCACCACTGGCCTGCCTGGTTTGATGCCACCACGATCACCATCGAGGGTGCTCGTCATCATCGGTGACACTCAGCTGAACGAGTTTCCTGCCTGAGGTCCTGAGGACCACGCAACCTTGCCCCCCCCCCGAGTCCGAGCCTTGAGGGGAGGGAGGTGTGGAGATCTGGCTGCCCTCCCCCGCGCCGACCCTCTGGGCCCCAATTTCCGGCCTCCGAGGTACGTCATGCCTCGGGGGAGCGGCGGTGACCTCGCGCAGCTCAAGGTCCGGCTGGACCGCTCCCCTAAGCCAACTGACGTCACGGGACTGGCCTCCCAAGACAAAGGGGCGAAGGCTTAAAAAGGGGAAGCCGAACAAAGGAAAGCTCTCTCTCGCACGGCAGCGCTTGGACGGCGGACAGCGTGCAGCGGCGACAGGAGACGAGGACGCTGGCGCGGGAATCGACGGGAGACGGACGATGAAGGCGCGGGGAAAGTGCGGGCGAGACGTCGAGCTGTGGACTCGACTAAGAGACCAGACGGCGGCCCTGGACGACGACATCCCCATGACGCGGTGTGGACGACCACCGCTGGGACTAGGAGCAGCTGCTACGGCAGCGGACTTCCCCCCGGCCTCGCTGATGACCGTTCCCCGATCCCGAAACCCCCAATGGCAATGAGTGAGTCAATAAACCCTTTTGCCGAGAGCGAAGTATTGTTGTGTCATGTTCATTCGGGAACAGGGTCTGAGGGAATCGGAGTTAGAAGCCCGCAAGCTTTTCCGGGCAGGGCGCAACGCGCCCGTCGTCGATCACGAAACCCAGTAAGGAGATACGGGTCTCAGCGATTTGGGCTTTGTTTGGGTTCAAATTGATCCCCGCAGCCCGCAGCTTCTCGAGAACATCCTTCATGTGACGTAAGTGGTCCTCGATGGTGTCGGAGTACACGACGATGTCGTCTAGGTAGGCCATTGCATGCGACCATCTGGCATTGCCTAAGACATTGTCCATTAGCCGTTGGAACGTCATAGGAGCTCCGGCTAGGCCAAAGGGCATCCGAGTGAACTCGAAAAGCCCACGGTGACAAACAAATGCGGTCTTTCCTTCGTCACCGGGTTCTATCCGAACCTGCAGGTACCCTCTGCTGGCGTCGAGCGTAGTGAAGTATCTAGCTCCGCCCAGGTGGGATATAATCGAGTCAATGCTTTGGAACGGATAAGCGTCCTTGCGAGTGACCTTATTCAGCTTGCGGTAGTCCACGCACAGGCGCGAGCTGCCGTCCTTTTTCGGAACGAGAACGATGGGGAACCCCTATGGGCTCTCCGACGACCGGACAACGCCGGTGTCAATCATCTCGTCCAAGGCAGCGTCAATAACCTTTCGTTTGGCCAAACTCACGGGACGGGGATGGCACTTCCAAGCAGGGGCCTTACCCGTGTCAATCCGATGCCGCACCGAATCGGCGCAGCCCGGACGATCCGTGAACATCGAGTCGTAAGAGTACAACAACGACGCAAGACGAGCCTTGTCGCGCCTCCCCAAACCGCAAGAACCAGCAATTAGCGGGTGGGTGGCGACTCGGGACGCCGCGGCGGCACTCGCTCCCAAAAGAGGGGGGCGCGCGACCGCAGGATCCACCACCGGTTTCCGGGAAACAGCGTCTCCCGCGTGGCCGCGGTTGTTCCGGCTGCTAACGGGAAAGAGGCCGGAGCGGCGGCGGGGGGTTCGGCGAACGGCTTGACAGGGCCGAAAGCGCCTTCCCGATAGCCAGCGTTGCCGAGATCAATGACTATGCCAGTCTGAGCCAAGAAGTCTCGACCCAAAATTACCGGCACAGAAAGGCCGGGGAGGTGCACAAAACGGTGTTGCCTCACCCGGTTGTCCCAGCTTACAACCAGCCGCACGGAGCCGCTCGAAAGAGCAGTGCCCCCCGCTGCGAGCCGAAATGCCGTGTTGCACTCTCTCAATCGGACAGAATGGGTCCGGAGGTGCGCCAACAAATCCTCACCGAACAACGAAGCACTGGCTCCGGAGTCCAGGAGAGCCTTAAACGTTCGGCCAGCGATCGTCAAGGTCAGGAACGGGGCGGGCGCACCGGACAGACCATCGGCCCGGTACGCCGACGGCGCTAGAGCAGAACCAGGTGCTCCAGCCTTCCGTCGAGCCGCCGGCCTCGTTAGCGGCGGCTTGGCCCGTTTCCTGATGCCTGTGGATTCGGGCAGTTTCGAGCCAAGTGACCAATGCAGTCACAGCGATAGCATCGAATTTCGGGAGCCAAAGGGTTCCGTCCGGCAGGTCTCGGGGAATTCCTCCTCTCGTTCGGAGCGAAAGGCTCGTTTCGAGGTCGCTTCTCCTCGCGTCTAGGACCCACAACGCGGTCCTGACTGTGCGGGCCCGACTGCGATTTGACAGCGGATCTTCGCAACCCGTAGGAGTATGGATCAAGCGCCCGATCAGAAATCTCTCGTGCATCTCGACGCCGGGCGTCGGCATATGCCGTGGAGGCCTCGGCCCGGCGGGAATGGGGAGCGACAGTGTCGCCATTCCACGCGCACCGCGGCTCAAGAGATGCCGTTGGTGGGGGTGCGGGCCGGTAGGCTCGAGCCGCAAGAACGTCACCTTGAAAGCGGCGAGCCTCGAGTGCTAGGTCATCCAGTGAATGGAAACGGCTGCCTCGAAGGTAGGTGGAGAAAGTCGGGTGCGCCTGCCGAATGACACGCTCAACCCGTTCCGCATTAGGGGCCGAGGGGTCAGCGAGAAGGAACAGCTCCTGCATCGCCCTCACGAACTCCAGCAACGATTCGTCAGGGTGCTGGGTACGCCGCTCCAACTCCCGTCTCATTCGCCTTTCGTAGTCAGCGGGGAGAAATTCCTGGCGAAACAGGGCCCGGAATTGATCGAGAGTCAGCGCGTTTTGTCCGTAAAGGCGGAACCACCGCGCAGCTTGGTCAGTCAGTGCGACAGGCAGGACTCGGCCAAGAACCTCTTGATCGACCATTCCCGTGGCCTGCTGGTAATGGAGCAGGTCCTCGAGAAAGTCGTTCGCGCTTATGGAGTCTCCATAACCTTTGTACCTGGGAATTGGGACTCGCACAGGAGGTCGCAGTGCCCTGGGTGCCTGCAGTACTGACTGCATCGCACCGGTCAAGCTTTCAATGACTCGCGCCGCTTCTTGTAGCAGCACATCATGAGAGCTCCCAGCACCAGCCCCAAGGGGAGCGGCGCTAGACACCGGCGGAGCCCGGGGGCCATCTCCAAACAGAGAAGCCTCCAGGCCGCTAACGGGCGACGCGCCAGCTCGGAAGGGAGCGGGGTCGTACGGAGCCGGTGGATGGACATTGTCGGCGGGCAACTCAATCAAGTCGCCGGCAGCATTGGCTCCAATCGGGGTCGTGCTTTGCGTGGGCCAGGGTGGGATATTGTCTCGCGGCAGAGGAACCGCTTCATGCCCATCGGGCAGCGCGCCGTCCCGAATGGGGGAGGCGCCGAACTGCACGGAACTCCGAGCGCCACCACAAAAGAGGGGCGCGCTCGGTCCAGCCGCCGGGTTGCCTCCCGTCGGGAAGTGACCGGGCGGTCGCCGAACTTGATAACCGTCTCGTACAGGAGAAGTCGTCATGTGGCTGCCGGGCAGGGTGTTAGCTTGATCAGTAGCTACACCCAAATGCCGGTGATCTGCGCCGCCTCCGAGGGGAGTGGCATCGAAGGCGCCCACAATGCTGGCTCCAATTGGAGCGGCGTAGGGCTCTGGCCGCAACAGAGAGCCGTCTCGGAAAGGAGAAGCTCTCGTGGGCCCATCAACCGAGGCGCTGCCTCCATTCAGAGGTGCACCTGGCTGGCTCGGCGACAACACACGGCTTGCATAAGAGGCAGCAGGGTCACCGATGGGTACGAGGGGATCAGAGGTGAGCCCTCTCGTAGCCACTTCTGCCAACGCGATCAGCGACCGGAAATTGGGCTGACTCGTCGACATGGCGTGAAAGGGCAAACAACAGTGCAAGCCTAACGTTCAACGAATGCCACGACCGCGATAAAGGAAGTCGTGGCCCCACGTTGGGCGCCAGAATATGTGGGATGGTCACGGGTGGTGGTAACCGAAGGGTTCAGCGGCGGTCTCTAATCGGGAGACGCCAAGCCTACTCCCACACCCCGCAGCTTTCTCTCGAGAACACCGCTACGGGAGGGTCCAAACGTCAGCCGCACAACTGATCGCTTCTCTAAAAGGGAGGAGCAGGTACCACAATAGGACTGGGTCCAACGGTGTTTATTGGAACACCAAAAGACACACTGTCCCAAAACCCCCGCGCCGACAAGGTCAGATGAAAGGCTCACCCTGTCGACACTGTCCAGAGAGCGCAGTCCAGAGCGGGCAAAGGAAGACCTTCGCGACACGTCCGATCTCTATCGCATCCGCGGGAGGAGTCCCCCTCGTTCGCGAAGTCGGGCACGCGCGTCGACCTCCTCCCCCCGCGGGCGTCGTCCTCACCCAAAACAACTAGGTTCCCGGATGAGCGGGGGGACGGAAAAAGGTCCCCCCGGGAGAGAGTGAGGAGGAGAGCCCCCCAAGCCAGGCGGCTCTCCTACGCTTCACGAACAGGTTGGAACTCACGGCAGCCAGGACGAGCGTTCCGAACCACGGCCGTTATACCGGCCATCGGGGAAGGGCGACCAACGGTCCCTACAATATGTAATATAAGATCAAGATAAATTCCACTTGTCTTGGTGTGCTTGCAGACATGCTGTCACAATTTAACTTAATGGAACAAATACTAAACCTACTCTTCGTGTACTTTGGTCTTTTTTTTCTAAGCTCATGCTTGGTGTAGTACTATTGTCGAGTTATCTGTCCGCACTATATATCGTAAATTCACATAAACATGCTCCGATGATCTTATAGACAAATTTGTTTTCTCATTAAATTCACTCCGATACTGCGCTTCACGGATAGGTTTGCATGCATGTGCACATTCACGTAAACCCAACTGAAGCGAAGCATTTTTATGAATTTAACGCAGAAATTAACTGGTATATGATATCATCAAACCACATTTATATGAATTTCCCATATAGAGTGCAGACAGATATCTCGACAATTGTACTACACCAGTCATGGGCGCAGAAAGAACAAACAATAATTATACTAATGTTGGAGAGTATGATATATGGCATGTATTAACACTTTTCTAAAATAATGCAATGTTATTGCATAGGAGGGTCATTCGGTGGGTGTTTCCGGAAATGTTCGTACATTCGTCTTTGGACGTACCATGGATGAGCCGTGCCACCTTCCGAGTTCTCCCACCTGATGGTCCAATAGACATCCGGTGAATGTCGTTCGAAAGTAAATGGACATCCAGTGGACTTCTAAGAGTCCGAAGTGGGACGAACGTGGGATGTCCCAGGGATGTTAAATGCCCTCTGGGAATATAATTTGTTGCTTATGATCTAATTTCGAACGCGCGAACAACTAAGGCAATCCAAAGTTGGCAAATTATCATCACTGGTGCTCATTGAAGCACTCTTAATTAGCAAATTAAAAAATAAAAGAAAAATTAAAAAAAAAATTTAGCCAGTTTGAAAAACCTACGTAAAATGACATTCATTTTATGTGAGCCATATTGTGTTATCAAAGCCACTACATTTGACAGTCAGAAATCATTTCAAATTCGCCGCACATCCTTCAGGCCAAATGCCCCAAAATGAAAACAAAAACGGATCCCGGTGCTGTTGTTTTTTATCTAAAAACTACGCGAAACAATTATATTCTTCAGTTTTTCCGCGCCGCCGTTGTGCCAATATCAGCCTTTACAGCTAGACGGAGCGCCTACCCTCTTGCACCTCTGCTCACTGCAGTGCGTATCGCTGGCGTTGGAAAACGGGTGAAATAGTAGGGAGTTTTAGTGTTGCGTATACGAGCGAACGCGAGCACTGTGTGTTGGCGTTAGCGCTGCGTGTTCCACAACGCGCCTGCGCGGAGACGAATTTTGCGGTCTTGAATTAGCGCGTGGCAACGACGCGCATGTGCAGTGCGGAGCACGCAACTCTAACGCAAACGCACAACACTTGGGTTTGCTTCTACACGCCAATGCCAAAACTCTCTAGTGAGTTACAATCCCGTGTTGCCAGCAGCACAACATTAGAACAGTGAAGGGTGTTGTTTGCATTCAGAAATGGCGGTTCGCGTGCCATGATTGCGAGTAGCTCCGCCGTGCCCGCTGAAAAGGAGAACCGAAGGATGCTCACTAGAGCGCTTCCCGTTTCCGCAGCGAGAGGGCGAGAAACGAGCTGGAGACGCGAATAGCATTTAAGAGAGGGCAGATGAAAACGTCTGAAGAGCACGTTTATTTTATTTTATTTTTTGACTGACACCCACTGCTGGCTTCACAACGAGCGGACCACTCGCGGCTGGGGTGTTTTTCGTAGCCACTGAAGAGGCTAGAGTCGTACATCTTCGAGCCTTCTCCATGACGCGCGTAGAAACTCCACAGATTTTCTTACCTCCGCTCGCAAACGCGAAGTGACGCGGTTTGGCCGACTTGCTAGCCGTGCACGTTACATTGCTGCTGCACATCATTTCTGCCTACCATGGACTGCAGAAAACCCCACGAGCCATCAGCAGTGTTTACCTGAATGCGACTTCAGCGCATTGACTCCAATAGTTCTTCGAATGAAGCCGACGCGGGAAAGTTTACATGAAAGCGCACCAAGCCATACGCGAAGGTGGAGTCACGCCGTGTCAGACATCTAAGTTAAAGCTGCGTTTCCGGCACCAAACGCACCACGTGACCACGTTTTCCGGTGCATCGCACGTGGAGGCCTTTCGACGCTTTCGGCGAGCGTAAAGATCGTGCCCGCTGTCTTAGGTGCTGTGGAAGATATTACGAGACGGAATAAACATCAGACCCCAAGCGTTTAGCGCTCCCGGCCGGGCCGCCGGGCCACTCTGGAGCATAGGCGACGTGTGTGCGCACGCCCCGGTGAGCGAGATCATTTCAAACGCTCAGAGGCGGGATCTCGGAGGCCAAGTCTGAGGACGAGAGCGCTTCTTCGCCTTGTGAAAGCTCCCCGACCGCGACCGTACCAACCGACCCCGAGGCCGAAAGGCTCCGAAGCAGTCAGAGACGGCACCGAGGTAAAAGCTGCTCGTTCTGCGTTACCATGCTATGCTCAAAGCTCTCGACGTCGTTCGTGCCTGCAACGAAGCCTCTAGGGACTCCGTCAGACGCGTAAGTCGTATTTCGCAAGGCTTGGACGGGGGCCGCCCTCACCGAGCAGCTCAGCTTTATTCCGCTCGCTTATGATGCCAATAAAAGCTCGCGTTTCTTCACCGAAAAAAAAAAAAAAAACAACCACACGGACCGCTGTCCGCGCCATGAACGAGGTTGGCCGCCGTCATGTTCTCAGCTGTTCACTCGCTCCAGCAGCGAGCGCCTTCGCATAATCCTCCCAGTTCCAAAGTGCGATGCGACCTCCGTTTACATGGGCTGAATGAATGCGCACTCGCCGTTTCGATCAAAGTCTAGTGACTTGTATGCGATGCACTTCCTTAACGCATTATGCCGTTTACATCATCGCATAAAACGCGACAACTGGATTCGATGGGACTAAGTCGCATTCATGTCAACGCGGCTACAGAAGCCAAGCCAATACCGTACGAGTGTGATATCACATTCGGGAGGAAAGCAGTGACATGCAGAGTGGGTAGTCACGTGATATGATTAAAGTGTTGGATTGGCTGGGATGACTATTAGCCAATCGAACACTTGAATTCAACACCACGGCGAAGCGGAGCAAAGTATGTGCTTCGTCCCTCCTCCTTTCCGTGTTTTATTACGGTGCCTCGGAGTTTGCCTCGTGTCAAGCGAGGCGGAAGTTGCTAAGTCCCTAGAGTCGTGACTCCGAGTTTACGCTTAACGCGCCCATTCGCTCTAGTCTCCAGGCGGAATTTCAGCGTGGAGTGTGCAACCTATCCGAAATATTGTTTTGTAGCGGCAGGGCCGTTCGTTCGATGCGTATTTGGAGCAGAACGGCGGCAGCCGGATGACTACGCAAACTGTTACTCGATCAGACGTCAAACACGCCGTAAAGGGGCAGTGAAGACGATTTTATTTAATTTTTTAAATGGTGTTTTTATGCTTCTTGGGAACATAGCATGCTGCCCAATTTTTTGTAGACATTTGTGACGCGTATTTCTGGGCCTACAAAAGAAGTAAAGAAACCGAAACTGAACAATCTCCCTTCTCATATCTGGGCCCCCGAAAACGGAGGTGACGTAGGAAGTGACGTCAAGTGTGAATAGTCGGTATCGGTAGTATTTAGGAGATCGAGACTCTGGTTACCGCGGTGGGTTATAGCAGCGCGGTGGCGCGGTCGTTTCGCCGCATCTGTCAACATGAACGGCAATGCCGCTCTCGCGAGCGAGTTCGAGCTTCCGTTCAGTGACCTAACACCAACGGAACGGGAGTATGTGTGTGGCGGCCTCCGCCATCACCCGACAGAGACCGCCTAGCCGGCAACGAGCGGCCCGCATGCCGAAGGACGGACGCGGGGGAGATTCCGAGGGGAAAGCGGCAGCGATCCGGTCGTTCCGGTGTCCGGTTCCTCCGCGGACGTCCTCCTTTCGTTGTCAAAGAACACGAACAGCAACCCACACGTGAAAACCAGCGTCGCCCGAACGAATACTGGTCGTCAGTCGATCGTTAGAACAACCATCTACAGATACCATTTAGCGGAATCCTTCGAGTACCGTGTTCTTCTCTTATTTTATTTTGTTTGCCCATAGTTGCTCGTTGTCCGTTTCGCGTCCAGCGTAGCAAAGATAAAAACAATTATGCTGCTTTATTTACGGTTTAGTAATCATTTCCGGTCCGATTTATACTTTTCATGGTTATTTAAGCGGAGATTAGAACAGTATCCCTAAAACTCGCGAACCAAAACGTGACCGAGGGCACGTTTCTCGTTTCGCCCAATCGCTTACGCGTCTCTTGTGACGTCGCGATTCTTCGCCTCGCATCGGTCACGTGAGCTCCGCTTTTCCTGGCTTCTCCCGCAACTCTCGGGGCGTCGCCCCAGTCGATCCCGGTACGATTATTACCGCGACTGTTTAATTGATTTGCGCGGCACGCAAGCGCCGGTTTTGGCTGAAATTTGGGCAACGTGGCCAGAGACGTGCCTGGAACCCAGTTCAATCACCAAAAATATGTCCGAAATTGCCTTCATTATCCCTTTAATATGTCAACTTTCTTTTTTTTTCCTTCCTCTGTCGCAGCCGTCCGCGTTTTTGCAGAGCTTTCTCGAATTCAGCAGTGGAGACAGATATTCCTCTTCCCAGAATATGAACGTTGCCCTTATTTTTAAATTACAAACTTTTTAAAGCAGAAATTGGCCGAAAATAACTAGGGCGCGATTTAATGCCGCTCAATTTGTAAAGAGAACCCCGAAGAGGCATAAGATTTTTTTTTTTACAGTCTGTGCAATACACATAATTTCGAAACGTATGCGTTTCCAAGCGGCTTCAAAGATATTATTAATGAAACGTTTAGGCCACAGGATATATTTTAATTTTAAAGGGATTCCGACGCTAATATATTCTGGTCGACATCTACAAAAAAAAAGAATCCAATTGTTGTTAGCACAAATTTCGTCTAACGGTGCAAAAATCACATTGAAATTTTATTTTCAGAGATACGGGTCCTATTAGGACATTAAAAATTTATTTTCTTCTGATCTCAGTGTTGAGTTAGAGGTGCTCAAAAGTCTAGCAATCTCTCCGACTTCCGGAGTCGAGTCTTGAGAATGATAAAATACCGGCGCATCGTGGAGCCCTGCCTTTAACGTCTTCAAATATCGCTCGATTTGTTTTTTTTTTTTTTTTAATTCGTAAATTTAGGTGAATTGTAGTTACCATGGCCGTACGGCAAAACCGAATGCAGGCCGAGGTAAACTTCAGGCATTTTACCGCGTACCATCGCGCTGTGCTCTAAATGTGTTATGTCACAGCACATATATTTAAAGCAGCGGATTTGTGAAATTGCACATAGGCTCTTACTTTTGCTTTAACTACAGGGTGGTTCAAGTCAGCAGGCTCGATCTAAAATGGACCGTAAAAATCGACGCCTGCACGTAGCAATCTAAACTTTTCGTCAAAGGTGCATTTCACAGGTCGGTTTTTTCTTGTAAAATTACAAAGCATAGCTCTCTTTCTGTAAAAAATAAGGCCAAGAAACTTGCCAGGGTCTACGGCGGGCAGCAACCCAGACGATGGGGGTCCAGTAGCGGGGTGTGTTTTGCGTTCGTATTGATAGATGACGCTACCTCCTTATCCTTAATCGCGAAGGCTCGCAAACCACCGTGGTTTATTAAAATGAATATAATCTTTTTGAAATATTCCTTCGGTTAAAATATATGCGAACCATAAAAGCAAAACTTAAAGTAAAAAAACGCGTCTGCATAACGGCGGCGCTTTTGCTGCCAAGGGATTTCGTCTGCGTGTCGTCTGCTATCTTTTGCTGGTCGGCTGCACCTTCAGACGCTGCTCCCGACGCCATCTATCAATACGAACGCCAAACACACCCCACTACTGGACTTGGTCGTCTGGGTCGCCGCCCGCCGTAGACCCTGGCAAGTTTCTTGGCCCTATTTTTTACTAAAAGTGAACTACGCTTTGTAATTTTACAAGAAAAAACCGACCTGTGAAATACACCGTTGACGAAAAGTGTAGATGGCTACGTGCAGACGTCGATTTTTACGGTCCATTTTAGATCGAGCCTGGTGAGTTGAACCACCCTATATATTAAAGTTAAAGAACTCAGAGATACCAAGATAAATTTTTGTTTCTTTTCGACACCTTTTTTAGCAGTTTTAGAAAATGTACTTTGTCCACACAACGAAAGTGATGAATAGTTAATCTTTTCATGGGTGGCATAATATTTTATTTTCAGATGAGGTTCACCCAGGTTGCTGCCGAAAATCTTGGGGCTCTACTGCGAGAAAACTAGTCTTGTCACCCTCCCTTCTTTATTACTTGACACGGTTTATCAGTAAGTTGATAAACGTATTCATCAGCCATTTGATAGGATGTACTTTGAATCGAACTTGCCTTTTTTAGCCTTAATATATATTTTTTTAGTCTACAAGGTCTAAATGTTTATACTACTGATGAGGGTTTTCTTGAAAAAAAAATACGCAATAAAACGATTTTGAGTTATACTTTCAAGTGAGCCACGCCCAACGAAACCAAAGCCACTAAGACACTATGACGTCGTTGGCTTTGTCCGGCACTTCGCTTAGTTTTCTTCATATCATGTAGTTTAATTATTTGAATGATGTGCGTCGCGCTGTGCATGGAGGTATTCCTGGAAACACCAGTTATTTAGGAGTGATAATGTATACATGTAACTGCTGCAGCGGGTGTCTTAATGAATACACAGAGCTGATAAAAAATATTGAATACCCCAAAACAAAATGGACTTCAAACACTGCAACGGTTTTTAGAGTCAGATTTTCGAAGGAATTCCAAATGGCTTATGTACAACGATTTTGCAAGATTTTTTTTATTTTTTTTATTTTTATATACAGGCGTAATAGGAACGCTACGGTAGGTGTTAGGGGGGGGGCGTCACGCTTGATTCTTCTCGTCAGTGAGTGTCATTTAAAAATCGTCAAACGTAAAGCCCGTTCTGTGGTAAAAGACCTGTACTAACTCTGGCATCAAAACATTGACTAAAACAATATTGTCACGTGTGCTACTCAAAAATGTACGCAAGCTGATCCCTTTCGACATTTTAATCTCATATTAGTGCTTATTTAAAAAAAAGAATGTGTTGTAAACATTGAACTCAGCAATGACAAAAAACCCATAAAATGTTTTGTTTCCTTATTTCAACACAGAGATATTAAATCTCAACCAGTGAAGTAGTGCTTCAAAGAAACGTGTAACTAAGTATTAAAACACCGAGTTTGTCCTCTCTGGCCTCTTTTGAGACATAACAGTCTTTTTTTTGGGTAATTTTGTCAGTCTCTTTCCCTACATACTGTTTTTGTTGTTAATACGATTTATCATTTCATTGATCGCGAACTTGTTTTGTATTCATTCCAATTCCGATTTATCGTTGCTTCTGCCACGAGATGCCATGTTCGTTGATAAAAAAAAAAAAAAAAAAAAAACAAAAAAAACATATTTATTTTTTTTACGACGAACACACAGCGGTGTTATTCTGAAGCGCGAGACACATGGACGGCAGGATCGTCCTATCCGACGTCCGATCCGACAGTCCGAACGCCGCTCCGAATTTCCGCACGCGACAGTTAGAGACGCACGCTTCCGACCTTGCATGCGGCACGACGATCCCTTCGGTTCCGCCCAGGAGATCCAAGCACTCCAGCGGAGGTTCGCGTTCATAGATCTCTGGTCCCAGATTGACGGTTTAGCTCGCACGAGCGAAGTTATAGGAGCTCGTTCTCGCTAGCGCGTGCATTCTTTGCCGGGGCCATCTTTTTCGAATGGGACAGCGGGATCCACGCGTCCGGCTTCCCGTCGCCCGCCCCGTTTTCTTATTCGTCCCGCCAGACCCAGTACGTCATCATGACGTTCGCGCTAGCTGTACTGTCATTGGCTGGGCGCATCCGACAATCCGTCCGCCGTGCGAAACTATCTGGCACGTTGGACGCACGCCGCACCGCCGATCCGACGTCCGAAGCGACCAAACATTTCGGATCAGGCAGTCGTACTGCCGGATCGGACGTCGGATCGGATGGATTTTTCGCGCATGTGTCTCGCGCTTGAGTCGAAATAGAAAACTTCGAGTGTGCTGAGCAGTCCATCTACCTTGTCGATCAAGCGGAGTTCAATTGCCAGTCTGTCGGGGGATGAAAGGACAAACGAAAACATGAAAAAGTACGCAATCGTGCACACGGACACAGACTGGCGATGCCGTGTGCTAATGTCACGCTCATGGGTAGACGTTGCGAGAGACTCTGGCAGAGATGCTGGCACATGCTGTACTCCGTTCACCTTTCTGCTGAGACGAGAAGCTCCACCTTCAGCGCGAGCTATCTGCCCTTGCCAACACAGGTGTCAGGTATAAGCGCGCAAGCACGCGCAACCAAAGTACTGCGAAAGCCAGCGCGCTCGCGTCGAAGGTGGAGCTTCTAGTCTCAGCTTAAGGGTGAACGGAGTATTGGGGGCGACCCGGGCATTCACTAGTGACGTCTAGAGGGACAGGCACACGTCTTGTTTTTAAGGTGGTACTACTTGTACTAACTTCACATTCTGCGCACCCATCTCCCATTATCCACATTTGTTTTTTATCAGACAAAGTACAGCACTTATATCATTGGTCGGAGAGATGTTAGAGCGCGTTTAGGAACACAAAAATGTATATTTAAGAACCTAAAACAAAAAAAAAAAACATTTTGCAGCACAAGTGCACATTTTATGCATATTATACATAACGCGATATGCGAAGATTTGTTAGTGGAAATGTCCCAAATAAATCCAAATGCCTTCATTGCCCTCCCACTTTCGTACAACCATCTCTTAGCAACAACGGCCCGGAAAGTTTGATTATATCAAACACTTCATCGCCTAGGTGTGAATATATGTCGATAATAAATAAAGCAACGCAAACGAAAATCGATATGAACAAGTGGACGACTGGCAGCGCTGTGTTTGTGTGTGCCTTTGTCTTGTCTCTGTGTATTTTTTGCACTGTTTTATTTGTTCTTGTTTAGCTATTTAGGTGTGCTTAGAAGCACCACACACAGCTGCAAAAAAAAAAAAAAAACTATGACAAGAGCACTTTTTTAAATGACTTCTTTTTAAAGCTGCCTTTCGGAGCCATGAATATTATTAAAGGACATTAAAGAACTTTGAATGATTAGTCATTTTTGGTTACTATCAGCGGCAAACCATGATAGAATTGTACCAAAGAAAACACGCCTGACAAAACGATTTTGAATAACAAATGTATGCTTTGTTTAAGGTATAAAATTTACATCGACGCTCATATTCTTAATTATTATAAAATAATTTTCGTAACCTAATTGTATAAATAATACAATTTTTCATGCAGATTTTGATTACGCAAAAGTGGCATACGGGTGTTAAATATGCCTTCCTAAAACAAAACCCAAGAAACTCGTTTATGTTATTCCCAAAAACCCATTTAGTTGCTGAAGGTAAAATTGTAGTTTTCAATTGAACTTCAATGACGCCCTCAAAGACTTGGAGGTTTATATAGTAGTCGTATCAAAACGAGCGCTTTGAGGCAAAGGCGAAACTTACACTAACGCTGAGATACACCTAAATATATTATTTGTTCATCGAGCTATACCCGATTATCTGGTTTTAATTAGAGACTTTGAAAACAAATCACGAACAATGATGAACAGAACCCATCACGATATCGCGGTGTATGTCATGTTCTAGCCACGGATTTCTTGTGAAAATTTACTGCAAGGTAGAATATCGCACCTGTATTCATTAAGTCAAGTTTTTTCTTCGAATTCACAACGCGAGCCCTACTTTGCACAAGAGCTTTTTTTTATATAACATGAGGTTTTGTTGTGGCTACGAGGGAGACACAATATCCCAATAACAACTTTTCAATTTCGCTTTTACGCAGTGCAGTAGTGTACGCAAAAAAGTATATTCAACGAAAACTTAACCCGCGCTAACATACCACGGACCCGGAAGAAATAACGGCCTGTGTTTAAAACAAAAATCAAAATCGATAGTATTTTATTCCACGTAATGATTAAGATATTGTTTTTATTATTTATCACATTTGCGCTTTAACGATCTACCGGTGTAGAGACACCCAAGTTTCCGCAGAGTAGTGCCCAATACATGAGCTGGGTAGGTGTACGTCGGGAATGCGCTAAGCAACGAGTTCAATAATACATTTGTTAAGCAAGTACACAATCTACGGAACCAAACAAGCAACTCTGCAGAAAAACCAGAGCTTTTGGGCTATTCCCCGAATTCTGCGTATCTGCCAGAAATGACAGTCTCGGAACTAAGGGATATAGTCAACAGTATGTCTGTAACAAAGCCAGCCGGGAACGATAACATAAGGGTAAGAGATATACAAACTAACTTTAGCAGCTTAAAAGATGTTTTGCTTGCGATATTAAATGGCGTTTTTGCTACAGGAAATATACCTAATAAGCTGAAGGTTTCAGTAGTTAGGCCTATATACAAGAAGGGGAATAAAAAAGAACTATCCAATTATAGGCCCATCGCGCTACTACCTGTCATCTCGCAGATCATGGAAAAGTTTCTCTTAAAAATAATGACCTCCTTTTCGACAAGTATTTATTAATTTGCAACAGTCAGTACGGCTTTAGACAACAAAAAAGCACGACACTGTTACTCGAAGATATAACGGACTTTATGAACGACAGCATAAACAAGAACCAAATAGTACTCGCACTGTTCTTAGATTTGACGAAAGCCTTCGACCCAATTGACCACACAATATTGCTAGATAAACTGGAAAGAATTGGTTTCCGAGGGCCATTTCTCAGCTTGTTTCGAAGCTACTTTTCCGACAGAACTCAAAAAGTCAGAATTGGGGAAGATACAAGTGATGCCTTGTACCTCAACTACGGCGTACCCCAAGGCTCGGTGTTGGGCCCTATGCTTTTTTATGTATATGTTAATGATCTCGCCTTGCTGCCCTTAAAGTCCAACATTTATCAGTACCTGATGATACAGCTTTAGTCTTGGCAGATGAAAATTACTTTACTGCGGTCTCACTCTTCAGGAGGACAATAATGAGCTTGGTTTTCAAAAAATTGTATTTTTGTGAACACAGAAAAAACACATTTGATGTGCTTTAGAACTCATCAAAAACGCGTTAATCTTACAGAGCCTGTTTACTTGCATTCAACGATATGCAGACAATGTCGTTGTTTACCACTACCCTACGT
Organism: Ixodes persulcatus; assembly: GCA_013358835.2. Classification (NCBI taxonomy): domain Eukaryota; kingdom Metazoa; phylum Arthropoda; class Arachnida; order Ixodida; family Ixodidae; genus Ixodes; species Ixodes persulcatus. The sequence goes on from JABSTQ010009612.1 coordinate 485,970, forward strand.
TACAGAAACGAAGTACTTGGTATATACTTTGATGAGTACTTAACATGGAATCTACATGTTGATTACTTATTAAGCATTTGCGGATAATTTCATCGTACCTTTATAAATTACGAAGTTGTGCAGATATTAACTTAAGACGAATGATTTACCAGATGCTAGGGGAATCTAAACTAAGGATGGATAACAGTTTACGCATTCTGCTCAAACTACAAAGTACGAAAAATAGATAACCTAATTAAAGAATGATAAAAAATATTACGTACGGCACGCACCTTGAGGATGTCGCTAACGTCTCGTTTGTAATGACCGTCTAGGAACCTTGGCAGATAGTGACGATGTGTGTCTCGCCTCCGGCCGCTACGAGTGAAGAGGTGGAAGGAGGAACTCCCTCTTCCCGAGAATCCCTTTTGTGTGACCCAGAAGTCGCTATTGTCCCCTCTACAAGATTAAAGATTAACCCGTCACTCAAAATTCGTACAAAAGCAGCCGCTTCGGTGGCTGGAACGACTAGGCTATCCTCTCGACGTGAGCCTCGCCCGTGGCCTCGCCGCAGCTTTGCTCGTCCCGAGACGAACTACGTCACGATTGCGTTGGATGTCACGTGGTCTCCGCTGGCTGTTCTCCGAGCGCGTGCCAGAGTGGGCCGTTTATAACGAAAAATACAGCCACCAGACTCAAAATACAAACGTGCGATTGCCATTTACGGATATTGTAGATCATATTCAACCTATCTTTGAGCACGACGGGTATATTTCAAATTTCGTTGAAGTATTCCTTTAAAGGAGCCATAAAATTAATTCTGAGGGGGAATAATTAATTTTAAATGCGGATCTTTCTAATCGAATATCGTTTAGAGAACCAATATAAAGAATGTGGAAAGTCATAAGCCTGCTTTTCGGTAAACAATTTGAACGTATAGTGGAATATTTTGTACCTCCTTTTCTTCAAAAGGTGCCCGTCTCAAATGCGAAATGTCCGCGGTACCCAAAGCACGTACACCTACCCAGCTCATGTATTGGGCACGAGTAGTGCATCAACCGGATGTATGCACTCGTCAACAATCGATCCGTAGACGAATATTTGAAATCGCGGGCGTGGCCAATGAGTGCCGTGACCGTACTTATCATTGCTTGCGAACGACGAGTTCCATGGTGTGCTTAAAGGGGTTATGACACGAAAATTAAACGAATATATTATTATTGAAATGGAATGCTCATAGGCTACTTATTATATACACCAAGTTACGCGATTTTTAGAGCTCTGGTAATCGCAACAATCATTTTACGAATCTTTGTCATTTTCATCTCGCGACCAGGCACCACTGCCCAAGTTAGTCCCGCCATGGTGTCCATAAACCACGTGATCATGAATGCTCTCTCATTCTAGGCGCCCCCATGATCGCCCAAGCTCTCCTTGCCGCGATACAAGTCACACCCGCTCACGCAATTCGGTAACCCGAACGCTAATGTAGCCCTTGCCCCCCCCCCCCCCCCCCCCCCCCCCCCCCCGCCCCCCCCGCGTTGACCTTCCACCCTGCATGCGCCTGCGAGGTATTTCCGGACGACGGTGACCACGGCGAGTCCGTCCATAACTCGCCGTCACCGGAGCTGGTCGCCAGTGGGTCGCAGTCAAAAGGAACAGCTTCCAACATTTCTTGATAGCGATCACTCTCATCGCTGCTGTGATCAAGTCGAACACTTTGACAAGGCGAGGGATGCCGCAGACGTAATCGTCACGGACCGCATGCTCGAAACGCGGAAGGTAAACGAGGAAGCTGAATCTCGAGACGCCAAGAGAGCCAAGTCTGTGAGTGCGTGCAAGGGGGCGCCGCGTGGGAGACTGGCTACGTAGCCAACCTCCAGCTCCATCCGGATCCGCCCCTCCGAGGGACCCGCATATAGATCGATTTCTCCACGAAACTATCGTGTCATTTTCAGAACAATTTTAGCAGGATTATAGGAACATGCATTTGGTCCTAACATTATAGTTATCTCATATTTCATTTCTGGCGTGTCATAACCCCTTTAAAAAAACGGTGGTTGCTTAAAGTCTTGGCATTTGGTGAAATGCTACATCAGTATCGAGTGACTTGTCAATTGACTTTTGAGTTAAGGAGGAAACCTAAGGAGGCAGAAGTTGCAAAAAACGTTCATGGCCCCCTTAATATGGAAGCAATATACGTCCATATTAAGGAGGTGCGTATTTCATAATATAAAAGTCTTAGGTACACAGAACGGTTTTACGTTCTAAGGATATACACAATTATGGAAAAAAAATGCGGAAACATTACGTTCCTACATATTTCAACGATCTTCCAAATATTTTATTAGATCTCTCGTCCTTAACACAGGTGAAAAAAGAATTAAGGAAATGGTTCAACGTCGTGCAAAGGTGAAAATAAGTGTTAATGTTTTTGGACCTTTACGTTTGAATGTTTACATCTAAGTGGTCTGATCATGTATCGAAAGGAAAGGGGAAAATGCATTTTTGTTGTTACTCTTTGCTTTGTTAACAAACCCATTGTGTTCTCCTAGGTGTACCCAACTTTGTTCGAAGTGCAATGTAAATATATGGGTGTATAGGGCAACAGCATAGACAGTTTTTTTTCTTTGACCGTAATGGAAAGCGTGTGACAGTTTTTTTTCTGTCCTTTATTTCGCGGTAAGGTGCATGTTGACATAAAACTAAGTTTGTAACATGTGGTGTCAAAATTGAGATGTGTTTATTTTACGCTTGCTTGTTTTTCTCTGTTTTTTTCTGTTTGATTTGCTTTTCTTTTATGGACTGCCTGTTCTCACACACAAGCACGCAAGTGCTTTCGTGAGGCAGTAATTAATGTATGTAAATGATTTTGTGCTAATAAAACTATTATTATTATTATTATTATTATTATTAGCAACCGGATGTATGCACTCGTCAACAATCGATCCGTAGACGAATATTTGAAATCGCGGGCGTGGCCAATGAGTGCCGTGACGGCACTTATTGCTTGCGAATGACGAGTTCCATGGTGTGCTTAAAGGGGTTATGACACGAGAATTAAACGGAGATATAAATATAGAAATGGAATGCTCATAGGTTACTTAGTATATACACCAAGTTACGTGATTTGTAGAGCTCTGGTAATCGCAACAATTATTTTACGAATTTTTGTCATTTTCTTCTGGCGACCAGGCAACACTGCCCAAGTTCTTCCCGCCGTGGTGTCCATAAACCACGTGATCATGAACGCTCTCTCATTCTAGGCGCCCCCATGATCGCCCAAGCTCTCCTTGCCGCGATACAATCACACCCGCTTACGCAACTCGGTAACCCGAACGCTATTGTAGCCCTCGCCCCGGCCCGTTGACCTTCCACCCTGCATGCGCCTGCGAGGTATTTCCGGACGACGGTGACCACGGCGAGTCCGTCCTAAACTCGCCGTCGCCGAAGCTGGTCGCCAGCGGGTCGCAGTCAAAAGGAACAGCTTCTAACATTTCTTGACAGCAATCACTCTCATCGCTGCTGCGATCAAGTCGAACACTTTGACAAGGCGAGCGATGCCGTAGACGTAATCGTCAGGGACCGCATGCTCGAAACGCGGAAGGTAAACGAGGAAGCTGAATCTCGAGACGCCAAGAGAGCCAAGTGTGTGAGTGCGTGCAAGGGGGCGCCGCGCGGGAGACTGGCTACGTAGCCAACCTCCAGCTCCATCCGGATTCGCCCCTCCGAGGGACCCGCATATAGATCGATTTCTCCACGAAACTATCGTGTCATTTTCAGAACAATTTTAGCAGAATTATAGGAACATGCAATTGGTCCTAACATTATAGTTATCTCATATTTCATTTCTGGCGTGTCATAACCCCTTTAAAAAAACGGTGGTTGCTTAAAGTCTTGGCATTTGGTGAAATGCTACATCAGTATCGAGTGACTTGTCAATTGACTTTTGAGTTAAGGAGGAAACCTAAGGAGGCAGAAGTTGCAAAAAACGTTCATGGCCCCCTTAATATGGAAGCAATATACGTCCATATTAAGGAGGTGCGTATTTCATAATATGAAATGCGTACTTCCGAAGCCTGGACGAGTTTTATACCACGGAATACGTATTATGAAATTCGCATATAGGCTTTGTACTATAATAGGAAGCCTGGCCTTATTCCATAATATGGAATACGTCCAGGTTTCTTGCAGTACGATTCGTTCTAGAGAGTATTTATCGGATAATGCCATGATTTTACACTGATAAATAAACGTGCGGGACTTTTCACGCCCGGCGTTTCTTAGGTTTTCAGTGATTAATGACAAATTGCGAGTTGACACACCAAAGCATGAAGTAATCTGGATTTAACGACGCTATTGGCAGAAAAACACGTAGTTCATACGCCGATCATTGTCAAATTTCCCGTGAACTTTGTAAAAATGTGACCGTGAACCACAGGGTTCAAGTAGCCAGAAAGTCACACGCATAATTTTTATAGATACTTGGCGTACAGGGTGTCTAAAAAATGTTACATTTCACTGCAAAATACAAACAGAAAGCCGCACGCTTTTTGTCCGCCAACAGGTAGCGCTAGAGGTGTGAACCGGATGCCAGAATGTCATCGCGAACTGATATCTCATTCAAAAGTTACGTGATTTTTTCAAACATTTATTGTGAAAATGGGGCTCATTATTGCTAGTTCTCGGTTTCTTGCGCCATAGAGTTCCGTTGGCCGCCACTTTTTCGTTGAAAGTTTCAAAAAATCATTTATAACTTTTCGGCTATACTAATAATAATAATAATAATAATAATTTGTTTATTTAATGTGCCCAAAAACAACCACGCGGGTCTTCACATTGGCGCACACAAGACAAAAAGAAGAAACACAGCACACGCACAGCTTCAATGTACAAATTAGCATGACTACAAATAGGTTGCACACTTCACACAAAATGTAATAGAGTTTCAACTTTCAACTAGACTTGCCAAGTTCCGGCGAAAAACTGGGAGATCTGTGAAGATGTCCAAAGTAGAGGATGCGATTGTATTAAATGAAATTTGCATACGGGACAGTGGTGAGAGTTTAGACATGAATTGAACATAAAAGACAGTAAAATTTCTGGTAACGCGACAAGGAACATGAAAATCGACAGAATTCAGAAGTTGGTTAGCATCAGTCCAACCATTTACCACCCTGTGTAAAAAAATCAGATCACGCTCGAATCTTCTATTTGACAAAGACTTAAGTAAAACGCTCTTAAGAAGAAATTCATAATCATAATAAAAGCGACGCTGAAGTGTCTATCATACAAAATGCGTATCATTCTTTTTTGCACTGATTCAATACTTAAAGACTGTGTACTTGTTAGAGAATTCCAAACAACGCAGGCAAATTCAAGCCGTGAACGAACTAAAGCACAAAATAAACGAATAATACAAGCAGGGCGTCTGAACTTTTGAGTTATACGAGATATGATACCAAGAGTTTGCATCGCACGGCCAACAATAAAAGAAACATGAGCATTGAATGACAACGTGCTATCAAGGCACACACCAAGATCTTTCATCACAGTCACGCGTTCGATTGGAGTTCCTCCCAAACAGTAAGTAAAATGCATAACAGTGTGTCGTCTGCTCAAAGAAAGAACCTTAGTTTTGGTAGGATTTAGGAGCAAATTATTCGCCAAAGACCATTGCAGTATATTATTCACTTCGTGCTGAAGAGCATTACAATCAAGAGGAGTAGCAACGCGCATAAAAATCTTAATATCATCCGCAAAGAGTAGGAGCTCAGCTTTTTTTACACATGAGGCTATATCATTAACAAATATCAGAAACAGAAGAGGCCCCAGAATAGACCCCTGGGGGACACCGGAAGTTGAGTAAAATAGTTTAGAAGGGACACTAGAAATTCGAACATGATTCGTACGACATGACAAGTAGCTTTGAAGCCAGCGAAGTAGTTCAGAACAACAACCGTATAACGATAATTTGTGGAGCAATAACTCATGATCAACTTTATCGAATGCTTTAGACATATCAAAATAAATAGCATCTACCTGTCCCCTGTTCGTAATGATTGGTGCAGCGAAATGTAAAAAGGAGCACAAGTTGGTTTCAACTAATGTCTGCCTATAGACTAAAGGGCACCACGATATCGCTATCAGAGGGCTATTCTTTCAGAATTCGAGAAATAAGAAGACAGTTATGGAAAAGCTCAGTCGAAGAAAGGAAAAACGGAGTGAAAGAGAAACTTGTATACGATAAGCTGAGTGTTGATAAGGTACTGTTTGGTTGAAACGAAGGAAAGTGCTCACGCTTTAGGCTGAGCAAAAACGATAACGAAAAGTGACGACGTAGGGGTGGCCCACGATCATTGAAAGTATTGAGCATGAATTGCAGGAACATTCTTAAAAAGTTCACTGAGTTAGAGGGAATGTTGCTTTCCCATAATCCATATATCGTTATTTTAACAGAGACGTGGTTAAGCGAAAGCGTATATGATAGTGAATTGGTTCCTACTGACTACAGTGTTTGCTGGAAAGACCGTAGAAGTAAAGGCGGCCGATTGTGTGTTCTTTTCAAAAAGTCTTTAAAAACACTGATCATGCCAGATGCTGTAGATATTGAGTGTATTTTCTGCAAAGCTTACAGGGGTAAGATTAGGTACGCCATAGGAGCCTTTTAGATGCCTCCTAATTCTGCAGTTACTGTCCTCGAGGAGCTAAGGCATTATCTTAGCGCATATATTAGGCCTGGTAATCGGATTATTTTCTCACAAGCGTTTAATTTGCTAAACGTTGATTGGGAAAACTTTTCCATCGTAGATCGGAGTGACGAATCAGGTGAAGCACTGTTGGGTATGGAATTAACTTTTGACTTATTACAAGTCGTTGAAGACATCACGAGGATTCAAGGTAACACTAAATCAATACTTGACCTTTTTTTTTGTAAGTGGAACGATTTCTGGAAATACTAAATATGAGGTGGTACATGTAATTTTTGATCGTCAGGCTGTTTTATTGACCCTAGATGGCGTTTCTGTGAACCGAGATTGCAAAATATCGTGTTTCCGCAACTTTGCTTGTGCCGATGACTTTTTCACTATAGACATGCTTTCCATCAACTTTGATGCGCTCGAGAACAGCACTAGCAATATGCAAGATCTTTGGAACTTCTTTAAAAATGCTGTAAATGAATGCATTGGAAGGTTTGTGATATGCATTAAAAAAAGAATAATAAAAATAGCTTTGTATGTCTCGGGAGAGACTGAGGAGGCAACTAAAGCACCTAAAAACAAATAAAAAAGAGGACATACATGAACAAGCGAAAATTGAATAAAAAGATTTCTGATATCACCACTCAGCTTAAAAATCGATTAGCCAATAATAAACAACACTATTACTGCGAATCATTACCGCATTTCATAACCACGTCTCCTGGGGGATTCTGGTGGTTAATATATCCATCTTCTAGATACCGTGATATCTTTGAATTGATGGTAATCAAGTTCGTGATGGTAGAAAAATTTCAATTGCATTGAATGAACACTTCAAATTGGTTTTGACCTGAGACTATAATGTTATACGAAGTTTTGATACGCATTTTCCACCCATTTTTGATGTCATTAGTGAACATGGTATCTTGAACATGCTGCTGAAAATAGATATTAAGAAAATCCCGTGCGCCAGACAACATTCCGAATGCATTTCTAATGAGGTATGCTGAATGGGTATTGAAGTATTTGTATGTATTATTATCAAGATCTTTGTACAAGGGCCGAATTCCGGACGAGTGGGGAATTGACAAAGTAAAACCGCTCCATAAGAATGGGATGAAGCAGTGCATCAAAAGTACCGTCCTTTTTTATTGACATCAACTTGTCGCAAGCTTTGAGAACACATAATACATAGACATATAACGGAGTGTCTCGATAAATACAATATCTACAATATTCTGACACAACATCAGCAAGGGTTCAGTAAAGTCTACTCAACATGTACTCAGCTAATTGAAACGATGCGCGATTTTTCAACATCAATTAATAACCGGAAACAGACAAATGCAATTTTTATGGACTTTATGAAAGCATTTGATAAGGTATCTCATAAAAAGTTAATATGAAAGCTACATAAGATCTTTAAAAACACTCAGTTAGTTGAATGAATTTCGGCGTACTTTTCTAACAGACAACAATTTGTACTGTTTCAGTAATGTTCTTCTAGCAAACTTTCCATTGACTCTGGCGTTCCCCAGGCGTCCGTTCTTAAACCACAGCTTTTTTAAATATTTAATAATGGCATTGACAAGACATTCCGGTTAAAATTAAACTATATGCTGATGATTGTGTAATTTACTCAGGAATATATAGTATATCAGATCAGTTGTTGCTAAATAGTGCTTTTCAAAGAGTTTCTACTTGGTGTGATTCATGGCAGATGTGTATTAACTATGGCAAAAGTGTTTTTACGAGGATCACTAACAACGAAAGCCCATTAAAATTCAGTTACTTTGTTGGTATTACCTTTCTCTTCGTGGTAACACACTATAAGTACTTGGGTCTGTGTATCTTAAAAAAAATCTTACTTGGACGCAACACATTGACTCTGTACGATCTAACGCCATACGTAAGTTGTTCTTTCTCAAAAGAGCCTTGAAACGGTATACTCCTAATGTTCGCCTTCTGGCATATGAATCAATTGTTCAACCAACGTTAGATCACGTTGCTATTATTTCGACCCCTTCACTATGACTAACATTAGTATAATTGATGGCGTACTGAAAAAGGCCGCTCGCTTTATATACAACAATTTGGACGTTCTTCTGTAACCGAGCTTTTACCAAGAGCCAACTTACCACCATTAACACAAAAAAACTCGTCATTCCCATCTCAGGTTTATGTTTCAACTTATTAAAGCGCATAATAAAATTGATATGTCGCAACTAATTTTCTTTTCTTCTGGGTATGCGACCAGACAAAGGCATGACTTAACCATTACTCCCTTCCGCGCACGCTATATTTGGTTCAAATATTCTTTTTTTTTTGCAAGAACAAGAATCGATTGAAATAACCTGACTAATGATATAGTTTTGCATCATCATTGACATTATTTGCCTCCTACCTTAGTTCATATTTTTTGCTTCATATTTGTCGAATTTCAGTATGTTATATCTTGTGTGCTTTTTTGTTGTTGTTTTTTCGTTGCTTTTGTGCTAGCTCCGTATTTGTACTTTCACCATTGTAAACCCACCCTCCTAAAATCCCGGCTAGGATTGCAGTATTTATAAATAAATAAATATATAAATAAATAAATAAATAATTTTTTTTAAGTAAAACATCGGTTCGAGCTGAAAATTTTGATTCTTGTGCGGACCTGTAGCGCTATATTTATGGCCGAAAATGAGCAATCGGCGATGCGTTGTTTATTCTTGCAATTAAACAAACCTTGTAAAAACATTGGGGGGGGGGGGGGCACACCTTGCAGGTGGCATAACTTCCCACTTATATTGCTCGATACTTACCCCTGATATGGGCTTGGCGCAAGATTGGTAACGAGGAATTCGTCTTTTTACCGAGCGTCACTATAAAAGTAGCTGCACGTCCAAGTAATCCTTCCTCGTTCTTCTTCTCGCCACAGTCCTCTCCCGTTGCTAATTCACGTCCCAAACACTTGGAACGCCACTGATTTTAGCATTTTAAGGCTCAAACTTTTGCCGTAAAGCGAACTTTCGAAACATCAATTTGCCGATTCTGATGCGTGGATGCGTGCTTGATGACTTTTAAAGATGATATATCTAATATAACTGTGGTTAAGCCACTAGAAAGCTAATATCACTAAAAGTAAAGAAATATAAGCAAGAAATACAAAAAAAAACATATACTCTCTTACTTGATTAAAGAAAAAAAACGTATAAATATGTTTCTGAAAGCGAATTAAACTAAAGTGGTACCAGTTCCATAAAATTTAAGTACTGCAGATGTATGTTATTTAATAAGCTCTAGTTCGAATAAATACTTATACAACTCCACATATGTATAACCAAAGTGTCAAATCACGATGATTGGCATTTTAGTCTTGCATATATTATGCCAAGGCAATCAAGAATAAATAACAAAATTAAGCCAAACATTACACATTCATAGGAACAACCACGTTTAGTGTTTTTGTCTTTTACTTATTTATACCAACTGACGAAATTGGGTACAAAAATTAAGCAGACAAAATTTGGATGTTAACCTTGCTCCGGATAAATATTTTCGTGAAAATTAATTAATAGAAAATGCCCAAAAAGCTTGGATTTGTGTATTGCGAAAACGAAGTAGTACAATATACCTGTCGGAGGGAAATCAAATATCCAACCCGACACGTCTGTTCAATTTTAAATGAAACCACTCCATAATTACTTTAATGGCTTTCGAGTTCCTCCACTGACGTTGTGAGCTTCATGGTGATGACAAGGAAAAGACGCTCGTTGCTTTCCAGGGTGTTACCCCGACACGTGTGTTAAATGCTAAATGAAACGGACCCTATCTACTTTATAGGCTCCAGATTTCATTTATTGATTTTGTAAACTCCATGGTGATGGAAATTACCAGGCGCCAGATTGAATTCTCCGGGTCCCGCACTCGCATGAGAGTTTGAATTAAAAAAAAAAATCACTACCTTATTGGCTCTAGAGTTGCTCTATTGACATTGTGAGCTCCTCGGTGAAAGTAATTACTAGACGGGCATTGCTTCCCATGGTCCCACCCCGACACGTGTGTTCAATTTAAAATGAAACCACACGAGAACTACTTTACTGGTTTTAGAGTTCTCCCATCGGCGATTTGCCATCAACGATGATAATGATTTCTAGATGCGCATTGCTTTGCAGGGTCCCACTTCGAAAGGTCTGTTTGAATTTAAATAAAACCACCCGAGAACTACTTTATTGGATTTTGAGTTCCGCTATTGACGTTGTGCACCCCAATGTGATGGTCATTGTTAGACGCACATTGCTTTTCAGTGTACGTCATTTAGCGAAAACCGTGTTTCAATGTTCGTTGATGGGCGTATACTTTTTACAAGGAAAATCAAACACCGCGAAATTACACAGGGACCAGAATAGAAGGATTACACAGACAAAGCGATGATTATAAACTGTCCCGTCATTTTATTTAGAAGTACGAACCAAGAAGAATAAATGAAAACAAAATTCAGTTGTCAGCATTTTTTCTGTGTAGTCGTTCTACACGTCCTTGTGAACTTTCGCGCTGTTTGATTTTTCTTGTAACAATATAACAAACAACTACCATCTTCAGCCTTGTCCTGAGGGGATGGATGTTACGTAACATGTATATTGATGGAATGAATTTAAGTATTAGAACCAGAGCTGTGTACCTCAGACAGGAGAATTCATTTACTTATTCATTTGTCTATCATCTGTGCTCACGAAAATGTGATGCCTTAGTAATTATACAGGGATATAACAATGTAATTCCCTTTACTCCCCCTGTAAAACTACAGAAGGGTAACGGAGATCACAAAGTGAAAACAACAACTTAAATGCTAAAAATTGAGTTAAAACGTCAATATCCGTTACATTAAAAGACACTAACACATCCAAAACAATTTGTTTTTTCATTCTTTGCCAGGCGATTTAATATAGTGATAGAAGGAGGAGAGAGTGCCGGAAGTCCCAAGGTTAGACCCAACCGCGCTCTTTTTTGTCTCAGTGCTTTTCTTTTGCGGTGCGATTGCTTTGCAGTAATGTTTGTTCCACTCGCTGTTCTGCACTTCAAGATGAGTTTTTTTTTTTTTTTACATTCAATAGTTAAAAATGAGTAGTGAGCACCCGTGGTGAATGCCCGTAATAGGTTGCGAAAGGAGTGCCACCAAGATATTGCGTGGAGAGCTGCCTCACAGGTTCTACATCCAAAAGTGGCATTGTGCAGCAGAGTCTGTACTCGTTTGCGAAATATCAACGGGATCGGGACCAGTGACCGGCTGCAATTCTGGAAGAGCAGTAACGGGCCCCTCGGAAAGCGGACGCTACCCGATTTATATGGTTCTCACGTTTCGTGCAAAGTGCCTACATTGAGGTCGCAGGTGTCAAAAAGGGAGTCCCATACCATTTCGTTCAACGACGTTTCGTCCACAACCTTTTTTTTTCAGTGATAATTGTAAAAAGAAAACTTAAATGTCGCAAAATGTAAAAAAAAAAAAAACAGTTTACCCACTTTCTGGATCGAACCTGGGTCAGCTGCGTGTGAAGCGGACACATTATCAGTGAGCTACTCTACAGCTTTAAACAGCCGTTGTGACAAATCGTATGATACGATACCCAATGCGGAGGGCAAGTTCGTCGGCTTCTCGCGCAGGGGGTACCGGTGACGTCAGAACGCCGTGCCCTGATTGGCTGATCGCGGCCCCCCTATCTGAGCGTCGTCTGCTCCTTTGCAACGTCGTCTGCGTCTGTCTTACCTTTCCTGCGACTTTCGGAAGTGCAGACGCCAGATTCACAAACCATGTTACGCCGAAAGAGTGCGTAAGACAAAACGTGAGAACAAATTCGTATTCACGAAACGAAATTATCGTAAGTTTTGCTCAGGTTACGACGGAATCCTACGACGACCAACTCAGCATGGCCGACAGCGTCGCTCAGTTACTTGGTCGCGACGACCAGCGGACGTTTATTTTTGTACGTGCTCTTCTCACGCGTTACGACTACAAGCAGCAAGAAAAAAAGTAAAAAGTACTTGAAATAAACCACGACGAACAAGAACGCTGGATCCACAAACACCCGGGAAATGCTCCAACGGCCACGATTCCACTGACCCCGTCCAAGCGAGCTCGGCAGATAGGCCTAGCAGCGGCGCAGCGGTGCTCCGACGGTCCTTGGCCAAGACCGTCTGCCCACGACCGGCTGGCGTGCTGAATGGAATATGCCCGCGCGACCCTTGTGAACCCTTCAATCTCTTCCTCTTCTCATCGCCTCGTTTTCCGAGGCAGCGGCGACTCTTGCCGGTGAAAAAGCGGTGAATCTCCGACAGACGCAGGAAAGGTGAAGCAGCCATCGCTTTGACTAGCAGACGTAAAGCAGACGACGTTAACTGCACCAACCCTCCGACGCCGTTTAAGAGTGAGGAGTCTCGCCGCACACGCAAGGAGGGAAAAAGTATATGGGAGGGAACTTGCGGACACTCTCGCTTCTTAGCAGACAAACCTCGGCGCCTCGGGACACCTCGCCAGCGAGTCCCTTGACTTCCCTCCTTGATGCGCGTCTGCTAGTTGTTCGACAAAAACAACGGACCGCTCGAGTTATTTCGTCTCCCCTCTCTGAAAGGCGAAGTCGAGCTCGCTCGTAAAGACCTGCACTTCCGAAAGTCGCAGGAAAGGTAAGACAGACGCAGACGACGTTGCAAGCAGACGACGTTGCAAAGCAGCAGACGACGCTCAGATAGGGGGGTCGCGATCAGTCAATCAGGGCTCGGCGTTCTGACGTCACCGCTACCTCCTTTCTCATGCGCAGAAGACGAAAATGAGCCCACTTGCGAGGCGTATAGGTTACAACTGCCCGAGCACTGTCTTCAGCCACGAGAAGGGGCGACGACTCGACGTCGTCTTCGTGGAAATCGTTAGTTGGTCGGATTTGGCGTACGGAAGGAATTCCGATTGTTTTGATCGGTACAAAATTTATCTTTCGAAGGAAGACGAATTCGCCGGTACCTCGAACGATTGTTCTGAAGTCGAAGTCCCACACCCGTCGTCCGCCGCCATCGCCGTCCAGTCCGCGAGCCCCAGGATACGCGATACGACGCCATCTTGAGAATTACGTGGGGAACGCACAGAATGCTTCCGGTTCTCTCTGGAACTTTTTTTTTCAATCATTGTATTTGCAGATTTTTTAGAAGCAACAAAAATGGGTTTAATATTTTTTCTATTTTTAATATTAAGTGTGTACCTTCAATTACACACGACTTTTATTAAATTTGTTGCTTGTGTCTAAATCTTTGAAAACGCTCGTGCCCACGGAGAAGATAGCACGACTCCTACCGGCCAGTACTCGATCGGCGGTTTTCGGGCAAAAGAAACCAAATTTCGAGCCGCAAATTCTGTTCTGGGTTTCATATGTCATGGACAACTAAAATTTCGGCAAGCGTAAACACCCTGTCAGTGTCCCTTTAAGAATGGCATTCGAGTGTTGCTTGGGGAAAATTGAAATAATTTCATTAACGAAGCAAATAGGAGAAATAACAAATATCGCCTTGCGAAGTGAATATAAACATATTACGTAAGGTCAGGGCATAGGACTACTCCATTAAATCATTTTTAGTAACGAATAATTATGAAATCTCGTTCAAGTTTTCTTGACCTCCACATAAGGCAATTTTACAGTTTCAAAAGACTCCATTATTAATAATTAATTGTACGACCAATGTAAAGATCACAAAACGAAATTCAAAATAAGCTCTTTTTAACTCTTTCAAGCAATTCTTGGTCCAATACATTTTCAGACAACAGGGAAAACCTACACCTTGGAACAAATAAGCATTAATGATATTCATAACATGCAGGTTGGCGAGGGAAGACAGGCGCGTAAATCTAGAAATAACACCCAGCATATGAACATAGCGGCAATGATATTATTAATATGTACCTTAAGAATTGTTTTTATTTGGGGAATACTTGCACCAAACATTTATTTGTTTTATGAAATTTGTTTTTATAGGTCCAATATTGCCATACTTCTCTCGTCTCTTCAATTACACTTTGCATTTTTCCATTGGTTTTTGGCTTAATGTGGTTTATCGAGTCATCTATTTTTTTTTTCTTTGTCGGAGAATGTTAACATTGGTCTCGTGCTCTTTTGATTCAGTAGTCCCTTTTCTTGTTTCGGGTTGTGCGGGATATTTACCAAGAGCCCTGTAGAGCTCTTCGGACAGGACTCATAAGGTGTTAATAAAATGAACGGTGCTTTTCTCGAGTACCTCCATGAAGACATCCCTGTTGTCTTTAAGCATTCTTCCATATTTTCTCCGATGAAACAAGCCATTCTCACGACGACACCTGCCTTGTCTCTCGGGCGTTGTTCGTAAGTCACGAAGAACATGTAACATGTTCCGCTCGTTCTTGAGCTTGTAACGCGATGCCACGTGCTCGAAATAGTCTCGGAGACCGAACTGGCCATCGACAAACATGTCCGAAAATTGTTCGGAATTCCCGGCCGAGAAGTTGAGCACTGGTGCTTCGTCGACAAAGTGGTAACATGATGCGCAGCAGTCCCACGGGTTCCTTGCTATGTAAACGTACCTCGCCCTCGAAAGAATGGAACTGTGCAAATTAAAAGGTTAGACCGTGGCAATATGGAGTAGTGTGTTTACTTGATCTCCTGAATTACAATAACCAAGGCTCTTTCTCCGAACTCGGCGATCGACCTTGATGATGTTTGCGTGTAAACAATAAGCTGGATGATCCGTTGTATCCAGTGATTTCCGGACCTTGAAAGGCTAATCTGAAGAATACATTTTATTTATTTTAATGATCCATGACCGTACGCGTATAGTTTCAAAATGATGTATGATGGATAATGATTCCTGTAGAATGGGAAAAAGGGGTACAAAGGACAAACACAAATCTCCAAACACAGCTAGGTGACTGGTGCGTGCTGAAAAAAATACACTTAGTCCTGGTATCGAAGCAAATACCTCCATATTTCCGGTGGAGCGCACACCAGTCACCTAGCTGTGTTTGCATATTTGTGTTTGTCCTTTGTCGCCCTTGTTACCCTTCTACCAAGATCATTATCGTTTATTTTGTTGCCGTGCTTGACAGTCGCGTGGAAGGTCTAGGTTCGATTCCAGTTAGCGGACTGTTCTTTCATTTATTCTTTCAACTTTGCGCTCTCGTAAGTTTGGAAGATTCGGAACTCGATCAGACGAGAATGTTCTTGAATTTACCAGAGCACTAAATTGCAAGAATAAATAAAAGGGCAGTCCGCTAACTGGAATCGAACGTAAACCTTCCGCGCGACAGTCAAGCACGGGAACCATTCGGTTATGCACGCGCACGCTCAGCGACGCGCGCGGCAATATTCCCCCGCAGTGACACCAGCCCCCCCCCCCCCCCCCCGGGACCAACGTTACTGAAGCAAGCTGAGGTTCACAGCTCCGCCTGCGACGTGGGTTCAGTGGCTGTCACGAGAACTAGCAACGCTTCAGTTGAGTCTTGCTTCCGGATTCTCTAGCCTGCCAAGTTACTTGAGCTTGGGCGAGTTGATGATTCATACTACACTTCACAGCGCAAGGAAACAGACCCACATAAGAATAACTTTCAAACACTCAAAGAAAGAACACTCACAATGCGCTGACTCTGTTCTCTGTAGTGTATCACAATTCATCTTCATCATCTTTTTTTTTGCTATTATACACATGGAAGTAAAAAAAAAAGGTACAGAGGGAGAAAAAACGGAAGCTCTCAACGCAGTCGTAGCAGACAACACGCGAGACAGGGAAGCAAGATCCGACTGCAGCGCCGCTAGTTCTCCTGACCGCCACCTGGGTCACTCTCCTCTGCAGGCGAAAATAGAGAGCTGCAAAACTGAGCTTGCTCCAGTAACGTAAGCCACGACGTCGTTTTCTGTCCTTTTAAAAATAACAAAAGTGCGCGAGCATAACTTTGATAGGCGCTGAAGGTGCTCGAGAGCGGAGATTCCGATAACTCTTTTTGTGACGTCACGCTGCCAGAAGAAGGGCCTTCAGCGTTACTTTCGAGAATGATTTTCCGCAGCCTCCATGCACCAAATCAGAACATAATTTCAATATTCAAGATCCTGGAGGTTTAATGAAAACTATTTAAGTTTGTTTTTTTCAAATACAAAAGAGCTCCAGCGTCTCTTTAATCGTTGTGAGCCTTTATCGTGTTAATTCAAGTTCTTTTATATGGAAATGATATCACTCAATTTTTTTTTCTTTACAGGTATCGGCTGTGGCAACAATCACCATCCTCCAGCCAACATATTTAAAAAATGGTAACTGTATTGAATACTTGTTAGTTTTTATTGCCTATTTAGATATTATTGATACATAGGAGCCGTCAAATTTTACCTCAGACGTTTTTTCTTTAATATTTTCTGCAGTGAACCTGTTTTTCAGGTTCACTGCAGTTTTATTCAGGTTCACTGCAGTCATGTTTTATTAATATATTGATTTATATAGCCGGGCTAGGTGTACGTTCCTGCAAGTATACGACATAAATATAGACGACGCGGAATCAAAAATGAGAGCGACGGAAAAAGAAAGTTCGCTCAGATGGCCCACAGAATAGCAGGTGATGTGATATAGGCACTGCACCATATATTTCAATTTCTATATTATAGACATATTCTCTGATTATTGCATACCGCCTAGAAGAAAAAAAACGGTAAGATGCAAACATTACTATCTAGCAAAGGACCTAATTTCGAGTACGCTAAAAGGGTAATGATGAAGCCGCCGCTTTATGGTGCACTAAAACCACCATCTCGGTGTGTTTGGGGTTGACAAACATATCGGTTGAAAGGTTAGGCGTGCTGGTGAAACGAATTACCCGTGAAGTGTATATATATATATAAGTACAACAAAAATTAAATGTATATGATTTATCTCTTCAGTTCACATGGCACTCTCTGCGCCTGAATGGGGGCGATAACACACACGATCGCGTGGGTTGCGGCCGCGGCGTGTTAGCAGTTGGGTTCGGCTGGATTACATATAGCAGCAACAAAAAAAAAAAAAAATACAAAAGAATAACATATAAAATCATCTCCCTTCTCGAAAACACCATTTATTTTTTGTAGTTTTAGTAGGCTCTGCTCAGCGCCAAGATAACGGGCTAGTGGCAACTACCAGCTCGCCTGACAAATCAATATCCTGTATTTCATCGTCTCGCGCTGCTCCATGCATATGAGAAGGCGCAGACAGCAGGATTACGCGGCACAAAGCCAAAAGTTGATTGGTTCTAATAACATCCAGCTTTCATGAAACTGTTACTCTTGTAACAACAAATTATAAAACAAAATATTTTTTATAAAGACACGCAATTGTGAATTTCCCTGTACACTGGACAAATAATATATGGTAAGGATTAAATTTCCCTGGACACCGGACACATGATATATGGCAAGGGATAAATTTCTCTGGACACCGGACACATGATATATGGTAAGGATTAAAAAGTAAACAAATAATATAGTAAAAAAATTATACAGGAAGATCCACTTGTAAATTCTTCGGAGATGCGTTATAATGACCATTGGAAAGTCACGCACGTCCCCCTTCGGGAAACACTAAAGGCTCTGTTATACTCCGACGTCGAGCGTAGCAAACGTGGCGCAGCGCAGCGGACACCGATGCTGATTGGTCGCAGATATCGAGTTCCTGCTCGCCGGCCAATCAAAGGCCCACGTTCTGCGCTACGTTACGTTCGCTGCGCTCAACGTCGGAGTATAACAGAGCCTTAACACGGACCACTTTACTTTTCTCTTTCGGCTTTCTCTTCTAGCTTTTTCTTTTGCTGCCTCTTTTTGGTCTCGTTACGGGGTCAGTGTTAGCGTTTCCCAAGGGGGTACGTGTGTGGCATTTCCAAATTGTCATGCTAACGAATTCTCTAAACCTCCACCAATGGATCTTGCTGTAATATTCTACCATGTTGAAAAATCGCTTACAAAAAGACAAGGACAAACAAGGAAGCAGCATAGAACACAGACGGGCGCGTACTCACAACTATGGTATTTTAGGTGAAGAAAGGAAAGATGAAGCAATATTCATTCATGATAGGGGACACCGGCAGCAGAGGGGATACTACTCAGTCACAGTCATTTATACGCAAAAAGGCAACTTTTTCGCTCAAAGCAACCGACGGCTGACTAACACAGCGATCGGTCAGACTCAAGATGATAAACGCCTCGAGCACCTCGCGCGTTTGTTTTTCTTTAAAGCGCCGAATAATTTAGGTTTTTTTAAAGATGGTGTGTACGTACGAATCTTATAATGCACCGAAAAGTGACCTCTTACAGTTGATGTTAAAGAACGATTGAGCTCTCGGCAGCCGGTCATTCAGACACCGTACAGTCATCTCCCACATGAAAGAGGAATGCTATGTACATACAACGCCCGACGAACAGGGAACCAAAGGCCGCACATAAGTTTTGTGGCACGTGTTTTTTATAATTTATTCGCTTTGGCACGAACCTTAGAACAAATTTGTTGTATTTTTTTAGGGGCTGATAGTACTACGGGCACACCATGCCTACTTGCCACTTGCTTTAGATTATGCGATATTTTGTGTAATAATAATAATAATAATAATAATAATAATAATCTTTATTTCATCTTTTTCACATACAATTTTACAGAGATTCATACCCCACATAAGCCTAAGCGGCTTATGTGGGGTATGACCACCAGCCGGTTTTGACAATAGGGCGCCTAGGTGCATCACCAATTTTTGACTTCTTTATCAGCTTTCCTATCACTTCCATTAAGACCTGATACGGGAACCCTGAAGATCTTAGTCTATCGATTTGGGCCGAGAAATCCCGATTAATCGCATGGAAACATGACCTTTTAGGTTGAGCCTAATAGGCTCAGCCCTAATAGGGCTGAGCCTATTGGGGCTAAGCCTTTTAGGGCTGAGCTATGCCTCTCTTCACTACTTTGGCGTGCGAGGATGTGTTCTGAAGGATACATTTTTGGAACGTGCATGGTGAGAATGACCACCTCAAGTGATCCGCGTGCAATAAGAGGAAAATGTCTAAGAATTGTAACACCCCTTCCTTAGGCTTCTCAAATGTAAAATGAAGCGCAAAACCACACGTATGAAAATTTTACATAATCGTACTAACTACACCTTGATCTGCAGCCTTTCTATACAGTAAAAAAAAATCAACTACATATTTGAACACGTCGGTAACTGGCGTATACTCAATAGCTAAAGCAATAGCACGGTCGATTCTCGCAAGAAAAAAAGCATTCAGGGCTGGCGCGACACAAGACCCAGTACACACCACCGATCTTTGTAGAAATACTCCGTTTTTTCATCCCGCGAATGTGGAATACAAATAAATTGCAGTAGCTCAGAAACCTGTCGGTAGTAACACCACTTGTATTCCGGCAAGAAATGTCGTCTTAACATTCAACGCAGGCCCTGACTCAGCTAAGTAAATGGTCATGAGGAAGGGAATAGAAAAGTTATTGTACATCTATGCTAAATGCACTGTGATTGGAAAATACTTATGTCTTTAAGGTTTAACGACAGTTTCAGAATTCGTAACTACAAAGGGATCCTCAGTCCGCAAACCGGAGAGGTGTTCATGGGGATAGGCCGACATTCGCCGTTGCCACGTACCTCTCTCAGTGACTATAGGACCGGCTTTCTTCAGCGTTTTGGCACCGAAAAAAAGACCTCCAGGTGCAGTCCTTCGGCTTTTTTTTTTTTATTTTGACAGCCAATTGAGTCGACGACAAACTTTCGCAAAAACCTAAAGCTTGTTTCCTAACCTTCCTCATGTCTACCATTAGCGCTCGGAAGTTGTTCCGACCGCTTTTGCCGGTGTCTTCTGTCATGAATGAATCTTGCCTCATCTCTCCTTTCTTCACCCAATATACCAAAATCGTGAGTACGCGCCTGTATGTGTTGTGTGTGTCTTTCCCGTTTGTCTTTGTCTTTTTGTGCGCAATTTTTTATCCTGCTGAACGTCTACCAACTCGCCTAGCTTACCACTTTACAACTGTAATATTCTGTCACCCCTTCTCTGTACCCCGACTGTCAGAGTGCAGTGCTCCCCAATCTTAACGCCGCCACTGGAGAGATAGAAAAAACTTTATTTATACGCCAAGGTCCGGCGCTCAGTCGTATTTGGTAATCTACCAGTCCCCACCCAACACGTTTTTCACGTGATGAATGAGTGCCGGCAGGAGAATATGGGCATCGGTAGGTGGACTAAGCCAGTCCGTCCATGAGTGACGTTGGAGACTGGGGGATAGGGAGGAAAGAGAGGATAGGAGGGTAGGTTGACTGTAGGAGCATTTCCACAGGCAGTGCTCTAGAGAGGGGTATTCGCCGCAGTTGGGGATTTTGGGCGTCCGGAAAGGCGCTGGATATAGTGGCGAAAGAGGGGAGTCACGATCGATTTGGTTTGAAGTCTGCGGAGAATGGCGCTGTCCTCCCGCGAGAGGGATTGGGGTGGAGAGATAATTGTGGCGGTGTTAGCGCGTAGTTCTCTTAGGAGGGATGTACGCTCCTTGTGCAAGAGCTTGCTGTGTTTCTTGGGATCATAGTCGGACGGCCAGAGGCACGGAGGACCCGGAAAATTTGTAACGCGGGTGAGCTCATAAGCACGGTTGTGTTCCTCTACGCCTTGATGTCCGGAGATTCATTGCAGGGTAACATGGAAGGAGGGATGCGTGTCAAGGTGACGTTGCAAAAGGCTGTGGATATGTCCGGGTAGCGCACCGTCATGAAAACTACGGCATGTTTCCTGGCTATCTGTTCGAGTGTAAATGTGGTGAGTAGGATGGTGAGGTCGAGTGATGGCTTCAAGAACCGCCAGGGTCTCCGCGGCGGATGGGGTGGGGACATTGCTGTATTCATTAATATGCTCATAGCCAGGCCCTACTAAAGCCGTTATGCTTCTGCTGAGACTGCAACTTGCATCTGTGTAGTAATATGTGGTATCCTTTCTTTGTGTCTCGCGGTCTATCCGTTCTACTATTTGTGTGCGTCGGGCAGCATGTTTGTCCGGATGCATATGTTGAGGTATGGGCATGACTGTGACACGGGGTAGGGACTCCCACAGTGGGGGTGGGGGTGGTGGAAAAGGAGACAAGGGGGTGATATCGTAGCCTTGATGCTCGAGGAGCTTGCGGCCTTGGGGGGATGTTTGAAGCATTGCAATTTGTGCTTGGCGGCAAATAGTGGTACGTTCTTCAAGTGTGTTCAAAGGACCAGTGGAGCCCACTAGACAATTTGCGGCAAATCGTGGTACTCCTAGGGCTAGTCTGGTGTATCTTCGGAGCGCTGCTTCTAATTTGGAGAGCTGAGTCTTGGTGATGGGTGGATATGGACGCTGGTACAGTACACGGGAGTAGACAAGGGCCTCGATAATCCTGCGAAGCTCCTGTTCCCTGAGTCCTCTTTGTCTGGTTGAGTTGCCGGTGTATCGTGTCCATCCATACTTGGGCCTTGCCCTTGTCCAGTAGGAGGAATCCCAGTATTCGGATGTGAGAGTGGCGAGGAATAGTGGTGTGGTCAATGTGGGGCTTAATGCTGTCGCGTTGCTTTACGGCCTGTTTGATTGGTAGCAACAATGAATTCGGATTTGGTGGGAGAGCATTTGAGGCCAATACTGCTCAGGTGGTTCTGAATGACATCCAGACCTGACTGGATCGTGTGTTTCTGTTGTCCTAGGGATCCTTTACAACACCAGATTGTAATGTCATCTGCATAAATGTTGTTTTGCAGGTGTGATATAGAACTGAGCTGGGCAGGTAGGTGAAGTAGGGCAATATTAAAGAGAGTGGGGGAAAGAATGGAACCTTGAGGGACGCCGGTAGTTAGTGCTCGGGGTGTTGAAAGCTCTCCATTGATTTGGATTTGTATAGAAAGACCATTTAAGAAAGCTTTTATTTTAGTTGTAGAGGCGAGCGCCCGGTTGTAATGTCAGAAGTTTGGGGAGGATGGCTGAATGTCGTACGTTATCGAACGCTTTGTGTATGTCTACTCCCGCGATTGTTCGAGTTTGGACTAGGCTAAGATTTTGGTACACATCCTTCGAGATTCGGAGCATGGTGTCCTGAGTGCTGACGTGTGATCGGAAGCCTGTCATTGTGTAGGGGAGAGCGTCACTACTTTCTATGTGCCAATTGGGACGGTTGAGGGCCATGCGTTCCATTAATTTGCCTACACATGATGTGAGGGATATCGAACGAAGGTTGGTAATAGAGTTGGGGGGCTTGCCGGGTTTGGGAATTGGGATTATCACTGCCGATTTCCATTCTTGTGGAAGGGTGCCAGATTCCCATGTGGTGTTGATGTATTCAAGAAGCTGTTCTAATTGTGGTAGTGGGAGGTTACGGAGGGTAGTGTATGTAATGCCGTCTTTGCCTGGAGCCGTGTTTCGGTCGAGTGAAGATAGGGCCGCGTGTAGCTCACCTACCGTAAAGTTGCTGTTGATGCCGGTTTCCATAGCTAGGAAGTTGCTCTGTACTCGGGCCGATGGGATAGAACGTTTGGTAAATGTTTTCTGCTGTTTGTTCTCGCGTCTTGCCAGAGTGCATCATAGTTTTGTCCATTTTGTGTCGTGTGTAGCCTTGTCCTAGAAGCGTGCGTAAGATTTTCCACACCCTAGGAGTGTGGAGTTGACCATTTAGCTGGTCACACGTTTCAAGCCAGTTTTCAGTACAGAGTTGTTGCGCGCATTCTTCAGCCTCTAGCGTGATTTGTTGGCTGGCCTTGCGAAGTCCACGATTTCCTTTTTGTTTCTTCCATTTTTTGACTAGTCTGTGTCGCTTGTTCCAAAGGTTAAGCAGATGAGAGTCTATTTGCGGGTGTGCAGGGGTGCGTGTAATATTTTTAGTGTGCTTTGATTTCGTTTCACGTATGGCGTTGACCCAGGACTGTAGATCTGTCGGCCAGTGTACCTCGTCTAGGTCTAATCGAAACCGGTGCCAGTTAGTGAGTTGTGTTTTTGGGCCTGAGTGAGCGGTACGGGGCTTGATGTGAGGATGAGCTATCGTAATTTTGATGATGCGATGATCACTGCCTAGGTTCTCGCGAAGATTCGTCCACATGACGTTTCCCACACCGTGGTGCCAGCTGAGGTCTGGGTTAGTATCCCGCTCAACGCTGTTGCTCTGTCGCGTGAGGTCCGTTGTGTCGTTAAGGAGCGTATATCTGTTGTCCTGAGTTTTGCGTTTGAGACGCATCCCCGTTTTGGTGGTGCGCGTATAGCCCAGGATGTGTTATGTGCATTAACATCACCAGCTAGGATGAGGTCCATGTGCTTATGTTGCTGTGTATACGCGTCTATCCACCTCACAGATGGGCAATCGACTCGTGGAGACCAGTACACGTTGGCGATGATAACATCTCGATTGTTGAGGCGACATTGTACTATAACCTGCTCCTGAGTTGAGTTGTTTATAGAGGCGGTGTAGATTTGAATAGCTGGGATATGCCTAGTTACGTACGTGATGGTGGTAATGGACCTTTTCCGAGAAGCGTTCTGCGCACGCGCGAGCGTCCGATGCCAAGCGGCGGAAGTCTAAACGAAAAATCGAGGAAATTCGGAAGGAGACTGTGGATCAGCGAGTAGAACACGTAATTGCAGCATATATATAATTGTGTTACACAAAAAAAGAAAGTGGACGGAAGGAAAAACACGACGTTTGGGTGGACGCCACGGATGCCTCTCTTTAAAGTCACGTTAGGCACGCGCCGCAGCTCAGAGAGCGAAGAAACTGGTAGCGTAGCTCTCATTATCGAAGGGTAGCGCAGGTGGGTCACTTCCTCGATTTTTAGTTCGTGCAGCCACCGCCTGGTGCCGTCGGTATGTGGAAAAGGTCCATTGGTATATGGGTTCCTTGTGGGGTTTGTTTATTTTTTTTTTGGTGATACTGCCTCGCATAAAGTGATCGTATCCAGGTAATGTAATAGGACTGTTGGCTTCTTGAACCAGGATGATGTCAGGTTTGTCTGTTTATGGATAAATTGTTGGAGAAGCCCTTTCTTCCTGCGGAGACCCAGGCAGTTCCATTGCCAAATTGTTAGCGAACTATTGGAGGATGCCATGTCGAGACAACGTAGGAGATAAAGGTGCCTCGATGTTAATAAGTGTGGGTGCTTGCGCGCGAGCCATCATTTGCATATTGGCTGCTAAATGTTGAACTACTACGTCGGTGCGTGTGAATTCGTGTTTCATGTAGTGCATCTCGGTTTGTATGGTACGAATAATCGCGACCTCATTCTGCGCGTGGCATGCCCGTGACTCCCGGCTCGCTTCTTCGGTACGCCTGTAGGAAGTTGAAGCGGCAACCGTTGGCGCGGTCTCCACTGCCGCCATCTACAAGCGCCGCGTAAGGATGACGCCGCTGGACGGAGTTCTGCGCGTGGAGTGCCCGTGACTCCCGGCTCGCTTCTTCGTTACGCCGGTAGGAATTTGAAGCGGCGACCGTTGGCGCGGTCTCCACTGCCGCCATCTACAAGCGCCGCGTAAGGAATACGCCGTTGGACGGAGTTCTACGCGTGGCGTGCCCGTGACTCCCGGCTCGCTTCTTCGGCACGCCGGTGGGAATTTGAAGCGGCGACCGTTTGCGCGGAGTCCACTGCCGCCATCCACAAGCGCCGCTCATCCGCACATCAGGACCAGTCATCGCCTCTCTATATCGCTGTCAGCAAGGCGAATTGCCACGTGCTGCCTCGCTATTGGATTTATCGGTCAATCAGCGCCACCGCAATATCGATCTTACAAAAAGATCCGGCTACATCAAGTCAAGCGGGTTTTGCGGTCGAGCGTTAACACGCTATCTTGGAGCGTTTTTTCGTCGTGGCTGAGTTGTGTTTCCCACCCACTTCGTGACTGCATTTCCGAGTCATTTGTCGACCGCTAATCCCAACTGTTTTCAGTACTGTCGTTGTGCCCTGTGTTAACAATGGGCGACGACCTATGTAATTGCAGAGCGCGTGTAGGTATGTTTTGCTTAAGATGTGCAGGTAGAAAGAAGGATGAGCCCTTGAGTTTTGCAAGCAGTGCTTCATTTCTGCGCAAGATGCTCTCCAGTCCGCACATTCTACTAGTAACGTTCTGCATTCCTCAACTGCTGATTTGTTCCGGCGATATCGAGGCCAACCCCGGGCCCGATGATGCCAAGCTTGATCAAATACTTCAAAATCGCAACACTGTCATCTCTGAAAATGCAAGGCATCAAAAAGAGACTACGGACAAACTAAACCAACTCACGTCAGGGATCGGAGACTTGACTGACAGTGTCGAAACTAGAGGGTGCGGTAGGCGTAATGGCGGCAGTACAAACGGAAATAAGGCGCACAAACGAGGTGGTTACAGAAAGTGAAAAAGAAATCTATCAAGTGTCTTCAAAACAGCAAGAAATCGATGTACTGCATGGTGCTGTAGACGCGCTCGAAAACCAAACGAGAAGAAGTAACCTGCTTATCAAAGGAATTCCTGAAGAAGGAAATTAGTCATGGTCGCAGACAGAGCGTATCGCACGCAGTTTCTTTTCGGACCGATTGCAGATAAACGCCGGTGACATAGAACGAACACACCGCATTGGTCAAAGGAGACAAGGCTTTCACAGACCAATTATCGTTAGATTTCTTTACTTCAAAAGCAGACAAGACATACTTTATGGGGCATCGAGGCTAAAGTCAACTGACAGTCCTCGAGTCTGGATTGAGGAGGACTACTCGCCAAGAGTAAGGCTAATTCGGAGGAAGCTATGGGATTTCGGGAAGTCGGTGCGAACTGCAAACGATAGAGTAAACTTGGTTTGTGATAAAGTTTTTATGAACAACCTGATGTACATGTACGATGCCGAAACTGCTAAAGTACTACTTATCCCGAAAGAGCCTAGACCCACTAACGCGGCTCATGTGCGTCCGCTGTGACGCAACAGCAATCCCAAGCCCCCAAAACTCGTTGCCCCCGGGAGACAAGGCCGCTCTCTTTCTTTTCTTGTGACAAATTTCAAAAGCCTTTTATCAAAGCAGGGTGAGCTAGTGGGCGCCATCGTTTCTTGTTCACCCGAAGTAATCATTGGGACCGAAACATGGCTTTCCGATACGACTCCAAACGCTGGATTACTGCTAAACAAAAATTTCAACATATTTCGTAAAGATCAAGCGACCAAACGGGGGCGGTGGTGTTTTTATTGCGGTTCTTATGGACATAACCTACACTATACTGCCCGTTGACTCGCCTCTTGAAACCCTTTGGGTGTCTATTTCTGGTGTTTCTTTTCAAAATGTTATAGTCGGTGTCTATTATCGCCCGCCTGATTCAACCGGTGAGTTTGTGAATGAATTAACCAATATCTTCAAACATATTCAATCAAAGTATCCACGTTCAGTCATTATTTTGGCTGGCGATTTTAATTACCCACGAATTGATTGGGTTAACCTAAAGGTGTGTAACACCTGTTCACAGAAAGAAGAGTCTTCAAGCTTTGTTAATCTGTTAAATTCTTCTTCAATTAAACAACTCGTCAATTAGCCTACGCGAGGTGATGCCGTACTGGACCTTGTTTGTACCTCCCACCGCGAAAACATGTCTGTGCGTGTTATTGATGAAATTAGCGACCATAGACTTGTTTACTTCAGCTATAATGCTGTGAGAACTACGAGACTCGATATTAGAAAGGTTATTTTTGATTAGTCTTGGGCAAATAGCGGTGCCATCAAGGACTCTTTGTTGAGTTTTTTGGCGCAATATTTAAGCAGGTGCCACGCATGCTCAGTTGAAGAGAATTGGAAATTTATAAAAAATTAACTAATACTGATACGTGAAAACTTTATTCCGAAGTTGGTAATCACCCCAAGTGAGAACTGTCCCTAGTTTTCGCGAAGTGTTAGACGGGTGATCTCAAAAAAGAAAAGACTGTTCAGAAAGGCCAAATTTTTGGGCACGGAGCATGCCTGGCAATTTCGGGCACGTCTATGCAAGAACGAGATACGAAAGGCAAAATATACTTTTTTAAACCATGACTTGCCTGGCATACTAAGAAGAAACCCCAAAAGGTTCTGGCGTGTAGTAAACCCCAAAGAAAAAAATACATTTCCTCTGCTCCAGGAAGGTGACGTGACACTCCACCTTGGAATCAGCCTCAAAACATAACCCCTTTTTTGGTGAAGTGTTCACAGATGAACTTCCTCTACCTGATTTATCCTGCCCGGAATCAAGTATTGAAATGAATGCTTTTAGTGTAAACATTGATGGTGTGATGAGTGCTATTGATCGACTACCCACAAAATCAAGCCCAGGGCCTGATGGGGTGTGCTCTAAGCTACTAAAACCAACTAAAAGTGTGTCAGGTGTTGTGCTTGCCAGCCTTTTCTAGCAGTCACTTGACACCGGTTGTGTGACAAAAGACTGGATATTAACAAATGTAGTCCCAATTTTCAAATCCGGAAACCGAAGCTGTGCAACAAACTATCGACGCATATCCTTAACATCTGTTCCATGTAAATTTCTAGAACATATAATCTATACACCTGTGATGCACCTCGCCACTAACAATATACAGTTTCCTAATCAGCATGAATTCCAACGCGGTCTCTCTTGCGAAACTCAGCTATTTGAACTGATAACTGACCTGCGCACCAACATCCATGCATCCTCGCAAACCGACGCAGTTTTCATAGATTTCGCAAAAGCCTTTGATCGCGTACCACACAGTCGTCACATTAGAAACTTTCAATATCTTAAAATTAACGCAAGGGTAATTACGTGGGTTCGAGAATGCCTCGGCAACCGAAAGCAAACCGTAATAGCAAATGGCATAAGTTCACCCCCGTAAGCGTTAAATCTGGAGTGCCACAGGGATCTGTTCTTGGGCCACTTTTGTTTTTAGTTTATATAAATGACCTCCCTAACATTGTTTGATGAAAAATTCGACTGTTTGCAGACGACTCTGTGGTATAGCGTCATATATCAAATCAATCAGATTGCAGTGACCTTCAAAAATACTTGAATAACATAATGCTATGGTGTGAGACATGGCAAATGAAAATAAATATAGAAAAAACGAAAACGATGACATTTACAAACCGTTCCTGCATTGTACATCACGACTACACCCTAATCGATTCAAAATTAGATAAAGTAACGTCATTTAAATATCTGGGTGTTCATCTAAGTCCTATTTTTTGTGGAATAATCATATAGACTAAATTCTTAAAAGAGCAAATCAATCTTTAGGATTTATGAGAAGACATTTGTACATGGCAACAAAAGAAACAAAACTACTAGCATAAACTGCTCTGGTAAGGTCAAAGCTGGAGTATGCATCTATAATTTGGAACACGCATCAAAAGTATTTAAATGACCGGCTAGAATCTCGTCAAAACAGGGCAACTCGATTCATACTCAAACAATACGCACCTGTAAGCGTCACACAACTTAAAGCCTCAATTGGCTTACAAACATTTCAGCAGAGAAGATATCTTGCTAGGCTATCGTATTTCCATAAGCTCTTTCACTCTTTAACTGAATTTCGCGAAAATAACGGACATCCCACCCCGGTATCTTCCCTCGTCATGATAACCCCAACATAGTTCATATTCTCTTCGCAAAAACTAACTTGTATAAATTTTCCCCGCTTCTGCAGGCCATAGACGACTGAAATGGGTTGGCAAGCGAAATCGCACAGACAACAAACCATGACACGTTTGTCTCATTGTTACGTGGCTCTTTATCATGACATATATTTTGTTTTTCTTTTCTAAGTTGCACGTGCACGTATGGTACCTTTATATTTCCATTTGTTAATTTCACCATCGCTGAGTAAGTCTTTTCTATAAGGTTTTCCATGTAGCCTCTTTAGAGTAGCACTTGTAAACTTCTTCGGTATTACTTTTTAATCATTTTGAAATTATTACATGCCGGTGTGCGTGACCATGCACCATGTTACGCGTTATTGAGTTCTGTTAGCGTGATCATGTTTCCTTTTATATTTTCATAAAATTGCAGCATTGTACGACTATGATGACATTCCATGTACCCCCTCTATGTAATGCCCCCAGTGGGCCTTTAGAGGTAAATAAATAAATAAATAAATTAGCAGCTCGAAAGCGTGTTCAAGACGTTGTATACTTGTGAGTTCCGGTGCGAACCCTGCTGTGCGGGATGCATCGGGGCGCTGAATCGTTTGGGCGTATGATGTATGTAAGGTTGGAACGCGCTTGACGGGAGCTGTGTATTGTGAAGGAGAAGAGGACGGTGAAAGTGTAGATGAGGGCTTGTGAACGGGCCGGCTCACCCACCTCACATGTTGAAGGGGTAGATCGGTTTTGTGCCATGAATTCCTTGAAGAGAGCAACT
The DNA here is from genome assembly GCA_013358835.2 of Ixodes persulcatus. Classification (NCBI taxonomy): domain Eukaryota; kingdom Metazoa; phylum Arthropoda; class Arachnida; order Ixodida; family Ixodidae; genus Ixodes; species Ixodes persulcatus. The sequence continues at coordinate 516,007 of JABSTQ010009612.1, forward strand.
AAAATAGGAAAAGAAATTCAAATGCCTGTTGCGCACGTCCAGCAACTGGAGACGACAACTGGGCAAGGAAATCACGTATGTGCTTCTCTGCCGTAAGGATGATTGCAGACCACACTCCAGAGCTTGGTTGCGAACGGTCAGATGGTTGGTCAACATGGAGAGGATGTTGTTCATTGCACCTCTTTGTTGTCAGTATCTGGCTGTAGGATGGTCCCGTGCGTTCTTGTCTTTGTGAGAAATTTTGTTCCGGGGTTTTGCTCTGGGCCGGTTTTTCGACTGAAATCTGGTTTTGGGGAAGTGCCTCTTCCCGTTGGTGTTCTCGTTGAGATGTTTTGCTGTCCATTATTTGAGTGGAGTCCGCCTTTTGTGTAGTGCTTGAAGTTCCACTAGTGGTGGAGCGAGAGGCTGTCAGGTTCTCTTGGGGGATATATTGTTCTAGGGCCGGAAAGTTGGTGGCGTTTGTGACCGAGCTGTTCTGTAGTCGAGATTGTTGACTTGACGTATGCGACGTATTTCAAGCTCATCTTTCCATATGACACACTGGTGAGATGAGGCCTCGTGGTTTTGCCACAGTTACAACATCGTGTAGGTGTCTCATTGGCGTTGCATTGTGTTCGCTGGTGTGGCCCAGAGCATCGTGAACATGTGTGTGCATGTTGGCATGTAGATGCAATATCTCCGAAGCGAGAACATCTGTGGCATTGTATCGGCTTTTCCACGAAAAGTTCCACTTTGTGCCGGACAAACCCTAGGAATAAGTAGTCTGGAAGTCTTGGAGATGCGAATGTTATTGCGACAGATGCGGACGTACCGAGCCGACGTGCAGATATAACCGGCGTGTTGTCACTCGATCTAAGGTGAGCTATGCTGTCTTTTGAGCCGATCTTGATAGTTGCGTCTATTCCCTTGATAACTCCTGTTACTTGAGCGGGTGACCGTGGCTCGAATGCTCTAACCGGAATTCCTAGTAGTGACGACACCTTCAGAAGCGAGGAGGATGCAGCCATGTTTCGAGTGTCAACAAATAATAAGTCGAGTCGGTAGTTCGGACGGATTTGAATTACTGACGCTGGCACGTGTGATTCGAGCAGCTCGGTGAGTTTCCGTTTGTTCATCTTTGTTATTATCTTTGTTTGGTCTATGGACATATAAATAACAGTAAGTGCTTGAGACTTGTTCTCAGTGGAAATGATGGTACTGCTGCTCGATGACGTTGATTGGGCCCCATGACGACGTTTCTTGGCTTTCTTGGACAGCTGCAGAATAAAGCCCTCATTGTAAGTCGTGCCCATGCTGTCTGAGTCGCTGAAATCATGAAGGCGTTGCCGAGGGGTCAAATATGCTATGTTCATGTTGATTTCCGAAGCTGAGGATGAGGATTCGGGCACTCGCCTTTAGGTGATGGAGTAGGCGGGGGTAAACCAGGTGCCGGTGGAGACGGAGTTGAGTTGGTCTCTGGTGCAGTCTGTGGTTGTGCAGGAGGTCGATCCTCGTCTGCCGAGGACATCCCGCAGCGGACAGGTGCATGAACCGGAACCTCAGAGGTGGCGACTTCTGTTATATAGAAGTATATACAGAAATATTTAGGAGCAGTAAAATCGTTCTTCACTCTAAAGGACACTTCGTCGTCGTTTTTTCCCGGAAATGGGTTCCCAAACAATGAGCTCGTGTCGGTTACGTACTGTTAAATTTGTCACCAAAACGTTCGGGATGCCTTTTCAGGATGGGATAGAAATCGGGAACCCAAAAATTCTTCAGATAAATCGATCGGCCGCCGCAGGGACTGTCAGAAACGGCAAATGTTGTGGCGGCGTCACGTTTGAGGCGCACTGTACATCGAAGCCCTTGGATAGGATCATCCATGCGAAACGTGGAAAGATCAACATCCATATTAGTCGTGGAAGGAACCTTATTCATATCACCCGTGGAGGAAACCGCATCCATTGTTTTAACTACGCAAACAGATCACAGGCCACGCACCGCTTCTTCGAAAACACAAAGCGAAGAACAACCGGCGACTTCAGAGTGTCAACTGAGCACGTCCGCATTCCACAACACCTCCTATATAAAAAGCCGTAATCCTGAAATTAGATGGCGTCATCAGAGAAGGCCAACGCTGGACACAGAATGGACACGACGATTGCGTTAGCGTTCGGCTCAAACTTGACTCGAAGCCGAGCGTTGCCGCAGCACTCGTTTCCAAACTATATCCAGCGTTGGACTTCTCTGACGACGCCATCTCAGTCAGCTCCACGGTTTTGTTACCTAGGTGGTGTTGCGGGGTGAGTCCTCCTCTTGGGCTCCGCGCCTGCTGTGGGCGTGACTTTGACGAAAACGAAGAAGCTCGTTTTGACGAAAACCCGGCGGTGTCTGCTAGTTTTTCAGCGCCGGGGAATAGGGAGAAATTGACCCGTGCTCTGGTCAGCGCTTTGGACCAATCATCAATGTGAGCATCACCCTCTTCCCGAGCCTTCTCTTTCTCTCCCTGGCGCTGACAAACAAAAGACACCGCCGGGTTTTCCTCAAAATGAGCATTCTAATGCTAAAGCATTCGAAACAAAATAAGGATGAGTTAATCACACCGACTCGGACACAATGAATTATGAATACAAAAATCACCTCTTGCGAATTAAAAAAAAAATAAGTATAGGAGGCAGGTTTTTTTTTTTTAATCATATTTATGAGCGTGTCCTAATGGAGCAGAAGGCGAGCACATTATCTTGCGGCTCAGCTTTACTACAATCTAAAAAAATACCTCAGTGAGTTCAGGGACAAATTCAATTTGCAGAACACGGATATATTCATTAATGGCGAAGAACTGAAGAATAGCAACGGTTGACAAAACTCATAGTGCGAATATATATTTAAAAAAAAGACTAGATATGCGTAGGGAAAATGAGAGTGCAACGTTAAGCTCAAATTTTCCCTCCACGTGACGCACTTATTTTTTCTAATGGCATTTCCACCTTTGTCGTTCGCTGGAATTTTAGTAATATTGGACGTGATTTCTTGTGTCGCATGTCCAGCAGAAAGGTGAACTCTCAAATATTTTGTTAAAACATACTCACTTGCAGCCAAAAACAATACAAGGAGTGGCGTAATACTTTCCCGGTTTTTGTTCGCAATTCATTATCTCGCGTTCTTATCGGCTTATAAGCCTGTTACTCTCGTGTTTCGAGCAACGACTCTGGCGTGCAATATAAAAACAATATTTAGGGCGCTTTTCAATTGCGTGTCATTACACTCCCTTCATTTTCCCTAAAGAAACACCGAAGTACAAAAAGAATTTTTTTAAGCGCATAAATCTGATTTATGTTCTTTTTGTAAATTTTGTTACAAAAAAAAATTGTATAGCATAATGTACTCCGTAAAGACGCAATTTAGGTGGAGGTAGCCCTGCTCTAAACCCCGCCCGGTGCTTGCACAACTAGGCGCGTTCCCTCGGCTCTCAATAGCTGGAGAGATGATGGACGTGTAAAAAGTTCGTTGTAAAAAGGTGTCTCCGTGCCATAACAGTATTTGCATCGACAACATTTTTTTCTTTTTAGAAACAGACACTCTAAATAGAATGAATATTGCTTTTGTTTTTTTTTTAATTTCGAGATTGCCTGTCCGCTTCGGCTTCAAACGATAACAAACATGGCTGCCGGCATTTGCAGCGCGCTCGACGATCGTGGCTCTTTGACCTCGTTTTTTTTTTTCAATGAATACAACTAGTTCTGCGTTCAACGGTTTACAGAGGTGTTTATAAAAAGACCTCGTGAACCAACCTAGTTTTCAGCAAACAATTGTCGCATGTGCGCGCCTTCAGAAGCGCTGTGCGTGTGCAAGATCTAGACGTGTTTCAACTACTCTACTCAAACTACTGTAGTTTAAAGGGGTCATGAAACGATTTTCCTACTTCCTCCTTAGCTTTTATCCTCAACTCAAATGCAAGTTGTGAAATCACGTCGTCGTGACATTCCTCGGCACCGGTGCGATGACTCCTAGCTTCCACCGTGCTTTTTATGCACACCATAGAACTTGTCATTCCCCAGTGACGATAGGTTCCGCCAGGGCACTCATTGGCCACGAACGCGAATCCAAATATTCGTCGACAGATTGATTGTTGACGAGAGCATACGTCCGAGTGACGCAGTTCTCGTGTCCAATGCGTGAGCTGGGCTGCGCTGACGTCAGGTTGGCACCGCTGACGCGCTTTGGGAACCGCGGATGTATCATAGTGAAAGGCGGAGAGCTTTCGAAAGAAAGAAGGTACAAAATAGTCCACTATATTTTCAAATGTTCGTACCGAAACGCTGGTGTTTGACTTTCTACCCTCTTTCGTTTGGCCAACTAAACGATATGCGATTAGTAAAGTCCCAATTTAAAATCATTCATCCCAGCCCAAAATTCGTTTCATGGCCCCTTTAACTACTTTTCCGAGTAACTTGGTAACTTTCAATTACAACTATATTTGGGTAATTAGTAGTTTAATTTAACTACGTTTTTCAGGTAACTTAAACTTAAATTACTGACTGCATTCGACATCTATTGCTAATTTTGGTCATCACAAAAGTTTGAGCGCATAAATAAGTAAGATGCCGGCAGATGAAGATGCATTCCCGAACTTTTCCGTTCCCACGCACTTATACTCGGCGGCCGTAGAAACTGCATCAAAGCCGTCCTTGGGCCGAGGTGGCACCGAGCAGCTAAACATAACACCGGTGCGAACAAACGCAGACAGAGATGCTTAACAAGCCTTGGGTGGGTACTGACCTAATCCGCTAATGCACGCAGGCGCCACGTCCTCCAGCTGCAACCTGTGCGAGCAAAGACGGGGGTGGAGGGGGGGGGGGGTGAAAGACGAGGGCACTCCGAGGGTTGTTGCTGTTTTTTTCATGTTGTCTGCCTTTAGTGAGTTCTGGCTCAAGCGGTTTGGGGATCTACGGGAGGTGCCACTGAAACCTCGCAGCTCGGCACCTGTTCACATCGTGGCCTCTGTCGTCACCGCATAGTCCCTTGAAAAGCCGCACTCCACCACGTTCAAACGCAGACACGAATAATCCGTTCATGGGAGCACGTTTTCGCCGTTTTCGCTTCCGGCAAAAACAGTACGAGCGACGGTGGTTTATCACGTAATCCTTCGCGTACTTCCGACCTTCCACGCCAGGGAGATCTCCTCTTTGTTGAGAACGAATTACTTGTTAGGCCTGTCCGGCGCCTCAGGGTACCTTAGGCGCCGGCTAGGATTTCGAGATCCTTTTGGTGGAACCGGCGTCAGCGGCGAAGTTTACTTTGTTTCATCTTCTGTTAAACAAAAACAAATTTGTTTTTCAGTAGCGTAGCACTGCAACGAGACGCGCAGTCGTCCGGATTAGGGTGCCTTCATGTCCCGCTAGGCTAAGGGTGGTGCCAACTTCCCGTTTTCCTGTCACAAATCCTCTCCCGACGCCATTTTGTAACCGCTATATTACCACTAAATTGTGCGACTTGTACGTTGTACGACTTGATGCAGACAACACTGGGTAGCCGCTTTCGCAAACGAGCTGTAAACTTCGCTTGCTAGATGGCGCAACCTACTACCCAATACGAGGAATAGACCCACTACTATTTGTCCACTCATCCTGAACCAGTGGATGTGAAAAAAAAAAAAAAAACGAAAAAAGGGTTGCCGTGGAAACCGTGGCTGATGTGTGTCGCGTTGTTTACATCGTTTACTCGATCGCTTCACGCTTCAAGACGGCAAGGCTGGCAAGGCAAGGGTGGGTTGCTTCCGTTGCTTTCAACGAAACACAAGCACCTACTGGTGACTGGTCTGAACTTCTACTAATTCTGCCTCTGAACGATACCGAGCTTGCTTCGCTCGCCCGGTGTCGTTCGACGTGTGTTCCTCAGTGTGGGTGTTTCGTCATTTCTCGTGCGTGCCACAACGTGTGCCTCCGCGTGTATCAATTACGTGCGCAGTAGCGATCAGCAAGGTTCATCGGGTTTCATCTGATCGGCTCGTCCAAAGTCGTTCAATGTGTGTTGCTCAATGTGGGTGCTTCGTCTTCTCTCGTGCGTGCCCCAACGTGTGCCTCAGCGTGCATCAATAGACCTCTCGCAAAATTTCCCAAACATCGAGGAGCATACAGGAACCTAGTTACACGCGCTGTGCGTTCCGGCGTTGGCAGCAGCAACTTTTTTAACGCAAAAATCAGTGCCACCTCACACCTGCGTCCGCGAACGCCTTTTTATAATAAAGTATTTCGAATCATTAATAAAAGGTAAGTCGAGCACACGCAGTGTGTATAACCACGTTCCCTGCATGCTTTTTGAGCGCGATTTCTTCGTGTAGTTGCGTTCGCGCACAAACCTGCGTGTCAGTTTTTGTCCATTGTGCGCATGTGGCGCCTTTTGTTTTCTAACCGTGTTCAGTTTGTATTCGGCATGTCTTCCAAGATCTGCCTGGGTGCGTATTAGGTGCGTGTCTCAATGTGTGTTCCGGCGGATTGCTGTGCTCTATATTGAATCATGAACACACAGCTTCGAAAGGTCAGTGGCCCAAACTCTCGTCCGTGTAAAGGTGCACTAACTTGCAAACGACAAATCAGGGAAGTGGGAGCAGCTGCCCATAGAAACATATATTGTATTTGGGACCATGACTGCCAAGTTCAGCAGACTTGCGGATGCCTATTAACACTGTAAGCACTCTGACTGTGTCTTACAGGTAAAAAACAAACAAACAAGACAGTGAATACTTGGTCTCACGAAGCCGGTCCACTCTTATTAACGGTACACATATGGGAGAAAGGCCTTTCTCTATCCTACGTGGCACATTTTCTGTACACCGCTCCTGAACTGCTGTTCGGGAGCAATGTGGAGAAAACGCGGACGATTTTTTGGAGGCAGTTAAAGGACGACGATGATTGCGTGTCCATCGCTTTCGCAAAATAGCGCTTATGAACGCGAGCGTACGGGCGTCTCGGCCGCAGAAAGTGGTTACAGAGTCTAGTCACTGCTTCGATGGCCAAGACCCGAAGGCGTGTTGTTTGAGCTAGGGACATTAACAGACCCTATTCTTCGTCTCACCTTAGCATGGACTAACCGCCAAGGCAGTGCCAGCGTGACACGCTAGACTTGACTGCCATGACTGGCGCTCGCGCCGCGCGAGGGCTCGCGCAGCCGCCGAGGCGCCGTGCAGATCAATTCGCTCGCGAATTTTAGCACGTCTGGCCAACAGCAGTCCATGCTAAGCTGAGACGAAGTATAGTTTCATCACTTCGCGACTCTGCGCGCACTCGGAACCGAAAGTTCTTGTACTTACATTGCAGACTAGCGAGTTACTCGTCAAGTCCCAGAGAGGCCTCCTACTCCTGATTTGAGACATCCACGCCGTCCTCCGTTCCGGCTTCGTTGGAAATCGGTACAACTTCGCACCACGTCTGGAACTTCCGCGACAAAACGGAATGCAGCACGCTGGCATCGCGCCTATAAAGCTCGCATAAGCGAGGATTGCATTTTGCTAACAAAGAAGACAGCCCTAACGGGGATTAGCCCCGGTTACAAAATGGCTTAAGAAAACAGCTCACAACATTGGTTTGTCGGCAAGTGGTATTACAAACGATGGCAGCACTCTAGGCAAAGCGAACATGAAGGCACTCTAGTCTGGATGATCTCATCGTCGTGGCGCGAGACTAAATCCCTTAAAGGGACCATGAAGGCAGTTTCGAAGTTTTATTCTACGATTGAAATGGGTGTCAGGCACGTCTCAGATACTGTTGACCAAGTTCTAGCCCGAACAGAACTTTGGGTGCCGCACCAATCTAGCAAACAGGCGTGGTAATACTCGCGCCGGGAACGATGCCTGAGACCCCACCGAGGCGGCGGCAGAAAGGTGAACTAAAGTGCGCCGTCGAAGCGTGACGACAACGGGCTCCTCACCAGGCGATTGGTTCAAACGATAGACGCGCTCTTGGTTTCGATTTCGGTTTTGAGATGTGATGGAAAATGTTCATTTGAACGTTGGATAATCTTTTAAAGTTGTAGTTGGAAATTAATAGGTTTCATACCGTGTATATAAGCATAATCTGAAGCGATCCCTCCGTTTTTTCCTGGTTGAACGCATCCGCACTGCTACCTCGGGCGCGTAACAAGCATTAAGCAACCATGGACAAAAAAAAAAAAAAAAAGAGGGATGAGCGCCGGAGGGGTGGTGGCGGCGGACTTTTGGTTTTGGTTTCGTGTGTCGTCTCGTGTTCGCTTTGCGAACTGGCTTCTCATCAATCATGCCGCGTTTATGTGCAGTAGTAGGCTGCGCGAAAGGTCGGCTAAAGACGTGTGATCGATCAGGCGACGTTAGTTTGCATAAACTGCCGACCAATGCAGCAATGCGCAGCGTTTGGTTGCGCGCCGTCGTCTTGCGTAGAGCTGTGTACAGCGGTGTCAGGATTTGTTCGCTGCATTTCCGACCAGAAGACTTTGAGCAGCACCTTCACGTCAGCCGGAGTCTGGGTACAAACATGGAAGTTCCCGCGTCTGAGGAAAGACGCTATTCCCTCACTTTCCTTGGGCAAGGAGCCCACACCACAGCGGCAACGAAGCACGGTAAGCTCTACATACTGTAAACGACTTAATTTTCGCGAGGACATAAGTTTCGCGAATCGTCTGCAATTCGCGAAAAATAGATCCCACGAACAATTCCGTTGAATTATAAACACATTGGAATATCTTTATTAAAATCCCACCGCGTCGCAAAAATGAGAACCCGCGAATTGCCTCAAAACTGACAGCTTTGACCGAAATCGCGAAATATGGAGCATGTGAAAAATAAGGCGGTTACAGCAGTGGCGTCACTAGGCTCAGTGGCACCCGAAGCAATAGCCCGCTACCCCCGAGCGCTGCACCCAAGGCGCTGCCCCCCCACCCTTGTGACGCCACTGGATTACAGTATTGATCAGGCGAATGTCATCAGCACTTGCATCAGCCTCATTTGGTTGGTGGCTGGCTGTATACCGCAGTCATAGTTTTTGTGGTACGTGTAAAGTGCACCATCCCGCGCCGTGTCGAAAAATGAATGTGGCATACAAGTTAGAGCAGCAAATAAGTTGTTTAGTTTATTCCCGTGTCCTGTAAACCTTTGCTCGCATAATCGATTGTTTTGCTCATCGCTCAATTGATTGTTTCATTTCGAAACCGTTTTTGCGTCTGTCAAACTGATTTGATGCGTTTCAGAAGGGCGCAGTTTATATTTCACCATAATTTAGTCGTTCATATTATTTTTGTCTTGTGCTACCGTGACGTGACATTTGTGTTGTCAATTGACTGCCCTCCAGGTCACAAGTAATGGAAGCTGCATGGGCCCAACCACAGCCGTCCACCAAAGCAGTCCAACCATGGTTAGTGAATACATATTCCAGGCATTCAAAATTCCGGCCCCCGAGTTTGACGAATAGAGAATGCAATGCAATCACCCTGGCCAATTGCGTCGGGTGGAGGAGCCCAATACTTCACCTCGTAACAGTATTGTAACTTTAGTCTTGCGTTAGCATGACATGACATTTGTGCTGTAAATTGACTGGCCCTCCAGGTCACAAGTAATGGAAGCTGTATGGGCCCAACCACAGCCATCCACCAAAGCAGCACGACCATGGTTAGTGATACATATTCCAGGCATTCCAGGATTCCGACCCCAGAGTTTGACGAACAGAAAAAGCAATGCAACCACCCTGGCCAGTTGCGTCGGGTGGAGGAGCCCAGTACTTCACCTCGTAACATTACTGTAACTTCCATCTTGCGTTAGCATGACATAACATTTGAGCTGTAAATTGACTGTCCTCCAGGTCACAAGTAATGGAAGCTGCATGGGTCCAACCACTGCCATCGACCAAAGCAGCACAACCATGGTTAGTGATACATAGAGTGAAACCCGTTCAGAACGAACCCACGTACAGCGAATTACTGTTGATATCGAACCCAAGAAAAATTTAAATAAAAATGCATGTAAAAGTACTTTTTAAAATGAACAACATACTGGCTATATCAAACTTTTTTCCCCCTGGAAGGCTTCTAGAAATGCACAAACAATCGTCTTCTAGCCTGTCCCTTCCCCCAAAAAAGAAGTAGGAAAGAAAGAAAATTCCAAAAGCTCAAGTTGCGAACAAAATTGAGCGAAGAGAAGCGATTCAGAAAAAGAGAAAGCTAAAAAATACACTGCACGCATGCACAGAAAAACAAACTTTTCATCCCAAAGCGTTTGCCTACGAAGAGAAGCGATTCAAAAGGGGAGGTAAGCTAAAAGAACAAACTTTGTACGCACGCAAAAAAAGAAAAAAAAGATTTCCCACGTTTTTACAAGGCGTAAGTGAATAAATGAGAAAGAAAGAGAAGCTTATGTCTTAAAACGAACGCATCGTGGAAGTTCATTGTAAATGTTTTTTGTTACATCGAACTACATGCAATATTGAACTGAACGTAGCGTTTCCTGCTGTTTGTTATAAGCGGGTTTGTCTGTATTCCAGGCATTCCGATTCCGACCCCAGAGTTTGACGAATAGAAATGCAATGCAACCACCCTGGCCAGTTGCGTCGGGTGGAGGAGCCCAGTACTTCACCTCGTAACATTATTGTAGCTTTCGTCTAGCGTTGGCATGACATGACATTTCTGCTGTAAATTGACTGCCCTCCAGGACACAAGCAATGGAAGCTGCACGAGCCAGAGCAAAGCCATCCACCAAAGCAGCACAACCATGGTTAGTGATACATATTCCAAGCATTCATAACTCCAGCCCCCGAGTTTGACGAACAGAAAATGCAATGCATTCGCCATGACTAGTTGCGTCGGGTGGAGCCCAGGACTTCACCTCGTAACATAATTGTAACTTTCGTCTTGCGTTAGCATGACATGACATTTGTGTTGTAATTTCTTCTTTATTGGCAGTTTGCTATGCACATATATTAACATATGGTATATCTGTACACTACACTAAGGTAGTGCTGGTTGTGGAGTTCTTGCATTGTGCCCCCAACATGCCATCCCAATTGCACTGTGTCAAAGAAGAGCACTGAGCAGTAATGGTATACAGGGGTTCAAATTCATACATGGTTTTCTCCAACAGCGAACATCCACGGTCACCAATAGCCACCATTTCCTCATTGAACATTTTCAGAAATCGCTTAGAACTTTAAAATCAGACAACGGTAGGAAATTCAAATCACATGGAAATTAGGTAGTCACGGCTTGGTCACTGAGGTCGTCTGCGTTGCACGTAACAAATTTTTAAAAGGCTTCGAATGGAACAAGGGAAAGAAGCGGTAATTGCCTTGTTTAGTTCTCAAGGAAATTATTTTGCTTCTGGTGATAGAAAGCAATTCATGGAACACTGCACAAAGTCCAGTGAAAGGGAAAGATTTTGTGAATCGAAACGTGAAGTCAGTGGTGTTGCAGATTTACAACCTACAAAACGCAAAATGCCGAAGAAAGATTTTGCAAATAGTTTGGCAAATTATCTAATTACTGCTGATTTCTTTTATAGATGCCACCGAAGGTGACAAGGACTCTGGCCATACAAGCTCGAACCAAGTGTCGCTCAGTTTCTACACGGACGCGTCCTCAAACTCGGCCGGCAGGTATGTGTACTTTTCTATGTGAATTGACAGTGTTTATATGTATTCCAGCAATAAAGAGCTGAAATGCCCAACATCATTTTCAGACGTCCAAGTGAACACGGCTATACGACAGTCCCATGCGGTGCAAACGGACATATCTGCCACAGGCGACGCTTGGGATCTTTTAGACAGGCTACATGGAACCTCATCCCCCATCTCTGAACAAGTGCCACTGCCATCAGAGTATCTGAACTCCATACATGTCGAACATGAAGGTGGGAATGATGTTGCTAACGAACCTGAAAATTACAGGCCAATATCAGTTCTTAATGGTATAAACACATGTTATAAACACAATATTAGGCCAATCACAACAGGGATTCCGCAGGGATCAGTGCTGGGTCCTGTCCTTTTTTCATTTTATGTCAATGATTTGTCACATTTACGCAGATGATACAGCAATTTACTACACAAATAATTTATTGGATAACATTAATAGTGTAATCAATGAAGAACTGATTATTGTCCAGGACTGGTGCAGCTGTAACACGTTGACGCTGAATATAAAAAAAAACTAAGTATGTTACATTACACCCAAACAAAGAACAAATAAACTATGCTAACTGCAAAATTTATATTGCCAGCTCTCTTATAGAACAAGTATATACATCCAAATATCTGGGAGTAATATTCGACTTACGCTTACGTTTGGAACATCACATCGCCTATATTTGTCAAAAAACTGTCATATGCTTGCTACATTCTGCTGAAGGCTCGACAGTGCTTCGACTCTGGGGGTACAAGCTATGACACGGATCTCACGCCCATTATCGGTTTACAGAAAAGGGCAATTCGAATTATAACCGACTCCCACTATACACAGGCATCGAGCATTTTATTTGATCACCTCAGCATTATTCCACTTCATAAACTAGTAAAGTATAAAATTGCCACGCTGTTTCACGAAATAGTGACCACCAACCACCCATTTCCTATAACTATACTTAAAGGTTTCCATCAAACTAGAGCAAATGTGTCTGGACACTTTAACCTTCCACAATCCCACAACGTTTAAGTGGAAAGGCTAATTCAATTCTGTGGGACAAAAATCTGGAACGCCCTATTGAACGACCTTCAAAATTCGCATACTTTTAACAATGCACTGAAGCACTATCTCCTCTTGTCTACCTAGATCATCTTTCATTCTCATCATCGTTTCTTTGGTATTGGTAACCGAAATTAGCTTCGAATATTGTGGTAACAAGATTAGGAGTACTTTTGTTGCTTTCTAATGACATATGCCTGTCGCTCTGTGCACTTGTGATATTTCGTTAATGAGCCTGAACTAGCCTAGCGGCTATGGGTTCATATGCTTTTTCCAATACTTTGTATACTTTTTTCGGTGAATAAAATTGAATTGAATGGAATTGAACCTCCCAAAGGTTCAGCGCCACTTGCCAGCTCGGAGCCTGCAGGCTCGTGTGAAAAAGACGACACATTTGGTGACTGTGGAGACTGTCCAGCTTCCCCAACCAGCCCACATAGTTCGGAGCCAACAAGCATGTGTCAAAATGATGACCCCACCTATGATCCGACCTACGACTCAACCCATGAACCGTCGTACGACAACAGTTTTGAGATGTGAGTATACACCAACTCATGTTTACAAACAAACTGGAGTGCCCCTAGTGGACGCCACCGGCGCCGCGCATCCTCGATGGGTGTGGGCAAAAAGCTCGCCGTTGCCCAAAACCAAACCACTGTAATGCGATGTTGTCGACGTCAGTGTGGGTCCCCCTGCCCTTCTTCGCATTCAAATCGTTGATTCTACGTCTTCCTGAAAATGTATGACTACTTGAGCAACCTCAGCGAAATTAACGAGGCTCGTTACATTGGAAAACTTCGCATGAATAATGTGACATGCGGTGATTCATTCCGCGTGGATGCCGTAGAATGTACGCTAAAGCCTGATTCGCATGGGGAGATTTCGCTCGCAATTTTCAGTCGCGACGTCGCTCGGGCTGCAAAAGTTTGAACCGTAGCTGAGATGGTCGACGTCGATACTGAAAATCGCAAGCAGAATAGGACGAAGTGAATCAGGCCTAACGAGTTGGTGATGGCCACTGGCAACAATGATTAATATCTCCTTCTATTTACTGTTTACATCAAGCCTGCTTACCAACCTTCAAACTTAAGTCTTTTGAGGCCTGCACTTACTTCTTATCACAAGTACCGAGCCAACATTTGGTCTACGGGCCGGTGTAGCCTGAAAGAGCAGACGACAAGCAGAAGCGTTTGAAAGAGCAGACGACAGTTCGAACGATCAGGTGGCCGTTTGTAACTTGAAGACGCACTGAATGTAGTCCGTAGGTGGTCCGTACAACTTGACGGTTTTTATTTATTTATTTATTTAAATACCTTAAGAACCCTGAGGTGGGTATTACATAAGGGAGTGGGTTAAAAAATAGCGAGGTCAACATTTGGCGGAACGAATCGATGTCTTCAGCAGAGACGATGGCTTAGGGCAGGCCGTTCCAGTCCACACGTCGCCGGGAAAAAAGATTTAAGGAATGCTGTATTTTGAGTAAAAAAAAGGCCAACTTTTGCATGTTAATCAATGCGAGGTGTTATGCGACGAGGTGATATGCGATTTCCGGCGTTCATGTTGGAACAAAACAAATAAATCTGATTACCACAAGTATCCATGAATTCAACCCAAGGTGCTTCCCGCCCAAGCAATCGTGGTCCAACGGCGTCTGGTTTTCCCTTTTCACGGCACATATCCACGTTCTCCGATGAATTCAGCACATGAAAACTAACCTTCATACTTTTCTCGACTCTTTTGGTACAGCCCCAGTCGCGGCGTTTTGACGAGAAGGCAGGTTTTTGTCTGGTCCCCTTCAAAACAATGCAGGAATACACGTTTCACATGGCGACTTCGGCCCACAGCCCCATACCGGAAGTGCGCCCAATGCGCCAGCACCGTGCTGTGACGTAACATAGTTGAGTTTGTGTATACAGGCTTCAGCAATAGGTGAGCGGCGTTTTCCAACTTCCTGTTACTTGGAAATTTTGTTTCACCGTTGACAAACGACGACAATGAGCTGCAAGCCTGTGCAAGCATAGTTCTGAAACCTCCAGATTGCAGTTTTCAGAACTTTGCTTAGAGAGGCTTGCAGATCGTCGTCATTTGTCAACAGCAAAACAAAACTTTTTAAGAAACCGGAAGTTGCCAAATGCCGCTCACCTATTGATCGCTTGTTAATTTGAAAAGGATTTGTAGTGACTAACGAAATAGAAATGACTAAACGGCTTGCTTGTTGGCCCCACCTTCGGGTAAGCATGCCGCATTTAGTGGATTTTCGACTTGTGTGTCATCAGAGCACATGCACCACGGTATGTTAGAAAGCATGTTTGAACTGAAAACTGGGCAACCTAAGGACAGCCTGTTGTACCTAGCCTTTTCAGGGTTGGGGGTCGTTCTCTTAAATTTGTTTTGCTTACTTTGCAGGGATGACGAAGAAACCCAACAAGGCCATCCTCGGGGTGAAAACAAGTACATTGTGTATGAAAGTTGCCTCCTAGAGTGCTTCAGGCTGTGCATGACATGCTATGCACCGTCCAAGCCTTCCCGCCATCTGAGTGGAAGCTGCCTCACTGTGACAACCCTCTGCCCTAAGAATCACTCGCACACCTGGTCCAGTCAACCCTACGTGGGACGAAAGCCGGTTGGAAATGTCGACATCGCATCTGTCCTGCTGTTTTCCGGCTGTAGCCCTGCACAGGCTCTCAGAATGCCGCGCCTAATGAATATTAGGGTCATCTCGGAACGGAAATTCCACGATTATCAACAAGCTTACCTCCTCCCTGCTGTGCAAAAGGTTCGTAGATCTCTCGTCTGATTCAAGCATAGTGCAACTTACTCTGCAGCAACACTTTCTACAGTGTGCCGGCAAAATGCTATGGCAGCATACCCTACTATGAGTGATAGGACATGTTCTTTCATGCAAGACGCATTGATTGGGCACTTCCTTTTGGTGACACTTGTCCTTCTCCTAGATGCAGAAATCAGTGGCTTGTGCTGAAAAACTGCTGATGCACTTTTGTGTAGTATCATTATCATACCGCTTCCTTTTACTGCACTGTTACAGCTGCCACAGCCTTTTTTAAATATTTCCAGGTTTGGGATAGGCAACTAGGACGAGGATTTGACAGCCCTTGCAGGAGAGCACGTGGATCTGTCAGGAGATGGACGATGCGATTCTCCGGGACACAGTGCAAAGTACATGACATACAGCTTCTACTCCCATCGATTGGGCAAGATTGTCCACACTGAACTCGTTGAAGTCAAGGAAGTAAGAACCCTCACAATAATAGGAAAAACAATTGGCTCAAAAAACACAGGAACAATACAAAGATAAATTCAAAGTGTGCAATAGTTTGGACCCCTTCCATAAAGAAATTTCTTCTTTTTAGTGTCCAGAAGTACGTGCAAGCAGCAACATGGAAAAGGAGGGCTGCGTACGAGGAATTGCTTTCGTGAAATCGAGGAACATCATGATCCGCTCATTCACAACGGACGGGCACTCGAGCATAAAGGCCTATATGAGAATACACCAGCCCACAATCCTGCATCTGTTTGACGTGTGGCACGCTGTGAAAGGTGAATGCGAACATTGTCTTTCAATATAACGAAGACCAACCTGCAACTCTGTCTTTTGCTTGTTCTATTTCCTACCCTAGAACCTTCTGGGATATTGCTGTTGTGCTTATTATAAATTGTTTAAAAGCAATCTCCATTACCAACTCTTCTATTTGGACTCTCCAAGTGAGCAGACGAAAGTGGAAATACCTGCACACCTCATAAAAAACACTTTACAGAGAACCGAATAAAACTGGCCATTCCACAGCCTCTGACGACAATTATCCTGCGACTAGCTGGAGTGCGAGGCTAAATCTTCCCTATTCCCCTCATGACATGCGACTATTGCTGTAGCAATTCTCTCTGCAAATTCTCTCTGGGTAGAGCTTGCTTGCACTGCATGCGAAGTAGGGCATTCGGAAGCGGGGCGTTAACATAAATCAAACATTTTTTTCCTGGAACTTATATTGCTGCAGGGATCAGGAAGAAGTTGGCTACAGGCAGCAAATGTGCAGGTTGCAAGGACCTAGCACCCTGGGTGAGCCCTGTGTGCAACCACTTGTGGTGGTGCGCAAGTGCTAGCGGTGGCAATGGTGAATTGCTTGCCGCAGCATGGTCGAGTGTCACGAACCACGTCTGCAATATCCACATGGGCCATAGTCCGCTCTACCCTCGGTGCCTACACAAGGACGTTGGAGACAAACAGTGGATTGTGCCTGGTTTGTACCATCTTATTATGCTAGATTTACATCGTAAGAGGTAAAAAATATTACGTATATACAAGATGCCGACTAGTGTGGAATCAAACTGTTAATTATTTTACATGGGGAACATCAAAATAAACTTCACAGACACGTAAAGTTTCTATTGCTTGAATTGCTGCTGTTATTAGACTCAGCCTGATAAGACCAGATGATTACTGTTGAATCAAGCATGCAGGAGCACTTGTGCCTTGCTGCTGACTTAAAGTTTCTCTGTGCCGTAGTCGAGCTTCACAGCTTTTCACCTTTAGTTCGGAGAAGCGGCTGATATGGGGAGCATCTGGGTTAGCTCCACATCATCTACATTGTTTGGTTACGATTATAGGCCGAACACACGATTATAGGCTGAACACTAATTTTAAAGGAAAGTTTCTAAAGAAAGACGAGTCAACAGATATTTGTAAAATTATATTAGCTCTGCAGAGCCATGGACATCTATGTGAATCTAATCGATAGCCCCCCAAAAACCAATTAAAACAGTTACGTTTTTGCGAATCGTACACTTTTTTTACTGTGGTTTGCCAAAAAATCTTTCAATGCACTCTACTCTACACTGTATTACTGAATGCCCCAATTCCCCAGGTTCACCTGCCCACACGAAACTGAAGGCCATCGCAAATGCACCTTTGTTTGCAAAAGACGTGAAGCAGCTGTCTCCTAATGCACAAACATATGGATTAGAATCATTCCACAACGTACTGAATGGATTTGCACCCAAATCGACGGCATTCTCGTATGAAGGCATGGCTGCACGGTAAGGAAGCTAGGTGTAAGGAGGGGGGGACTATAACAAGCCAAAATAACAGCACTCTCAGTTGAAGTATCTTTGTGACCAGAAAACACTTTTAGACATAGTCGCAAAAAGATATTCTTATACCCTAGTTACATGGGCGCTTTGAACTGTCGTTGAGTTCAAGCACGGTTATCGGCCCCAACTGTGATTGAACTAAACTGAACTGAGATTGTGCAACACGGCCCTCTAGAACCCAGTTGAAGCTAAAACGAAACTAGTTCTTGTGCCACGTGATCAGTCTAATTGTTGAAGTAATTTACTCGGAGACACACTTTTTATTTATTATAAGTATATCGTACATTATGTTCAATACCTTGTTGCTTTTTAGCGGCGTCTACACGAGTACCAAAGCAGATTCAGGGCTAGGTTTCGCATATTTTACGCTAGGTGGTGCAAGTTATCGCCCGCTACGATGGGTGCACCCATTACTATTTGTCCACTTATACAGCGGGTCCCTCCGCCATCTTCGCTCGTTTGGTGGCTTGCCGGCTTGTCTGGACCGTTTTAGCGGCAGCTCTGACGCCTAAACCTATTTCTTCTCGGAAATTTGGCAGCTAAGATTCTTTCTAGACGCCTCCCCCTGCATTCCGAAACAGTAAGTGCCTCGCAAACGATGGTCGCCGGCAGCGGTCCCGCGGACAGGCATCATCTTAAGGGCCATACGCACATTCGCGTTTGGATGCGGTGCGTTCGCTAGCGGAAAGGCGATGCGGTGCGTTGCGCAGCGCGTACGCGCGAAGCCTGTACGCACAGTTGCGTTGCAACGCGGCCGACCGCAGTCGACAACCAATAAAAGCTTGCTATCGGCGCATTCGCTCAACCAATAGCAATGAACCTCGTTGAGCAACGCAAACAAACATGGCGGCGTCCCGCGGTAGCGCGGATATGGCTGCGGCTCTGCTCGAAAATGAGCAACTGGAGAATTTGTTTGGTGAGTGTGTTCGCGGGTATGTGTCACGGGCGGGCAACGAGTCTAATTGGCCCCTAATTGCGCGATCCACCGCCGCAATGATGCTTCTCCTGCGTCGACGACATCCCTGCCACGAGTGGGTGCGAAATCTGCTTCGCTCTCGGGAAACCTTCGGGGAGTACCACCACCTCGTTCGTGACATGAGGCTGGACGACGGGGAAGACTTCTTCCAATATTTCCGGATGACGAGGCAGAGGTGTGTATCTTAACATTATTAAGAAGTGTGGCTCCCTGCGTGGCTCCCTGCGAGCCGTTGGGCCACGGGGCCACCTGTGTTTTTACAGATTCGGAGTGTCTAGAGTTGCGTCCAGACGGCACGATATCAGATGCAGTAGAGGGGCGGCGGAGAAAAGCTCACCGGAGATTAGCTCACCGCAAAACCGGCAGATACGGAAAAAAACTCATCGGCCCTTGTTGCATTCAAATCCTCCTGTCACCAGTCAGCTGGGAAGATTTAACCGAAGTGATTGCCGAGACACCGGTAAATACATCATGTTGTTACCAGCAGTTACTCTGTCTTGCTTTCAACCCCCAGCGACTTGTCAGTGGCGGTCTTTATGTATGTATACATATGTGCTCTTCTGTGCATAGCGCACGACACACCATGAACACGACATCAGTATGGTGCAGCTACTCATTTTCTCATACCCGTGTATATCCAGCACCAAATCTAATAAATAAGCTACTTTACTTCGCATTACTATATTCTACAAATCAACTTTTATGCAGTAAAAAATATTTGATGTTTCGTTTGTGGTTACTGTGTCATTACACTGTTAATGAGTTTCTTCACTACACAAAACCCACACTATGCAGTGAACTCACTACAGGGTTTTGGCCCATTTGTTTATTGTTTTGCTGTTAAATACAGCTGCTCTCAGCTGTATTATGGTTTATTGCTGCCATGGCCACCGTTTGTACCAACCATGGCACAGCAGCTGTTCTTTTCATGGACGCTAGATTAGACCTAGTACCGAAGCTCTCTTGGTCTACTGAATGTTGTCTTCGAGCTGTTTTGAATTGTGCCAATGAAGGCCCCGGCAAATATTGCAAATATGTCAAGACGACAAACATGAAAAATGCTGGCCCTTTATTGCAGGGGTCTTTTGGCTTGTGTTATTTCCAGGAGTTATATCCTTTGGTGCTTTTGCAAGAATGGAGAAAAGGTTAGGGGATATCTCGAGATATTACAATTGTTGCACTTGAGGTATTATTGTAGCTCTTTTTATGGGGCTTGGGGGAGTTCTTACTCTTTAGTAAATTATTACACAAGAGACAGGCACGTAGCCAGGATTTTTTTTTTTTTTGTGGGGGGGGGGGGCACCCATGACAAAATGCTGTATGAGGGGGAGGGGGGAGAGGAGGTCCCAGCAAAATGGAAGATTTCAAGGGGAAGGGCCAGCCCCCCCCCCCCCCCCCTCGCCTGGCTACGTGCCTGACAAGAGAACAAATTGTGAAGATGTTTTGGATCGAAATTTCACCCAACTATTCAGAGCTTCAGGGCATTCCTTATAGCAATGATGAAATGTTGCTCATTCATGCATGTCAAAGCATTTATGTGGAGACAGAGCAAGGTAGTGAATAATGTATTCGTGAGTTACTAAATCTGTTTTGTCTACATATTTGACCACCTTCTCTCGTTGGTCGGCCCGCTTCTCCAGAAGAAGACAACCTTCTGGAGGAAACCAATTTCCCCAGCGGAAAGGTTGAGCCTGACAATCAGGTATGTCAAAACACATCTACTGTGAAGACTGGAGTTCTGTTACAAAGGAGGGTCTTGCCATTAATTTGAAATTAGGCCTATACTTTATACATCGTATTCATTTTTGTAGTATAATCAACACCTCTTCACCTTCAACTGCCGCAAATATAGAAATGTCTGAATTTAAGGTATTACAGTTCGAGTATTGGCCAGTTTCTTCATGAGGCTTTAATTTAACAAATCTAGACAGTAGGAGGTGCAAAAGTAGAGATGAGTGTCCATTCCATATGAACCAGGTGGAAAGCTACAAACCAAAAACTTGACAAGGCAATGGTTCATGTGCCCCTTCCATGCAAGAGTTCTCTGGAAAACTCGTGGGTTCCCAGGAACCCAGTAATCTGGCTCAAGTGACAACAAGGGGGACAAGTATAGGTTGACCTGTGTCACAGCAGATGAAGGTCAGCTCGTGCAGTATAATAAAACAATATTCAAATAGTATAGGTCGACCTTGATATCTAAGGAAATGAAAGGAAAGAAAAATCATACAACCATTTATTTGATAGCATGCCTAGTTACCCTAGCTAAAACTCGCTTGTCGATTGTATTGGCCATGTCCTCATCTATACTTTAAAGGGATTGTCCGGTCGAGTTTGGTATTCGAGAAAACAATTGAACATCATTGTTATTGCCTCGAGACGCATCGTGCGTGCAATATCTGAATTTTATATGCACATCTGCATAAGTAATTGAATTTATACTGCTCCCATCGCATCCTAGCGTAAACGCTGCTTTCGTTGGCAACATTGGTGCTCTGACGTCGCACAACGCAAAGCGAGCATTTCCGTCTCGTCGGAGAAGCACAGGACAACCAAGTTATTTCAATTAGCACCGACGTTTTGACGTCATTGCTAAATGGAAGAATGTGGTTGTCCTGTGATTGACCTCCGTGTTTGTCCTTTCGATTTTAAGTATTCATGTTCAACTCGCTCGCTTTTACCAGTCCCTCTCGTCGTTTGCCTGCGAATGAACGCTGCAGCGTGCTTCGTTTTCGTTGTTGCGCTCGACTTGTTTCGTGGATGGGCGAGATTTTTGTTGCGCGGTTGGGTGCCACAACCACTGGGCAGCACATGCGAGCCAAGACGTGACGTCCCACACTTTTCCGCGAGACGTGCAGTGACGAGCAAAATGTATCGTAGCCGCGGGTAGGGACTGGGTTCCCGTCAATATCGAGATCCCGCTTATGCAGTAATCATCTCACGGAAGAGAGCTGAGCTGAGCTCTAAGCGGACAGAAGGCACGTGAGCTGTGGTGTGATGCTCTGCGAACCATATTCAACCACGTCCACCCACTCCTCGCCCAAATCGGATCAATCGGTTAGATTATACAGCGAAACCGAAACCAACAGCTAGGCCATCTGGAAACGATGCCAAAAGTTGTATTTAACATGCGTACAGTCAGATTCAGTTTGACTCGCGTGTGAAATGGAGCCTGGCCACGATTCATCAAGCTCGTCCAAGTCAGGTGACGACATGTATTTGAACGATTCGTCGTTTGCCTTCGACCCGCGGACATCGCCTCTGAGGGAACGACCCGCAGCAGCGCAGCCTCATCACTGATCCAATGAATCTGCCGATATGTGTACCCAGATGCCGCTTCGTGTACCTAGGTGCCGCTTCAGAGGCAAAATCTGCATCCTCTGCTTTTCAAGCGCTCCTAGTTCAATCGGTGGCTGTCGTAGTTGCGTTTGCGCGAAACGGCATGCGCTTGCTCAAAGCTTATGGTTCTTTTCGAGTAATATCCTGCTAAAAGGGGGGATTCTTTCTGCACACGCTTGGGAACTGCACTATAAGGAACGTATTTCAGTAGGGTACAGCCTAGAAGACTATATAATTCGAAACAAAATACAAGACATCCATCGACCAACGCTTGTTATCCCGACCACCCACAAACCTTTGCGTTTTGTGACGTCACGCAGCAGCTACGGATGTCAGCCATTGACACTGGCGAAATTCGGGGTGCAGTTTCGTACATACGCTCATGACAGGTTTAATTAATAAGGGGAGATCATATATCAAAATAAAAATGGTGTTTGTCTATATGAAGGCTCCCTCGACGTAACGAGCGCAAAAACTTAAGTACTTCCGGTTTCGACCGGACAATCCCTTTAAGAGCTGTTGCCCACGTGCCTCCAAGCCATGGCAGTTGCCTTGTGCTATTTCGTAGAGCTTCACTGCCTCGCACCAGTGCCTTTGCATGATGCTTCACAGTACAGGATTGGCTCGCACATGAAGCTTCACCGCTTTGCACTGGCATGCTCAGAAAAGTATCGGATAGCTTTATGGAGTAAAAAATATTGCTCGCTATTATAGATAGAGTTACTTCAGTGTTGTTAATGAGTCGATATCTACTTTAAGAAAAGCAGTGGCAGAAAAAAAGTACCCAGTTATAAATGTCCATGATGTGACTACTGTTTCAACAGTTGTAAGGAGTCACTTTACATTTGTATGTGGTACTATTGCTTGGTAATGTTTCAGGTACCTTGCTCATGGAGGGTCGCAAGTGATATGCGCTGCGAGTTACCGGATTGGACGGACAACAGCAAGCGAAGTGATCCAAGAGACATGCCAAGCCCTGCGTAAGGTTTTGGAACCACTGTACCGTCCTGCAAGTATCCCATTTTTGCTTTTTAAGGTGTAAGTTTTATGATTTTGTGAGGAATAACATCTATTCGCATCCCACTTTCCTCAAAATAAGCCCTAATAAAAGGAGACTTTTTGCATGACCCCAGCAATTTACACCCAAAAACACTGACTGTGTGGGTAAGAAATATATTCCGAAAGAAGACTCGAATTCGAAGAAAAATAAACTCCGAAACCATGAAACCCTACTTTCAATCTTCGAGTATGGACTGCGAGGGAAAGACGGGCAGCTGTTCTGTCATACCAAGAGTGGAATGGTGCAAACATTTGTTTCTCTTATGTCATGAATAACTGTTCTTGGATGATTGAATACTTTTTAACTATGTGCTCATCAGTTCCTCGTCGTGGCTAGGCATATCTAATTCTGGATATGCATACTATGTTCACTGAATTCAGCCATCAAATAGTTGGGGTGACGTCTGCTAATCTAGCTCTGATGTCAACATTCCTAACTGGGACTCATATTGATGTTTCTGTGTTTCACCCTGATCCAGTGTTCATGCACACCTCTGCAAAGCAATACTGCTTCCCTCCTTATACGTTCATATAGTATAATACTTATAAAGAGACAAAGCATTTAAGTTTGGAGGGGTCAGAGCAGAGTATGCAATAGCGAGTTCCATAAGCCAAAGGGAAGGCGAGTGAATTCAAGCAGCCCCCTATTACAAATCAATGCAGTCATTTTGTACGGGAGCTGCATGAACTTTGATTTGAAGGAGGCCCGGGCTGCAGTCGGTTATGAAAACAGTCGTGTTTTCAAGAGTGTACATCACTGAGGGAATGCTTGGAAATGAGTAAATGTCTTCTGACCAACACTCCGTTTAGACACCTGTAATTGTTTAGTCGTTTAGGTTAAGCCGACACCCGCAGGACTCTCATATAGACCAACTCACGTTTACAAACAAACCGGAGCGCCCCTAGCGGACGCCATTGGAGCCGCGCAATGCGATGGAGTGTAGGCAAGAAACTCGCCGTCGCCTATAAACAAACCATTGGAAGGCTTTTTTGTCGGCGTCGGTGCGAGTCCCCGTGCTCTATTAACGAGGCTTGTTACACCGCAAAACGTCACGTGAATAATGTGACATGCGGCGATCCATTCCACGTGGATGCTGCAAAATGGGCGCTAAAGCCTGATTCGCATGATGAGTTTCTGCTCGCTGTTTTCAGTTACGACGTCGCTCGGGCTGCAAAAGTGTGGACCGTTGCCGAGATGGTCAACGTCGATACTGAAAATCGCAAGCAAAATCGGACCAAGTTAATCAGGCATAACGAGTCGGTGATGGCCACTGGTAACAATGGATACATCTCCTTGTATCTACTATTACACCGAGCCTGCATACACCAACCCACCTTCAAACTTAAAAGTCTTTTGAGGCCTGCACTCACTTCTTATCACGGGCCGCTGTCGTTTGAACGAACAGACAACAAGCAGAAATGTTTGAAAGAAGAGACGACAGTTCGAACGATCAGGCAGCCGTTTAAACTTGAAGACGCACTGACCGTAGTCTGCAGGTGGTCTGTACAACTTGGCGGTTTTTCCGCATTCATGTTGGAACAAAAAAAATAAATCTGTTGAACACAAGTATCCATGAATTCAACCCAAAGTGCTTCCCGCACAAGCAATCGTTGTCCGACGGCATCTGGTTTTTTATTTTTCACGGCACCTATCAACGTTCTCGGACAAACCGAGCAGGAAGAAAACACACGAAGAGTGACCTTCAAACCTTTCCCGACTCTTTTGGTGCAGCCCCAGTCACAGCGTTTTGACGAGATGGCAGGTTTTTGTCTAGTTTCTTTCAAAACAACACAGGAATGCACGTCCCGCATGATGACTTCCGCCCACAATCCCAGACTGGAAGTGCGCCTGAGGCGCCACCACCATGCCGTGACGTAACAGAACCGAGTTTTTGTATAGAGTTTTTAAGGGCCTTCCAGGGACTGTATAGCCTTGCTGACGCAGCGGCCCCAGATGCAGAAAATATACCGTATTTACTCGAGTAATAGCCGCACTGTTTATGACGAAAGCCTGAGGGTTTGCTTTTCTGTGGAGCACGCAGATTGCCAATCACCGCGATCGACAGCATGATTCCAGCTGTTTACAGGACAAAGATAACGTCTTCGTGCCAAGATATTATCTGTGAGGATTGCATTTGTATGGAGAATCGTGTTCTCGATCTGGCTATTCGCTATGTTATTTATGTGCAATGCAATGATTGGCTGTATATGTGTTCTGTGGAAAAGTAGATGCAAGGGCCTTGTTCATAAATAGGGTTCCGTGTTTTCGGTATATACTGATAAATACCGATAATTAACCCCCGAGGCGTTTCTTTCTGAATCGGTAAAAACCTAAAAACACCGAATTCAAGCTGCGGAAAAAATGGCAGCTTTGCTGAAAGAATCTTCTAGCCCGCTTTCTTTTCTCGTTGACCTGGAACACAGCCCGACTGAACTGTCCTTGGGGTCGTCCCTTTCTTTTGAAACCATGTTTATTGCCCCGTTCCCTTCCCTTATCTTTTTTAGCACAACGGCTTTCAAGTCTTTTGTCCAGGCATAGGTTTCCTGGTATATGGGAGAAAGGAGGAAAGGCGAAGAGGGCCGGGTGGAGGGGGCAGGGCAATAGGACAATGCATTGGCAGCTTCTGGAGAGCGCACAGCAAGGAATGGCCAGTCTTGTCAAAAGCTTCTTTTGATGTTCTTGCCATCCCCATTTCAAGGGCAAACAGTGGATCGTGCGTTTTCTGGACTGCGTTTTCCTCAGCCGCAAGGAACGAGCACCGATGACTGACAAATCTCTTGACAATGTACATGTCAATTTTTTTCAATAAGTTTCAGTTTTGATATCATACTTCTGAAAGCGTCACGCTTTCTGTTATTTCCATATGTATGTACATTGTGTGACGTGTTTAATGTGTGTACAATAAACGTGTGCAATGTGAGGTGTGCCGTGGTTTTTCTAGTAATTATGCAGTCGCTTTGCAATACAAGCCCCGATAATCACCGATTTCTTTCCAGCATTGAAATTAAACACTGAAAAACACCGATTCCAAGAGAAAAAATAAACACCGATAAATAACCCCCGAATCTGAAGAAAAATAGATACCGAAAACGCGGAACCCTATTCATAAATAGTGCGGCTATTACTTGAGTAAATACGGTAGCATAGGCTATCTGTCAGAGCCACCCACGCTTCCACCCACATCTCAGGGGTCGAGATAGGCCAAGAGTGACATATTGCTGACATTTTTTTTACAGAAAGACTTGGGATGCAGTATTAATACTTTATGCAGCTAATATTTGGTCATAGTGTTGGCACAACCTACAAGCTTACGCTAAGGTGGCAGCCACTGAAGCAATCTTGATAATCTACTGTTCATGCATGAAAACAAGTGTTGACAGGGGGACATATTTCTGAAAAGCTGTGCTATCTTTTCATTACATATGTTTAAGCCTTCGAAAACTGTTTACTGCGAATTACTGTTGCCATGTGGTTTAACTTGAGTCACCTTTCTTCTAGGCCCCCAACACTGCGCAGTGGGAGCGCATTGCAGCCGAGTTTGAGCGGCAGTGGAATTTCCCCAACTGCGTCGGTGCCTTGGACGGCAAACATGTGGCCATCCAGGCTCCCCCTGGTGCAGGGTCGGACACTTATAATTATAAAGGGTTTCACAGCATAGTGTTAATGGCTAGCTGTGATGCCAACTATAAATTTACTCTGGTAGATGTTGGGAAGCCAGGACGCTACAGCGATGGTGGCGTCTTTCGTGACTCCGAAATGGGAGACGCCATCCTCTCAGGCACAGCAGGCCTCCCTCCGCCAGGGCCCTTGCCGGGGACCAGGACAAGGCTGCCATTTGTGTTTGTGGGCGACGAGGCGTTCCCCCTGCTCACCAACCTGATGCGCCCTTTTCCTCGAAAGAGCCTGAAGTTGTTGCAAAAAGTCTTCAACTACAGGCTTTCTCGAGCGAGAAGGGTCATTGAAAACACGTTTGGGATCCTCGTCGCACGCTGGCGCATCTTCAGACAACCGATCCAGGCATGTCCCGCGACACTGGAGGCGGTTGTCTGGGCATGCGTCAGCCTCCACAACTACCTCAGGGTATGCGACGAGGCAGAAAGGGGGGAGCGCCTCTACTGCCCTGTCGGCTATGTTGACAGCGAGGATTGCCTGGGCGAGACGGTGAAAGGCCAGTGCCGCACTGACAGTAGTGACGGCAGTGCTCTGTCAGATGTGGGCCAGGTCAGCTCGAACATGCATGCGGGCGATGCCAAAAGTATAAGGCATAAGTTTGCCAAATTCTTCTGCACTCGCCTTGGAGAAGTGTCCTGGCAATACAGAGTAGTGTTCCGAGGAGGAGCACCTGTTAGCCATTAGGATTGCTTAAAGGGGCAGTAAACCACTTTCTGCAATAGTATAATTATGGTCACAACTCAGCACTTGAATGTAATGTTAGACTTTTAAAGCAATAGGTTTATGGGCGACACTTTGCAGATATATATCCTTGCCTTTTTTCCCTCTTGCCACGACGAGAGGGAGGTCGGGACTTCCCATCCGCTGTGCCGCATGAAGCGAGCGAAGAAAGCACGTTATGCGAAATCCCACTTTGGCAGTATCCAGTTGCTACACATAATGTTGGACGATTTTAAAAACTTCAACTGCGCTTACCCACTTCACAAATCACTGATGGCGGTCGTCAGTGGCATCCACGACGCCAATTACAACGGCTATGAGAATTAACCATGTCGCACCTCTGTCCTCAGGAAATTGACAACTCCCTTCCACCCACATTGCACGACCATGCTACAGCTATCGCTTTCGTTTCTTCACATGGTGGGCGAAAAATATGATTTTTTTAGGACGCTAGAGCCCATAGATTGAGTTATAACCATGAATATACTATTGCAGAATGTGATTCAGTGCCCCTTTAAGGACAAATGCCAGAATTGCAAGGAACCCATGTATATAGGGTGAAACAAGTGGATCAGATGCTGTAGGATGGCCTGGAAAAACTGTTTCCTGCACATAGACAATTAGAACTATTACCAAATGCACTGAGCAGGTCAGTTTTATGTGAAATTTCAAGGCATAGTTCTCTTTCCGTAAAAATTATTGCTAAACTTTTCAAAATCAACAGGGCGTGTTCGCAGAGGACTGAGTTAGCGACGCTACTAACTTGTGGCGCCATCTCCCGATATGTGTAGCTAGCAGACGACGCTAATTCGGTCGTCTGCGAACACGCCCTGTTGACTTTTGAAAGTTTTTTACCGATTGTTTAGGGGAAGAGAACTATGCCTTGAAATTTTACACGGTAAAATTTCAAGCGTGAGCTTTCTGTGGGCAGGCGTCAATTTTTCTGACTCGTTTTAACAGCACGAGATCAAATTATGTCGCCTTAACTAACTGCAAAATTGTACTAAGCACCTTCAATTTATCTAAGCTGTGACAAACCTGGCTATGTACAGCAATATAAAGGGCCTACTCAAAGCACATGGCCAAAACAATGGCTGGTGGGGGCATAGCACGCATAATGGGTTTCGACGGGAGCGACACTCAATAACATGGCCAAACTGAACCAGTGTGCACCGACGAAGCACACCCCTTCCCTCGAAACAATGAAAAATTTCTCAAAGCACAAGCGACCCCTCCCTCTGAGTGGGCATTTTATATTGCTGGAAGCTCGGTAAACATTTGTGCTCATTAATTAAAGGGGCAGTGCAGCGATCCTAACGTCTAAAGAGTTTGCAGCTTGCATTTTTATGTTGTTTGCCTTGGCACAAGCGAGAGAAAATGTGCCACTTCCCCCGAAATACCGCGTAATTACAAAAATAAAAAAAAGATATATTTCTCTAGATCTGCAGCTTGCACATATTACTGTAAACGACTTAATTTTCGCGGTCTCAAATTTTCGCGAATCGGGCCAAAGCTGAAAATTTGAAATTATTCACGGGTTCTAATTTTCGCGAATCGAGTGTAGTTTCCGTAGCGTTCACATATTGCCCAAATTGTTCGCGGGACGTATTTTTCGCGAATTGTAGGTGATTCGCGAAAATTAGGTCTTCGCGAAAGGTTTGTCGTTTACAGTATGTGGTGGTCATCGGAACTACGGTGACATTATTCGGAGTACACAAGCTTTTTTGGCACCCCTATCTGAAGTTAACATAACCATTTCCTCTGCCATTACCCTACCCATCATTCCTACGGCAAACAATCTTGTCTCAATTGCTAGCCGAATCGGACCTTGAAAAGTCAACAGGTGTGGAGGGAGGGCGAGGAGCCCTGAAGATTGAACCAAACGTGGCGCCCAGAGAGATGTCAGTGTGCATCAACCTTCAAAATGTTTTTTTTTAGTAGGAGCTGATTTACTTTAAAAGAAATGTTATCTTTTGTTCACTCTATAAGCAACGTATCAATTCCTGCAATTTGCCAAAATATAACAATTGTTGCACTGCCCCTTGTAACATGAAAAGGCAGAAGACATCAATCTGTGTTTTTAATCCCATTTTCATTTTTACTGCAAATACTCTCTTCTCTTCAGGGTAACGTGCAGTGCTATAATCTGTTATGCTTCTTTTTTTTGCCTGTAAATATTATATTAGTAGAATTGCAGAAAATAAAGTTATTGCCTAAGCCATAACAGATGTGTCACTGATGCAACTTATAAAAAAGCTGCAATATGGGGAGGAGCCCGCACCCCAAGCAGCTGCAGCAGTATTCAGCTGGGGCTCGTATCCTCCCGTCGCCTGAGGAGGAGCCCTTTTGTAGCCATTCCAGCCTGCATGAACAAGGCAGCATGCACCGTGCATGTGTCGAGCACCTGTTCAGCACAAAGGCTGAAGTGGGTCAAGCTCGCATCCTATGCTGACTGCTTTCACGAGAGATCCAGTCTGTTGCACTCCGCCAACATCAAATCTTCGGGCCTTCTGTTGGGTAAACACGGAGCTCTGGGGGAAAACAAGCTGGAGAGAGCACCCCCCATAGCTTGATGTCGTCGCCAATAGCACGAGCCTCAGAAACATGTGCTGAGCAGTAGAAGCGGGGCAGTGCTTTGGGTAAATCCCAAAGTACTTATGGGCACATAATGTCCACAAATATATGACCCAGCCAGCAGGGCAGCTATGGGCTGCAATTTTGTCTTGGAGCCACCCTGGCTGCATGTGTATCGATGCAAGGTCACTGTGAAGTTATATAGTCTGCAATGAAGTGACTCCTTGCCATCACTTTGAAACATTACTAGCACTTTATTGGAGGACACATTTGAAGTACAAAAATGTAGTGGAACTTATCACAGCAAAACGGTGCATTGAGTGAGGCTTTATGGCAAACAATCCAAGGCTATGATGTGCCAGATGCAGACTATTTCAGGTTTCAGAAAGAAAAGAGGTTGAGTAGCTGTCGATAGATTAAAACTGTGTGCACAATTCATAAATAGGTATGGCCATGATGTTTGAATATGAAATCATAATCGGTGTGAAAGACAAACATCTCTCCCAGCAAAATGGAGAGAACATTGAGGTAGTTTGAAGTACAAAATGTAAATTCACTTATCACAGCAAAACGTAGGAAATATTGAGGTAGTTTGAAGTACAAAATGTGAAATCACTTATCATAGCAAAATGGAGGAAACACTTTGAATTGTGCAATGTAAAGGCACTTAGCACACCAAAATGGAGGAAACATTGACATAGTTCACAAATTCTTCTTAACACAGCAAAATTATGCAAGTACAGTATGTTGACAAGCAAAATTTAAAAGTAAAAAAAAAATGCAAAGCAATGTACGGAGTCCAGTGAAGCTTTTTACAATGGTGCATTTCTCATACCTGAACTCTGGAAGTGTAAGGTTCTCGAAAAAAAAATGCAAGAGAAGGAAAACTTGGTTTTTCCAATGCAGAGAGAAAAACTGAAATAAAATATCTGGACACATGGCACCACATGGAACAAAAATGTGAAAGCTTCGAGATGAACAGCCGAAAGAAGATAAGGGTGTGTGTGACACCAGTTGCAAGTACCAGCATCAACCAGATTGTTTGTTTCCACTTCCCCACCTTGTGCATAGGAATAACATGATTTTTCTTTTTCTTGCACAACTTTACAAAAATTTACTTAAAAAATATTAGTATAAGAGATGCTCCACCTAAAGACACCTTTGTGAAAGGTTTCATTGCACTATGCACAGAGTGGACCACTTTTAAAAGGAACATCAGAACGCATTGCCAGTGCTCCGCACCGTGCCGGCTACTGGCACCCGGTGAAGCTTGGTGCAGATGCAGTGAGCACCAGAGGCAGTGCGTGCCGCACGTCGTCTGCTACTGCATGCTACGGCGTAGGCGCAGTGAGTGAGAGCGGTGCAGTAGCAGACAACGTGCTGCATGCACCGCCTCTGGTGCTCACTGCATCTGCACCAAGCTTCCACGGGTGCCAGCAGAACAGATTCCACACCTGGACATCAGCAATAACATAGCTTGCTTTTCCATACCATATTAAAAATAAAAAATGGGCATGGTATAGACTAAGCTTTTACTTGGTTTCCATGTTATCTAGGTTTACTTATGTTCGAATTCAAGGATATTTTTCTGGGGCTGGTTTCTTCCCAGAAATTCTGTAGTGAACAAAAAATAAAAGTTTGCTGTAGTAAACAGGACAGGCATGCATTTCCTCCTGGGAATATGCATGCGACCTGAATACTTGGAAAATGTACTGGTACAGATAAGGAAAGAACAAAACAAAATGAAAATGGTTCCCAGAGAAATGAGCAGCCTCACAAACAGTTGAGTGCGAGCGGTGTTCCGAGTAAAAAAAAATGAAGTTGTAGATAAGGTTTCCATCCCATGAAGGTTTCGTTTTCCTATCAAGTATACACTGCAGTAAGCTCGCGATAATTCAAACTAGGATATTTCATACTTCTGGTTAATTGAAACAAATTTCAAAATTTAGGTTGTCCCGCTATGTTTTAATGTATTCATGAGCCGCTTAATTCTAAGGGTGTTTTCGTGCAATTCATTGTTTTTGTTCCCACAGCCACGTTGAGTGCGCTTCTTTCCGAGCACTGATGCACTGCAGAGAAGCAACAACCATAGGGCTTGCTTTTGTGGGTGTTGCTTCTCCACAGTGCCCCAGTACTCGGTGAGAAGCGCACTGGACGAGGCTCAAGCAGGGCACACATGAGCTTTGAAAACGAACACCGCGTGCGATTTCCGCAACTTGCACGGACGCTGTGTGTGGCAGCATGGCATAAGTTCACGCTGCAGCGTCCGCGCAAGTTACTATGAAAACTGTCGCGTGGTGCCCGTTTTTACTGCGGTCCCCTAGCTAGTATTTTGTGCTAGACCATTTCTTGGCCTGAAGAACAAATTCAATTTCGTTTTAAGTCGTCGAGTGTTGTCTAAACAGCCCACGCTTAACATTTTTGAGGAATAA
The DNA here is from genome assembly GCA_013358835.2 of Ixodes persulcatus. Classification (NCBI taxonomy): domain Eukaryota; kingdom Metazoa; phylum Arthropoda; class Arachnida; order Ixodida; family Ixodidae; genus Ixodes; species Ixodes persulcatus. Next base: position 548,555 of record JABSTQ010009612.1, read on the forward strand.
ATAAAGTTAAGTCATACATTTCACAAATGTTTCATCTGTGGCATACCTGCTTATGATCATAAGGCCTATGTAAAGGAAATCGTCAAATATTTGCTTTATGTAGTCCTTCATATGGCAGGTCAATTTTATCTTGCATCGTATTTAGATTAGTTTGATTATTCAAACAAAAGTAGTGCTTTCTGGAGTTTGAAATAATGAGTCTACTGTAGCTCCCATTTGGGGTGTTTATGGGTTTCTCACGATTTTGATCAGATGCATAAAACTGCAACATGCTCTAAAAAAAAAAATTTTTTTTCACTGCAAAAATAAACCATGCATCACAAAACGCTCCAAAGTTTCAGAACTAACCGCTATCTTACTCAACAGTTACGATTTTCTTAAACTTTCAATGGGGAATTGGGGCCTGCTCCAGCAGGTGACGCCATTCATCTTCACATATTCCGAGCTTTGTCGGCTGCCATTTTTCTATTGAAAACTTCAGAAAACGCATAACTTTTAAATAAGATACCAGCAAGCTTTAAAACTTTGGCATCATGTCCAGACTACTAGCGCAACATTTGTGCAGAGACTGAGTGTTCAGCGACGCATAGTTTATTTTAGTGGTAAAACAAAAAAAAGCTATATTTCTTTCAAGGACACCTTGTTTTTCAAATAAATGGAGTAAAAAATTGCCACCATGCCCGACATTATGCAAACACTTATCTCCGTTAGATAGAAAAAAAAATGGATTCATCTCATACTTCGTCATTTACGCTATCCCGAAGCTCGAGGATAGTTTGATAAAACCGCGCTTTTGCGACGATTTGCAGGCGGGGTGGAAGCATCGTTTCAAGGTCATTACCAAGACTAACTGCAAAAGCAATGCTAGGTTTGCTAAGGTCCAGGTGTGGCCTCGTGCACGTGTGTGCCATTTCCCGCGTAGAATCCTGCAGGAGGTGCAGGAGCCCAGACTCCTCTCGCGCACGAGTTTGTCGAGCACTTCGGACTCGTTTGGCAGGAGGGGGCCCCGACTGCTGTGATGTCGACGCCCTCGACTGCTGGGACATGGACGCCCTCTGCCCTCCACCTCCATTTCTATGAGCAGGGTTACCATCTGTTGATGACGCTCCCTGAGAGGCCGCTGTGCCTGGTGGTACCAGTTGTTCCGAGGTAGGCAACTGGCCGCTCTCCTCCAGCTCCAGCAGCGCCAAGCACGCTGCTGATGGTTCAATGTCATCTAAATCCTGCAGAGGCAGTCGCTTGCATAGAACACAGAAACGGGAATGCAAACTACGACATAACTTTTTTGTGTGGAACTTTCACACAGAAAAAACTTTTGAATCATCAGCTGGACGGTAGCAATAAGAAAGGGCAAAGGCAGCATCACAGCTCCAGAAACCTCAGGGTATTGTAAAATGGAGAGTCTTCAGCGATATGAGGGGCCCATTTGGAGCATGTGGCCAAGACAGTGACTGGCAGGGGTGCGACATGCCTTGCGGACAGTTTCATATTGTTCCACGTAGAATGAAATGCGATAATAAAACTAGCTGAATCAGTGCCCAAGGGCCGAAGGGATTTATCCCTTCTGAGCACTATAGAATTTCCTAAGGTGAGAGTATCATCCCCACCAGCCCCTTTCTCACCAATGCGCTCGAAGTGTGTTTTGCATATTGCTGGAGACTGCGTCCACTATAAATAGAATTCCTTTCTTTCGGGGTTTTCTTTTTCTTTTCTTTTACATCAGAATTTGTTTTTAGGGTCTTTCTTTTCCCACAAATTATTACAAGTTTTCTGGTGTCAATCTTGGGTGTCAGAAAGAACATTGCTGCTAGTTGGGGCTTATGTTTATGAAACGGGACATGGGCATGCATTTCCCCGACCTCTGGGGAAATACATGGGACCCGAATACTTGGGAAACATTCAGTACCGATTAAAAAAAAAAAGAGATAAGGGGTGTTCCAAAGATAGAAGCAGGCATGCAAACAGTTCATTGGGGGCTGTGTTCAAACACCACAAAATAAAGCCGCACATACCTATTTCTTGCAGAAAAGCTTAGGATTCTTCATTCAAGGACTGCTCCAGTTGGGTTATTTTTTTATTTCCCGCAATACTGATAAAACTGGACTGCAGGTCAGTTTTGTGGGGTTTACCAGTGCTCCGCTAAACCCCCAAAATATGGAATCCTAATTATGAAGGACATGACTAACTGGCAAATCTTTGGACCTGCCTCCAAGAATACCCAATTGCTTAAATGAAGGAGGAGAGCGAGAAAAGGTAATTACACAAGGGCCACTTATAAACATCCTTATCAAAGGCAGTTGTTAAATGAAATGTATGACTTCATGCTACAGTACGTCTTCCATTTCGACGTCAGCAGGCGTCCCAGGCTGACTGTTTTCTGCAGCGGTTGCAGCCTCTCCAGGGGAATACATTCCCATAAGGATCTCTGCATATTGAGAAAAACACGAAATAACAGAATAAAAGTGATGCAGTTTTGTGCAAACTTTCTTATAGATAGGAAATTTGAAACAGCTTTCAGCTCATCATGCCCAGGTCCCGCTAGAGTGACAAACAGAAACAAACAACAGAGACAAGAGATACCTTTGGCAGGCATTTAGTCGTTCGGTGCTCGTGAAGTAAGCACGGAGTGAGTGCAAGCCCGCCGAAGATACCCTCGCGTGCATGATGCTCCTGTATGAAGCTTGTCAATGTCGGCTGTTTCCGTTTGTCGTTCTACTGGAACTCAAGTAGCCGAAAGCCTGTCATGCCCGAGTCCTAGAGCTACAGACAGGAGCAGCCAACACCGACAAGCCTCAAACATGTGCAGCATGCTTGCGACGGTACCTTTGGCAGGCATTTAGTCGTTCGGTGCTCGTGAAGTAAGCACGGAGTGAGTGCAAGCCCGCCGAAGATACCCTCGCGTGCATGATGCTCCTGTATGAAGCTTGTCAATGTCGGCTGTTTCCGTTTGTCGTTCTACTGGAACTCAAGTAGCCGAAAGCCTGTCATGCCCGAGTCCTGCTAGAGCTACAGACAGGAGCAGCCAACACCGACAAGCCTCAAACATGTGCAGCATGCTTGCGACGGTACCTTTGGCAGGCATTTAGTCGTTCGGTGCTCGTGAAGTAAGCACGGAGTGAGTGCAAGCCCGCCGAAGATACCCTCGCGTGCATGATGCTCCTGTATGAAGCTTGTCAATGTCGGCTGTTTCCGTTTGTCGTTCTACTGGAACTCAAGTAGCCGAAAGCCTGTCATGCCCGAGTCCTGTTAGAGCTACAGACAGGAGCAGCCAACACCGACAAGCCTCAAACATGTGCAGCATGCTTGCGACGGTACCTTTGGCAGGCATTTAGTCGTTCGGTGCTCGTGAAGTAAGCACGGAGTGAGTGCAAGCCCGCCGAAGATACCCTCGCGTGCATGATGCTCCTGTATGAAGCTTGTCAATGTCGGCTGTTTCCGTTTGTCGTTCTACTGGAACTCAAGTAGCCGAAAGCCTGTCATGCCCGAGTCCTGTTAGAGCTACAGACAGGAGCAGCCAACACCGACAAGCCTCAGACATGTGCAGCATGCTTGCGACGGTACCTTTGGCAGGCATTTAGTCGTTCGGTGCTCGTGAAGTAAGCACGGAGTGAGTGCAAGCCCGCCGAAGATACCCTCGCGTGCATGATGCTCCTGTATGAAGCTTGTCAATGTCGGCTGTTTCCGTTTGTCGTTCTACTGGAACTCAAGTAGCCGAAAGCCTGTCATGCCCGAGTCCTGCTAGAGCTACAGACAGGAGCAGCCAACACCGACAAGCCTCAGACATGTGCAGCATGCTTGCGACGGTACCTTTGGCAGGCATTTAGTCGTTCGGTGCTCGTGAAGTAAGCACGGAGTGAGTGCAATTCCGCCGAAGATACCCTCGCGTGCATGATGCTCCCGTATGAAGCTTGTCAATGTCGGCTGTTTCCGTTTGTCGTTCTACTAGAACTCAAGTAGCCGAAAGCCTGTCATGCCCGAGTCCTGCTAGAGCTACAGACAGGAGCAGCCAAGACCGACAAGCCTCAGACATGTGCAGCATGCTTGCGACGGTACCTTTGGCAGGCATTTAGTCGTTCGGTGCTCGTGAAGTAAGCACGGAGTGAGTGCAATTCCCGCCGAAGATACCCTCGCGTGCATGATGCTCCTGTATGAAGCTTGTCAATGTCGGCTGTTTCCGTTTGTCGTTCTACTGGAACTCAAGTAGCCGAAAGCCTGTCATGCCCGAGTCCTGCTAGAGCTACAGACAGGAGCAGCCAAGACCGACAAGCCTCAGACATGTGCAGCATGCTTGCGACGGTACCTTTGGCAGGCATTTAGTCGTTCGGTGCTCGTGAAGTAAGCACGTAGTGAGTGCAATTCCGCCGAAGATACCCTCGCGTGCATGATGCTCCTGTATGAAGCTTGTCAATGTCGGCTGTTTCCGTTTGTCGTTCTACTGGAACTCAAGTAGCCGAAAGCCTGTCATGCCCGAGTCCTGCTAGAGCTACAGACAGGAGCAGCCAAGACCGACAAGCCTCAGACATGTGCAGCATGCTTGCGACGGTACCTTTGGCAGGCATTTAGTCGTTCGGTGCTCGTGAAGTAAGCACGTAGTGAGTGCAATTCCGCCGAAGATACCCTCGCGTGCATGATGCTCCTGTATGAAGCTTGTCAATGTCGGCTGTTTCCGTTTGTCGTTCTACTGGAACTCAAGTAGCCGAAAGCCTGTCATGCCCGAGTCCTGCTAGAGCTACAGACAGGAGCAGCCAAGACCGACAAGCCTCAGACATGTGCAGCATGCTTGCGACGGTACCTTTGGCAGGCATTTAGTCGTTCGGTGCTCGTGAAGTAAGCACGTAGTGAGTGCAATCCGCCGAAGATACCCTCGCGTGCATGATGCTCCTGTATGAAGCTTGTCAATGTCGGCTGTTTCCGTTTGTCGTTCTACTGGAACTCAAGTAGCCGAAAGCCTGTCATGCCCGAGTCCTGCTAGAGCTACAGACAGGAGCAGCCAAGACCGACAAGCCTCAGACATGTGCAGCATGCTTGCGACGGTACCTTTGGCAGGCATTTAGTCGTTCGGTGCTCGTGAAGTAAGCACGTAGTGAGTGCAATTCCCGCCGAAGATACCCTCGCGTGCATGATGCTCCTGTATGAAGCTTGTCAATGTCGGCTGTTTCCGTTTGTCGTTCTACTGGAACTCAAGTAGCCGAAAGCCTGTCATGCCCGAGTCCTGTTAGAGCTACAGACAGGAGCAGCCAACACCGACAAGCCTCAGACATGTGCAGCATGCTTGCGACGGTACCTTTGGCAGGCATTTAGTCGTTCGGTGCTCGTGAAGTAAGCACGTAGTGAGTGCAATCCCGCCGAAGATACCCTCGCGTGCATGATGCTCCTGTATGAAGCTTGTCAATGTCGGCTGTTTCCGTTTGTCGTTCTACTGGAACTCAAGTAGCCGAAAGCCTGTCATGCCCGAGTCCTGTAGAGCTACAGACAGGAGCAGCCAACACCGACAAGCCTCAAACATGTGCAGCATGCTTGCGACGGTACCTTTGGCAGGCATTTAGTCGTTCGGTGCTCGTGAAGTAAGCACGTAGTGAGTGCAATTCCGCCGAAGATACCCTCGCGTGCATGATGCTCCTGTATGAAGCTTGTCAATGTCGGCTGTTTCCGTTTGTCGTTCTACTGGAACTCAAGTAGCCGAAAGCCTGTCATGCCCGAGTCCTGCTAGAGCTACAGACAGGAGCAGCCAAGACCGACAAGCCTCAGACATGTGCAGCATGCTTGCGACGGTACCTTTGGCAGGCATTTAGTCGTTCGGTGCTCGTGAAGTAAGCACGTAGTGAGTGCAATTCCGCCGAAGATACCCTCGCGTGCATGATGCTCCTGTATGAAGCTTGTCAATGTCGGCTGTTTCCGTTTGTCGTTCTACTGGAACTCAAGTAGCCGAAAGCCTGTCATGCCCGAGTCCTGCTAGAGCTACAGACAGGAGCAGCCAAGACCGACAAGCCTCAGACATGTGCAGCATGCTTGCGACGGTACCTTTGGCAGGCATTTAGTCGTTCGGTGCTCGTGAAGTAAGCACGTAGTGAGTGCAATTCCGCCGAAGATACCCTCGCGTGCATGATGCTCCTGTATGAAGCTTGTCAATGTCGGCTGTTTCCGTTTGTCGTTCTACTGGAACTCAAGTAGCCGAAAGCCTGTCATGCCCGAGTCCTGCTAGAGCTACAGACAGGAGCAGCCAAGACCGACAAGCCTCAGACATGTGCAGCATGCTTGCGACGGTACCTTTGGCAGGCATTTAGTCGTTCGGTGCTCGTGAAGTAAGCACGTAGTGAGTGCAATTCCGCCGAAGATACCCTCGCGTGCATGATGCTCCTGTATGAAGCTTGTCAATGTCGGCTGTTTCCGTTTGTCGTTCTACTGGAACTCAAGTAGCCGAAAGCCTGTCATGCCCGAGTCCTGCTAGAGCTACAGACAGGAGCAGCCAAGACCGACAAGCCTCAGACATGTGCAGCATGCTTGCGACGGTACCTTTGGCAGGCATTTAGTCGTTCGGTGCTCGTGAAGTAAGCACGTAGTGAGTGCAATTCCGCCGAAGATACCCTCGCGTGCATGATGCTCCTGTATGAAGCTTGTCAATGTCGGCTGTTTCCGTTTGTCGTTCTACTGGAACTCAAGTAGCCGAAAGCCTGTCATGCCCGAGTCCTGCTAGAGCTACAGACAGGAGCAGCCAAGACCGACAAGCCTCAGACATGTGCAGCATGCTTGCGACGGTACCTTTGGCAGGCATTTAGTCGTTCGGTGCTCGTGAAGTAAGCACGTAGTGAGTGCAATTCCGCCGAAGATACCCTCGCGTGCATGATGCTCCTGTATGAAGCTTGTCAATGTCGGCTGTTTCCGTTTGTCGTTCTACTGGAACTCAAGTAGCCGAAAGCCTGTCATGCCCGAGTCCTGCTAGAGCTACAGACAGGAGCAGCCAAGACCGACAAGCCTCAGACATGTGCAGCATGCTTGCGACGGTACCTTTGGCAGGCATTTAGTCGTTCAGTGCTCGTGAAGTAAGCACGTAGTGAGTGCAATTCCGCCGAAGATACCCTCGCGTGCATGATGCTCCTGTATGAAGCTTGTCAATGTCGGCTGTTTCCGTTTGTCGTTCTACTGGAACTCAAGTAGCCGAAAGCCTGTCATGCCCGAGTCCTGCTAGAGCTACAGACAGGAGCAGCCAACACCGACAAGCCTCAGACATGTGCAGCATGCTTGCGAACAGTAGCTTGGGTATGCCTTGGCAGTGCATTCTAGTCGTTCGGTGCTCGTCAAGTAAGCCTGTTCGCTGAGTGCAATCAGGCCAGAAGATACCCTCGCGTGCATGAGCTCTGTATGCGACTGTCACTGGCGGCTGTTTCCGTTTGTGTCTCTCACCAGGCAACGAACGCCGAATGAATGGAAGCACGCACGGTACCGCCGCGTGACGCCAGCAACAGCTGACGCCATTTTACGAAGCCGTCTGCTAGCCAAAGCCGAACGCGGTATGTCAGTCAACCGCCTCCGCCGGTGCTCGATCGCGTCGGCGATCGAGCACCGGCGGAGGCGGTTGATCTGACATACCGCGTTCGGCTTTGGCTAGCAGACGGCGTTCGTAAAATGGCGGCGATCGAGCACCGGCGGAGGCGGTTGATCTGACATACCGCGTTCGGCTTTGGCTAGCAGACGGCGTTCGTAAAATGGTCTGACATACCGCGTTCGGCTTTGGCTAGCAGACGGCGTTCGTAAAATGGCGTCAGCTGTTGCTGGCTTCACGCGGCGGTACCGTGCGTGCTTCCATTCATTCGGCGTTCGTTGCCATGGTGACGGCGAGGAAAGCAGACGTGCGGAAGAACGCTGCGGCGCAGCGATACCAGTGCGTTCTAAGGCCCTTCCCGCATGCTTTTCAATGGGCGGAAGGCGAACAAAAAGTTCGAAATAAGGACTTAACGCAGAGGCTGAATTTCTCCAGCGCCTCATATTTGACGAGCCTTACACGAAAAGCACGTTTTTTTGGCCATCCCGCGTCCTGTTTTTGTTATCCGCAACATGGGTCTAAAGTATCAATCTGCCGATCTCCTGTATGAAGCATGTCAATATCGGCTGTTTCCGTTTGTCGTTCTACTGGAACTCAAGTAGCCGAAAGCTTGCCTGCCCGAGTCCCATTAGAGTGACAGACAGGAGCAGCCAACACCAAAAAGCCTCAAAGACGTGCAGCATGCTTGCGATGGTACCTTTGGCAGGTATTTAGTCGTTCCGTGCTCGTGAGGTAAGCACGAGTGATTGCAAACCCACCAAAGATACCCTCGCGTGCATGATGCTGGTGAATGAAGCTTGTCAATGTCGGCTGTTTCCGTTTGTCGTTCTACTGGAAGTCAAGTACCCTAAAGCTTGTCATGCCCGAGTCCCGTTAAAGCGACAGACAGGAGCAGCCAACACCGACAAGCCTCAAACACGTGCAGCAGGCTTGCGATGGTACCTTTGGAAGGAATTTAGTCGTTCCGTGCTCGCGAAGTAAGCACGAGTGATTGCCAGCCCGAAAAAGATACCCTCGCGTGCATGGTGCTTCTGTTTGAGGCTTGCCAGTGTTTGTTATTTCCGTTTTTCGCTTTTGCATGACTCAGGCACTGGAGTCTGTCTGGGAAGCGACACTCTTTATAAACAACCTTCCTTGTGGCCCAGAAGTGGGGGCTCCTTCCTTCCTGTTTGTAGCCAGGGCGTTGGTTGAGGCTCCTTTGGTCTTGGGTCAAATCAGGGTTCTGCCAAATAATCAGTACAATGCATACAAAGTATGGAACAATCTGCGATCCCCTTCATTACCTAAACATTTGCGCTTCGCAGTCTGCGGAGGATCTGGCCATCAATAAACCTCAGGAACTTGAAGAGCAACCCATGTGGATGGCTCGGCATCCTCCCTGCCGGCTCCATCTTGCCTTTGGCCGCTCTTGTTTCTTTGACGTAGCGATGGCGGATGGCCTTCCACATTCTTTTACATTCAAGTACCTCCAAACGTGAAAATTGAAACCTCATTAGGATGGTACTAACAAACACAATAATTATGGTCAAATGTTATGAAGTAATCAACGATATTGGCTGCGGCTTTATGTGTTGGAATCGCAAAGTCGCACTGCTCTCACTTGACACAAAAGACATGGTGTGTGCTCCAGAAGTACCTGCGGAAACGTCTCGAGCATCTCCAAAGCATGTTTGTTTGATACATATGTATGCTTCGAACATGTCTGAAACTCACTTTTGAGTGACCAATATGAGCGTCATGGAAGGAAGAGCCTCAGACCGTGCCCCGAAAATCTGTCTCTTGACCAATAAATGGATTAGCCCCTATGCACGAAAAACACAGTCCAGCCCCATCAAAAAACCTGGAGGTACAGATAGAGTCACGATTTTAACCAATTAACGAATGCTGCATCGGATGTAGCGTAGTCATAATTCACAATTTTTTGTATAAGTCATGTATCGGCCGTAAAGCTTAACATTCAATAAGGTTGCGTAGGTTACACAGGTCGTTACTTTAACTTTTATTTCCGTCGGACGTAACTTTCATTTTTATTTCGAGTTCCGTCGGATGTAAATTGAAACCTCGGGGTAAAGTTACGTTGGACGTAACTTTAGTTTTAATTTCGATTTCTGAAAACCTTGGGGTAAAGTTATGTAGCACGCACCCACAGAGCACCCAATGTCGTGCGAACATTCCCTGGGTGTTCTGAATGTTGAAGAAACGTTAAAACACCATTCGGAACGTTCAAGGAACGTTCGTATGCGGACATTCTCTATCAAGGTAAGCTGCTCAACATTCTAGGAACGTTCGTTGGCGAACATTCGTATGCACAATGTTTTCGGAACGTTCCCCCTCGAACATTCATATGCGCAACATTCTTGAAACGTTCGCTTGAGAACATTCCTAAAATTTCGCAAATGAAGCCAACTTTACGGAGGTCTCACACAACCTGTGGCTTGAAACACCATCCACTATATGCCACTTCGTACAAAAAATGTGCAAATTAAGTGGAGTTTCTGGGAACTTGGCATACGAGATCAGGAATGTGATATGAGGTGTAGGAAAAAGGAATGGTTTTTAAAACTTGATTAATGAACTTGGCACTCACTGCGCATGCAGAGGGGCACTTTTAATAGACCCCATTTTAAGCGTCTGGGGTTCATAACTTTGAAAAAGGTATTTCTAAGTTGAGTGTGCGATGCCATGTGTATCTGTTCTTAAGCTCAGATTGAGTAATCGGTTATATGCAGCGCATTTAGAATGAAAGAAGTTGACAAGTGACAGGGAGGAGTAAACTGTCGTTAGTACATGCTCAGGCTGGTGCGCTGGTAAAGCGGCTAGGTTGTGCTTGCGCCTTCTAAAACATATCTTTCGATTAAACAATATTGATCCACCCTCTGACGAGCTTTATGCATATCCTTATATGTAGTACGGCTCATTGAGCTGTAGATTAAGCAAGCCGTAATTGTGAAATCTTTGTAAATAGTCCTCAGAGAATATTCCCTGAATGCAGCGATGCACCAACGCCACGTTCCGAGGAGATTGCAAGAATGTCCCTGCATAAATTGCAACATTTCAGAAAGTTGCAGAAGTTTTTTGGATGTTCTGAGAAAGTTCTTAGAACGTTGTTAGGATTTATTGAATGTTGATTGAATGTCCTGGTAATGTTCCATGTCGTTCTCAGAACGTTCTAAGAATATCCCTTTGAAACATTCCCGAATGTAGCGATAAGTGGCCTGCGCCACATTCTGACAACGTTGATAGAATGTTCTTACGTAAAATTCTGGAACATTTCAAGAATGTTGCTTATGTTCTTTTGAACATTGCCGGAATGTTTTCAGAACGTTCTCGTGATACGTGGGCAAACTTTAATTTTTATTTCGGGTTCCGTCGGACGCAACGCTAGACAGTGCGTATAACGAAAAGGATCGCAGAATAAAGGGGCTATTCGCACTGCGACAAGGCAAACCTTACAGTGCAAATTACGGCTTTGAGAACTCGCGATCAATAAAACTCGTAAAAGCAATCGATTGAACAAATGAGTCTTACCCATTTTCTGTGCGATAGTTGTCCTGTCCAGGCGTTTTCCCGCCGAACGCTGTCCCGGTAATTGGTCGGGCGGGAGTCATAGAGCCAGGGGAACTTCTTAACCTGGATTATTAAGCTTTCCTGGTCGCTACTGATGGTTCCCCTGACTCCACTGCCTCCTGGTATACACACACTGCCACCGACGTCGCCATGCTACAACGTTCCGCAAACCACCGCAAAACAAACGAAATAAAAATCCGTGAACCATTCGTTTGTCGAGCCACGAGTCATCGCTGCTCGAGTCCTCGAGCCAGTCGGCGGGTTCTCGGGCTCTTGCGCATGCGCCCGACCATTCTCGTTTCTCGGCTTCTGATTGGTCGAACGCACCGCAAACGCTTCGGAAAGTTGGGCGAGTCTCTACTCTATGGAGTCGCGCTACCAAGCGTTGCGGGAAGGCGTTGTCGCTCCACAAGCGACCGCTCATGGCCGCAAGGACGCCGCAACGCTCTCAAAGGCGTTCAAACGCGTTCAAACGCGAATGTGCGTATGGGCCTTAACGCGCCCACTGCGTTAAGGCCCATACGCACGGGGGCACCCACCCTAATTCCCCTGTTCACACTGCTTCGCGGCGAAAGCCTGCGGATAGCTAATTACGAAATTTTAACTTAACTTACGCTGGACTAATTGTACACACCCCGCTTGCAGGGCAGAGTATAGCAATGGTGCCCCAGGGAGGCCATGTTGGGCCAAAGCTGCACTGCGAGAAGCGGCCGTAGAATCTTCGGGTCTATCACGTGGCTGTGAGGTGGGCGCGCTGCGGCGTGGGGAGCAGATAAGATATAGTGCTGCGACACGCCGCGCGTTGAGCCATTGTCCCGTCATTTGTCTTGTGTTCTCACTGTACACTCGGAAGGACGCAGTAGCTGACGAAGACGTCGTCCCTTCGCAAGCCATAGCGGCCTGTTGTTGTCTGATCAGAGCTGCCCGGATGTGCCGGCCGCGTATCCCTCCGCGAGCACCGCAGACGCGAGCAGCGCAATCGTCCTCCGTCTCGTCTGCTGTCAAGACATTGGAAACATAATTTAAAACATCGCGTGCGTTATCACACAACACGCGAATATACTTTTCACGGTGGCTATAGATAATGTTAAATGGCCACGGGACCTTCAAGTTGGTTCGAGTTTAGTGTAGCATGTATACTTTGCAAACTCAAAGTGTGAGAAACGTGCTCCGCCGGAAACTCGGCATCTGCACGGTCGCCTTCAAGCATGAAATTAGGTTGCAGCTCGGTGCACTGACCGCTTCTCCGCCAATACATAGTGTGCCACGAAAAGAGAAGGAATGCGGTACTCTGGCTCTGCATGCAGAGCCTCTACAGTTCCTCTACCTTCGGCCGAATCCCGGACAAAAGCTCACCGGACAAAAGCTCACCGGACAGAAGCTCACCGGACAAAAGCTCCACCGGACAAAAGCTCACCAATTTTTTCACAGACCCGGACAAAAGCTCACCAGGAGAAAATTTAATGTTGGTCTTAAGACGAGTGCGGACAACTTAGGTGCATGCCTGCGACACTAAAAATGCAAATACCTTTACGACGCACAATGAGGGAAATAATTAATTTTCTTAGCCCTTCTCTTAAAATATTACCTTGAACCTCATGAAAACCCATGCATTAGTAATGAAGAGACATTGTGCCTAATCTTTATGTACGCGTTTAGCGTAACATAAGCGCAATGAAAAAGCGAGTTCACTGAAGGGTGACTTCGCTTCTTCGGTCCCTTTTCGGGTTCAAAAACTTCGTTTTGAAGTTGTTTGGGCGATGCACAAGGGTGCTTCGTCATACCTTGAGTCAAGCAAGCTCTATCTTATCAGCTCCACTCAGTTTCGGAGACCTAAATTTTGGTCCCAAAACGTTACTTCTCTGCCTGTCATGGCTTATCTGTCGACACCTTTGCATGGGATGGGGTACCAGTTCTCATAAAATGGTACAATGTACATCGCGTACGCAGGTTATCCAAGCCCGTGCTTCGCCCAGGCAGCAAAAAAAAAGAGGTGAGCTTTTGTCCGGTTTGTGAAAAAAACCGGGTGAGCTTTGTCCGGTGAGCTTTTGTCCGGTGAGCTTCTGTCCGGTGAGCTTTTGTCCAGTGAGCTTTTGTCCGGTTACCCCTTCGGCCACCCGTACACGCCGCCTTGCGGAGCCCAGCCGGCGGACCGAGTACGCCTTGCCCTGGTGCCTCCCACTGTGCCTCGGTTGCTAGGTGTTGCGGGATGCCGTGTCTCTCTATCACCAGCCAATCCTGTGCAGACTTCGTCCTTCATGAACACTTTGAGTGACTTGATCTGCTGGCGCCAGGGAGAATAGGGGTTTAGGAAATGTTCACCCCGCGGAAAAGTGCCGAGAGGCTGCATCTATCATGCTTTTATATATAACCGCTCCGCGAATTCTAAAGAATTTCTTTGAAAATTAACCTAGCAACAGCAAAGACTTAAAAAAAAAAATTAAGTCCACTACCCGGGCGAACGTTCAGTGCGAAATACTGTATTGCAACATAGAACTACAAGTTCGTTTATTTTTGACGTTTGTTAAACGTTTGGGACTTGCATGCATTACACTTAAAAACAAAAACAAAAAGAAAACTTTTAAGTACCTGCTTTGCCACGCACTTTGAAATCGAATATTGTTATTCTCGTAATTAACTTACAATTGTGGAAGGTAAAAAGTACTACCTCTGATGAAGGTTTAGTGGGGAAATAGGCGAGTGCATATTTTGATTAGGTCTTATCGAAAAAAAGGAATGCAATTTACTCACAGACTAGAAAAATAGTAAAATTACACGTTCCGATAATTAGGGCGCTACATTTTTAGGAATGTTTGGCATTCTAGTTTAATAAACGTATGCAAAGAAAAAAATAATTTTTCAAACAGCCAGGATGGAAAAAGAATTCCGTCAAATAATTTACAACGAAAAAAAATAGTTATTTTTATGGCGGGGAAACGAATTTTTAGTTGGCGGCCCGCGGGTTTCTGCGGAAAATGTGTCCGCTATAGACGTTTCCTGTCGTTCTCAGTCACGTGCGTTCCGTATCTGGTAAATGGGACGAAAAAGAAACAATATTATCGACCTGCAATGTGCGATAAATTACACGTGAGGCAAAATAAGAATGTGTGACAATAAGGCATTTTCTGTAAAAACAAGAATGTGTGAAAATAAAGCTATTTCTGTAAAACAAGAATAGTGACAATAAGGCATTTTCTAGCGGCGTGGAGAGATAAAACGGATTTTTACAGTGTACTAGAAGTCACGAAACTCAAGATGACTGCGCCCCTTGTAGAAAAGGAGTATAGTCACGTGGTTCTTGCGCTCTCTCCGGAGCTTCTATGTGGCCCTAAAATATATTCATTAACGCGATTGGGGAGGAGGAGCGACCGTGACGCCGCAAGCGGTTAACTTTAGAACTACACTGGATGGGGACAACAATACAATGACTCAACGCTCGGCCGACATAACCGAACGCGGCGTCAGCGTTCGGCTGGAGTTCGTGCTCCCCGGTGAGGGGGAGGAGGGGCTCTTTTGTTTCCACTCCGGCCTGCATGAACAATGCAGCACGCACGGTCCCAGCTCAGCAGAAAAGCCGAAGAGGGTCAAGCTCGCATTCTCTCAGGATAGATCCGGAACTTAACGTCGCTTCGTCGATTGTTGGTATTTTTTACATTAAACTGTGCCCCGCGCTTTATTGTGTAAGATGACATGGACATGCCCATAAGGCCTCTAGGCATGTGCACAGGCCTTGTGTTGAGTAAACACCGAGTATGGGGACAACAAACGGGTCAGAGCGCCCCTATAGTTCGATCTCCTGCCCAATAGCGTTAAGGAGCTCTTGTCACAAAAAAAGCCGGCAGCGGCGTTAGTGGGACGTGAAAATCCTGATTGGTCGACAGGGCTATGACGTCATAGCCACATGACCTCACGCGGGAATTTGAAACAACCCACAACACTCACGTGAAACCTGACCTAACGCTTGGGATGAAAGTGAATAAAACATGACATGTAACGCGAAACAAAAGTCGCCGCATCTCTGAAATGTTTACTTCGTAAAGTAATTCATTTGCCTTAAAGCACCTGCGGTTGCAACCCTTCGGCTGCGAGCCAGACACGCTACTGACTAGGCCACGCAGACAGGCTTGTACGTCTTGGGAACGAGCGGGAGTTCGTGTGTTTAGCTATCCCGTTCGTGTCTTGAAAGAGAAGCTTAAGCTTCCTCCTTGACTTTTCTTTTATTATACCTAGGTTTAAATGCAAAAGAACAAAAAAAACAAGAATAATAAGTAACTTTTAGAGCCGATGGAAGCTCATGAGGGAGCGCAAGCACCACGTGATAGACCCGTGCGCCAGTAAGAAATAAGACGGCGGCAGCACGCCGGACAGTTCTCTTTCCGCGGCGGCGTGGAGAAACGCGTTCAGAAGGCGGCTTGCCACGCTCAGCCTGCGGCTACGGCGTCGGGGTTCTGGGAACTTCAGCTGCGACGCTGAACGTCTCCGGGCCCGGCGTAAAGCAGGAGACACATGACTGGCGAAAACGGGCACTGCGCGGCCGAGTGCGGCAGCACCCCTGGTCGCTCCAGATATTTGCCAGCGGTGCGCCCAAGGATATTGTATTACATTAACGAAATTGCCCACTGGTGCTGTTCTTGGCAGTTGTCTCTAAACATTAATAAATGCAGGCACGTAGGTTTCACGCGCTCGTCCTCCCCCCACGTAACAACATTAACACTGAATGACACCGCCCTCCAGAACACTACCCAAGATAAATATCTAGGTGTTTATTTAACTAATAATTTGTCCTAGAACGTTGATGTCGATAAGATCATATCCTCAGCTAATCGCTCTCTTGGTTACATTCGGTGTGATTTCAAGTCTGCACCTTCTAACATTGAAAGACTTCTCTATATTCTTCTTGTTCTCCCTAAACTAGAATACGCCCCATCTATCTGTCATCCCCACCATTCATGTCTCACCAACGCAATTGAAGCAGACGAGAACCCGCAGTTCGTTTCATTCTTTCCGATTACGCCGTTTTTCCAGTGCCACTAAAATGAAATCTCAACTAAACCTCCCGGAGCCTTTTCTGCGTCGCAATATTTCCAGGCTTTTCCTCCTGCATAAAGTGTATTACTCTCCCCTTCAAATCAGTCTTCCTTA